>CM061752.1:111217045-111645258 GCA_030979885.1 Lolium multiflorum | reverse complement strand
TCGAATTTTCTACAGAGACTTGTGACAGAATTCGTGACAGACAGCAATGCTGTTTCTGCGCAGCGATCCCAAATATAACATCAACTTTAACATGGAAACTTTACTTGGCACAAAAACATGATAAGGAGAGGTTGCTACAGTAGTAAACAACCCAAGACTCAAATATAAAACAAAGTGCTGTAGTAAAAACATGAGTTGTCTCCCATAAGCGCTTTTCTTTAACGCCTTTCAGCTAGGCGCAGAAAGTGTAAATCAAGTAACATCAAGAGTAGAAGCATCAACATTATTATTTTTCATGCAAACACAACTTGTTGCAGAGGGTACTTTAGGTGCTCCATTATCTAAATTTTCTATGGTGGTGCTAGGGGTTTTAGCAATTTTAGGCCTATAGTAATTCTTTTGTTTAGGCACTTTAGAGGCATACATGAATTTTTGCTCTTTACCCACATAGGCTTTCTCATTATACTTGAGAGAAGAAAAGGTTGAACCCAAGGTTCCCATAGCTTTTTCAAGTTCATCAATCCTATTGGTTTGATTATCATGGACAACACAAGTTCCTAGGACATTAATTCTTTCATTAACTCCTCCTAGGGATTTATCAAGTTCATCAGTTTTATCCAATAACATTTCCAATTTAGTTTCAATACTTGGAAAATTTTTCTCTATGGTTTCCAATTTTTTCATAACATCCTCAAGAGAGATTTCAATTTTAACTTCATTAACAGGTGGTATTCCAACTAGACTCTCAATGATGCAACTAGCTTCTAAAGCGGGAGTACCTAGGAAATTACCTCCCGAAAGAGTATCAAGAACATACCTATTCCAACTAGATAAACCAACATAAAAGTTCCTAAGAAGGATAGTAGTGGAGTGTTTCTTAATGCACCTATGATGAGCATTACTAATTCTGTACCAAGCATCTTTAAAACTTTCTCCACCTTGTTGCTTAAAAGAACGAACTTCAACTTCAGGATTACTCATTTTAATAGTAATAAAGTAAACTAAGCAAAGACAAGTAACTAATTTTTTTGTGTTTTTGATATAGAGAGCAAGACAGTAAATAAAGTAAAACTAGCAACTAATTTTTGTGTGTTTTGTTTAGGTGCAGCAAACAAGGTAGTAAATAAAATAAAGCAAGACAAAAACAAAGTAAAAGAGATTGAGAAGTGGAGACTCCTCTTGCAGCGTGTCTTGATAGGCAACGGCGCCAGAAAAAGAGCTTGATGGCGTGTAACTCACCGTTCGTTGGGAACCCCAAGAGGAAGGTATGATGCGCATAGCAGCAAGTTTTCCTCGAAAGAAACTGAGTTTATCGAACCAGGAGGAGCCAAGAAACACGTTGAAGGTTGATGGTGGCGAAATGTAGTGCGGCGCAACACCGGGGATTCCGGCGCCAACGTGGAACCTGCACAACACAACCAAAGTACTTTGCCCCAACGAAGCAGTGAGGTTGTAATCTCACCGGCTTGCTGTAACAAAGGATTAACCGTATTGTGTGGAAGATGATTGTTTGCAAGAAAACAGTAAAACAAGTATTACAGTAGATTGTATTTCAGTAAGTAAAGAATAGGACCGGGTCCACAGTTCACTAGAGGTGTCTCTCCCATAAGATAAAAGCATGTTGGGTAAACAAATTACAGTCGGGCAATTGACAAAATAGAGAAAGGCATAACAATGCATATACATGATATGATAAATATAGTGAGATTTAATTGGGCATTACGACAAAATACATAGACCGCCATCCAACTGCATCTATGCATAAAAAGTCCACCTTCAGGTTATCATCCGAACCCCATTAAGTATGTTGCAAACAACAGACAAATGCATTAAGTATGGTGCGTAATGTAAACATCGACAACTACATCCTTAGACATAGAATCAATGTTTTATCCCTAGTGGCAACAGCACATCCACAACCTTAGAACTTTCTGTCACTGTCCCAGATTCAATGGAGGCATGAACCCACTATCGAGTATAAATACTCCCTCTTGGAGTTAAGAGCAAAAACTTGGCCAGAGCCTCTACTAATAACGGAGAGCATGCAAGATCATAAACAACACATAAGTAATAGATTGATAATCACCATAACATAGTATTCTCTATCCATCGGATCCCGACAAACACAACATATGGTATTACAGATAGATGATCTTGATCATGTTAGGCAGCTCACAAGATCCAACAATGAAGCACATATAGGAGAAAACGACCATCTAGCTACGCTATGGACATAGTCCAGGGGTGAGCCTGCCACTCTGTCACTCCGGAGCGATCATGGCGATGAAGATTCCTCTAGGAGATGATTCCCCTCTCTCCCAGGCAGAGTCTTAGGACGATCTCTGAATCCCAGAGATGGGATTACGCGGCGGCGGCGTCTACGGAAGGTTTTCCGTATCGTGGCTCTCAGTACAGGGCACTACAAGAAAAGTTGCCATGGCCGACGAAGTTGAAGTCGCGCCGTGGTTGCTGGTGACCATGGCCGACGATTTTGGTCCCTCCGTGGTGCATGTCAAAACTTTTTTTTTTTCTCGTTTTTGAGGCCACCTAGCCCCGACGAAAGCGGCCAAAACGTCGCGTATGGTGGCCCGGGACGTGGTGCATCTCGAAATCTCGGGTTCGCCGGCCGAGTCAACGCAAATCCACACCGCCTAGGGATGTAGGGCCCAGATGGCAGCCTCTCGTTTTTTTTCTAGATCGCGCCATCTCGTTCAACGTTCTCGATCGAGCCGTTTACGATGCAGGATCATGGGTCCGCATGTCATCCTCTATGAACCAAAATTCTTTCTATTCTTATGATTTTTTTGACCCACGATTTAAGCTACTTCCTTTTCTTTTTGATCCCTTGCCGCCTTGGAAACGTTGAGACCGCTTGCTGCCAAATGGGACCCGCATGTCATCCTCTATGTGCAATCAACTTTTCTTGGAGTTTTTTTTTGGCACCTCAAATTTGGTCACTTGCCTTTTTCTTTCGATCCCCTGCCGCCTCTCAAACGGCTGCTAACTGGGACCCGCATGTCATCCTCTATGTACTATAAAACTTTCTTTTCTTGAATTATTTTTGGCACCTCATATTTGGTCACTTACCTTTTTCTTTCGATCCCTGCCGCCTCTCAAACGGTGATACCGATGCTGCTAAATGGGACCCGCATGTCATCCTCTATGTACTATAAAACTTTCTTTTCTTGGATTTTTTGGCACCTCATATTTGGTCACTTGCCTTTTTCTTTCGATCCCCTGCCGCCTCTCAAACAGTGATACAGCTGCTGCTAAATGGGACCCGCATGTCATCCTCTATGTACTATAAAACTTTCTTTTCTTGGATTTTTTTTTGGCACCTCATATTTGGTCACTTGACTTTTCCTTCGATCCCTAACGCCTCTCAAACGGTGATACCGCTGCTACTAAATGGGACCCGCATGTCATCTTCTATGTACAATACTATAAAACTTTTTTTTCTTGAATTATTTTTGGCTCCTCATATTTGGTCACTTGCCTTTTCTTTCGATCTCATGACAAGTTTGAAACGTTGAGGAACCTGTGGCTCATGGGACCCGCATGTCATCCTCTATGTACTATAAAAGTTTATTTTTCTTTATTTTTCACCCTCCGATTTTTGGCTATTTCCTTTTCTTTTGATCCCCTGCCGCCTTAGAAACGTATGGTAAGCTGCTGACTCATGGGACCACATGTCATCCTCTATGTACAATCAACTTTCTTTTTCTTTTGATCTCGAGCCGCATTTGAAGCGTTGAGACCGCTGCTGCTAAATGGGACCAGCCATCCTCTACGTACAATAAAGTTTCTTTTCTTGGATTATCTTGGCTCCTGATATTTTGTCACTTGCCTTTTTCTTTCGATCTCATGCCGCCTTTGAAACGTTGAGTAAGCTGCTGGCTCATGGGTCCCGCATGTCATCCTCTACGAACAATAAAAGTTTCCTTTCTTGGAGTTATTTTTTACCCCTAATTTCTGGCTATTTGCCTTTTTCTTTTGATCTCCTGCCCCCTCTGAAACGATGAGGACGCTGTTGGCAGGTCGGTCCCACATGTCATCCTCTATGAACAATAAAAGTTTCCTTTGATGGATTTATTTTGAACCCCTCATTAATTTCTGGATATTTCCCCTGCCGCCTTGGAATCGTTGAGGATGCTGCTGCCTCATGGGTCCCGCATGTCATCCTCTCAGAACGGTAAATGTTTATTTTCTTGGATTTTGTTGACCAAACGATTTTTGGCTTATTTTTTCTTTCGATCACCTGCAGCCTTTAAAACGTTGAGGACGCCGCTGGCTCACGGGTCCCACATGTCAACCTCTATGAACAATAAACGCTGAGGATGCTGCTGCCTCATGGGTCCCGCATGTCATCCTCTCAGAACGAAAATGTTTCTTTTCTTGGATTTTTTACCAACAGATTTTTGGTTTATTTTTTCTTTCCATCCCCTGCCGCCTTTAAAACGTTGACGACGCTGCTGGCTCATGGGTCCCCGATGTCAGCCTCCCCGTACAAGAAACATATGATATCTTGATTATTTTGCAGACAATAAACAATGTATTGCGCTCTGAGCTATTTCAAACGGATAATTAAATCTTTATTTTTACATAAACAAACTTATATGTTGAATCTCCTTGTTTTTTTGTCTTTGCGAAGCATAGGACTTTCCTGTTTTTTTAGAAAATTCGGAACTTTCCTGTTTTGGAGTGGGCTGAAATTGTACGAGTCAAAAGGCCAAGCAGGATAGTTCGAAAGCCCAGATGTCCAGATGCAGCCCAATTGAAATCTTTCTTCTTGGATTTTTTTCACCCCCTGATTTCTGGCTACTTCATTTTTCTTTTGGTCCTGTGCCGCCTTGGAAACGTTGAGACCGCTGCTGCAAAATGGGACCCGCATGTCATCCTCTACGAATACAAAAATTTCTTTTCTTGGATTATTTTTTGGCTCCCGATATTTGGTCACTTGCCTTTTCTTTCGATCCCGTGCAGCCTCTCAAACGGTGATACCGCTGCTGCAAAATGGGACCCGCATGTCATCCTCTACGTACAATAAACTTTCTTTTCTTGGATTATTTTTGGCTCCTGATATTTGGTCACTTGCCTTTTTTTCTTTCGATCTCATGCCACGTTTGAAACTTTGAGGAACCTGCTGGCTCGTGGGACCCATGTCATCCTCTATGTGCTATAAAAGTTTATTTTCTATGGTTTTTTTCACTCTCTGATTTTTGTCTATTTCCTTTTTTCTTTTGATGCCCTGCCGCCTTGGAAACGTTGAGTAAGCTGCTTACACATGGGACCCGCATGTCATCCTCTATGTACAATCAAGTTTCTTTTCTTGAATTATTTTTGGCTCCTGATATTTCGTCACTTGCCTTTTTCTTTCGATCTCATGCCACGTTTGAAACGTTGAGGAACCTGCTGGCTCATGGGACCCGCATGTCATCCTCTATGTGCTATAAAAGTTTGTTTTCTTGGATTTTTTTTCACCCTCTGATTTTTGGCTCCTGATATTTCGTCACTTGCCTTTTACTTTTGATCCCCTGGCCCCTTTGAAACGTTGAGTAAGCTGCTGGCACATGGGACCCGCATGTCAACCTCTATGTCCATCAACTTTCTTTTCTTGGATTTTTTTTGACCCCCTAATTTCTAGCTACTTTCTTTTTCTTTTGATCTCAAGCCGCATTTCAAACATTGAGACCGCTGCTGCAAAATGGGACCCGCATGTCATCCTCTATGTACAATAAATCTTTGATTATTTTTGGCACCTCATATTTGGTCACTTGCGTTTTTTTCTTTCGATCTCATGCCACCTTTGAAACGTTGAGTAAGCTGCTGGCTCATGGGTCCCCCATGTCATCCTCTACGAACAATAAAAGTTTCCTTTCTTGGAGTTATTTTTGCCCCCTAATTTCTGGCTACTTCCTTTTTCTTTTGATCCCCTGCCGCCTTTGAAACGTTGAAAACTTTCTTTTCTTTGATTATTTTTGGCACCTCATATTTGGTCACTTGCCTTTTTCTTTCGATCCCCTGCCGCCTCTCAAACGGTGATACCGCTGCTGCTAAATGGGACCACATGTCATCCTCTATGTACTATAAAACTTTCTTTTCTTGGATTTTTGGCTCTGATATTTGGTCACTTGCTTTTTCTTTCGATCCTGCCGCATCTCAAACGGTGATACCGCTGCTGCTAAATGGGACCCGCATGTCATCCTCTATGTACAATAAAGTTTCTTTTCTTGGATTATTTTTGGCTCCTGATATTTGGTCACTTGCCTTTTTCTTTCGATCCCATGCCGCCTTTGAAACGTTGAGGAAGCTGCTGGCTCATGGGTCCCGCATGTCATCCTCTATGAACAATAAAAGTTTCCATTGTTGGAGTTATTTTTTACCCCTAATTTCTGGCTACTTCCTTTTTCTTTTGATCCCCTGCCGCCTTTGAACGTTGAAGAATCTGCTCGCTAATGGGTCCCACATGTCAGACTCTATGGACGATAAACCTTTCTTTTCTTGGAGTTATTTTGACCCCTAATTTCTGGCTATTTTGCCTTTTTTTGGATCCCGTGCTGCCTTTGAAACGTTGAGGATGCTGCTGCCACATGGGTCCCGCATGTCATCCTCTCAGAACGATAAATGTTTCTTTTCTTCGATTTTTTTACCAACTGATTTTTGATTTATTTTTTCTTTCGATCCCCTGCCGCCTTTAAAACTTTGACGACGCTGCTGGCTCATGGGTCCCGATGTCAGCCTCCCCGTACAAGAAACATGTGATATCTTGATTATTTTGCAGACAATAAAAAGTGTATTTCGCTCTGAGCTATTGCAAACGGATAAATTAAATCTTTATTTTTACATAAACGAACTAATATGAATCTCCTTGTTTTTGTTTTGTTTTTGCGAAGCATAGGACTTTCTTGTTTTGGAGTGGGCTGAAATTGTACGAGTCAAAAGACGTCCAGCAGGTTAGAAGGCCCAGATGGCCAGGCAGCCCCAATTTATATCTTCCTTATCTTGGATTATTTTTTGATCAAAAGGCCCAGCAGGGGTACATCCTTTTTCTTTTGGTCCTGTGTGCCGCCTTGGAAACGTTGTGGACGCTGCTGCCTCATGGGACCCGCATGTCATCCTCTATGAACTATGAACTCTAAAAGTTTCTTTTTTCTTGGATTTTTTTTTCACCCCTCTGATTTTTGGCTATTTCCTTTTTCTTTTGTTCCCCTGCCGCCTTGGGACCCGTATGTCATCCTCTATGTACAAAAAACTTTCTTTTCTTGGAGTTTTATTCCCCCTAATTTCGGGCTACTTTCGTTTTCTTTTGATCTCAAGCCGCATATGAAACATTGAGACCGCTGCTGCAAAATGGGACCCACATGTCATCCTCTATGTAAAATAAAAGTTTCTTTTCTTGGATTATTTTTCACGCTCTGATTTTTGGCTATTTCCTTTTTCTTTCGATCCCCTGCTGCTTGGAAACGTTGAGGATGCTGCTGCCTCATGGGTCCCACATGTCATCCACTATGAACAATAAAAGTTTCTTTTCTTCGATTTTTTTCACCCTCTGCTTTTTGGCTATTTCCTTTTCATTTGATCCCCTGCCGCCTTGGAAACGTTGAGGATGCTGCAGCGTCATGGGACCCGCATGTCATACTCTATGTACAATAAAAGTTTCTTTTCTAGGTTTTTGGCTCCTGATATTTGGTCACTTGCCTTTTTCTTTCAATCTCATGCCGACTCTCAAAGGTACAACAATAAAGTTTCTTTTCTTGGATTATTTTTGGCTCCTGATATTTGGTCACTTGCCTTTTTCTTTCGATCTCATGCCGTCCTTGAAACGTTCAGACCGCTGCTACAACATGGGACCCTATGTCATCCTCTATGTACAATGAAAGTTTCTTTTCATGGATTATTTTTTGCTCCTGATATTTGGTCACTTTCCTTTTTCTTTCGATCTCATGCCGCCTCGGCCCTCTGAAACGACGAGTAAGTTGTTGGCTCATGGGACCCGCATGTCATCCTCTATGTACAATAAAGTTTTTTTCTTGGATTTTTTACCCCCTGATTTTTGGTCACTTGCCTTTTTCTTTCGATCCTGTGCCGCCTTTGAAATTGTGGACGCTGCTGGCTCATGGGTCCCACATGCCAGCCTCTATGAACAATAATATTTCTTTTCTTGGATTTTTTTTTACCCCTGATTTCTGGCTATTTGCCTTTTTCTTTGGATCCCCGACCGCCTTTGAAACGATGAGGACGCTGCTGGCGCATAGCTCCCACATGTCAGCCTCTAAGAACAATAAACATTTCTTTTCTTGGATTTATAGTTGACCCCTAATTAATGGCTACTTCGCTTTTTTTTCGATCCCCAGCCGCCTTAGAAACGTTGAGGACGCTGCTGGCTCATGGGTCCCATATGACAGCCTCTATGAAAAGTAAAACATTTACTTTCTTGGATTTATTTTTGACACCTAATTAATGACTACTTGGTTCTTTTCTTTTGATCCCGTGACGCCTTTGAAACGTTGAGGGCCCTGCTGGCTCATGGGTCCAACATGTCAGCCTCTATGAACAATAAGAGTTTCTATTGTTGCATTTATTTTTGACCCCTAATTTCTGGCTATTTGCCTTTTTTCCATTGCCTGCCACCTTAGAAACGTTGAGGACGCTGCTGGCTGGGTCCCACATGTCAGCCTCTTTGTACGATAAAAGTTTCCTTTGCTGGATTTATTTTTGACCCCTAATTTCTGGCTATTTGCCTTTTTCTTTCGAACTCCACCGCCTTTGAAACGTTGATGACGCTGCTGCAAACTGGGTACAATATGTCAGCCTCTTTGTGCGATAAACCTTTCCTTTCTTGGATTTTTTGGACACCTGATTTCGAGCTACTTGCCTTTTTCTTTCGATCTCCTGCCCCCTTTGAGAAACGCCGAGAACGATGCTGGTTCGTGGGTCCCACATGTCATCCTCTCTGAATGATAAATGTTGGGGCCGCGGCTGCAAGATACGTCCCACATGTCAGCCTGACTGTTGAATAAACGTTTCCTTTCTCGAATTTATATTTGACCCCTGATTTCTGGCTACTTTGCCGTTTCTTTCGATCCCCTGCATGTCTGCTACTCCACCGAAAAACAGACCGGCATGTATTCATCACAATACTGGTAGCTAATTTAGGAAAAATGTGTTCATCACGGGATTCAAACAAAGATCTTCATCTCTGCTAAATTTTGATTTCACCAAAAACCGAACAGCGTGTGTTCATGACTTTAACTTCACAAACACTATGGTTTCTCTATAAAATAAGGTCACCATCCGTTCCTTTATTGTAGGCATTTGCGAAAAGTGTCTTTGGCTAATGGGCACCAGTGCTCTGCTGTTTAAAAAAAATCAAATAGCATACATATTTGTTTCAAAAAAATCTGAAAATGAATGTAGACATAATAAATAAAGTAACCTACAAGCGTGTAAAATTTTAATATGATATTCTTTATATTGTAGACTACACAAAAAAGACAAAATCTGTTGAAATTTGGAGATTTGAAATATGCATACCCAGATCCACACGTTTGTTACTTTTGTGTAGCCCAGAATTTTTTGTATTTGAAACTGAAATTTTGCACGTTTATGGGACAATTCATTAGCTACTCCATGATTTGTTTTCTAATTTTTTGAACAAATAAATATATTTTTTATTTTTTTCTAAAATAGCAGGAGCACTGGTGCCCAAGAGCACCAAATCTCTTAATAGGCATTTGCGCCTAATAGCGTGAGCTTAGCTAATTTTTGAAGAAAAAAAAGATGTCCATTGTGGTATTCAGGACAAAGATCTTCATGTCTGCTACTGCACCAAACAACAAACCAGCATGTATTCATCACAATACGGGTAGCTAATTTGTGAAAAATATGTTCAGCACGGGATTCAAACAAAGATCTTCATCTCTGCAAAATTTTGATTTCAGCAAAAACCGAACAGCGAATGTTCATGAGGTTAAGTTCACGAACACTATGTTTTCTCTATAAAATAAGGTCACCATCTGTCTCTTATTTCTCAAGGAAAAACAGGTGGAAGTGTTGGGACGAACCACATGGGTGCTTCGGCTCTATGTTCAATCTTCTCTTTTTTGTACTGCAATCTTGAGCCTATGGCAGGACCTCCATTGACGTGCATTCTGCACCAATTTGGCCTTGGACGTATCCATGTATCACGGGCGCGATTGTGGGTAGCAAAGACACAGTCAGGTTTGAACAATTGGAAATCTGGTTCTGCAGCCTCTGCGTCGATTGGCGGGGGTAGCATGAAAATTGGGTGATTGAGTCCAAGAAATAAAGAACGCCCCTTCAAATTGTTCAATCTTTCCCACCTTGCCTCTTCTACAGGGTCCAAGGTATGGGCAGATCTCAAGAAAACGTAGCACCGTACCAAAGGATAAGACCTCAGCTTGTTACCCATATGTAATATTGGAGGACCGAGGATGGGCCGATAACCTTTAACCTGAATCCACGCGAGATCAGATTCACCAGTAATGGACTCTGCTCTCATTGGTGCCAGGAACCAAGTGCGCTGGTCAGAAAATCCAAGAAATACATCTTCATCTTCATAATTATGATTATCACCATCATCATCTAATTCTTCATCATCTAATTCTTCATCATCAAATTCGTCTTCTTCTAATTCTTCTTCTTCTAATTCTTCTTCATCAGCATCATTATCTTCATCGGCACCTCCATCGCCTTGAGCCACATTTGCTTCATCATCTTCCATGACAGCATCTCCCTCGATTTGAGCGAAAATTGCAGCCACTTCTGCTTCTTCATCTTCAATGACAGGGGCGTCAATGAGACGCGGGGCTGCATGTGTCCCTGCAATGCACAAAGATCAACCACAATGCAGCAAGTAGGAACTACACTGAAAATTATCTCTTCTCTTCTATCTTCTATTTTCTACTACTATAAGGCACCAGTTTTTAACAAGACATGTAGCAGCAATTCCAACTGTTGGTGTCCAAAATCTAACGGTTGGGATTAGAGGTATTCGCGTGAAAAAAATACCACACCAGTGTCCACGTGTTTCTAGAACCGTCATGTTTCCATTATGAAGAAAAATCAGAGCAGTCTCACACCGATATCACACGTCCCACTTGATAGTGATTAAGAAAGGTTCCAAATTTTTGTTCATATTTATAAACTGTATGCTCACACTTATTTTGATGGTATAACCAAATTATTAGTTGTATTGAAAGTTTGAACAACATTTAGAACGCAACTTTTATACATCAGTATTGCGAATCGTAATTGGTCCAACATGTGCAGCATGCCATTTACTAGTTAAGACATAAAACAAAGACTCACCACAGGTATATGGTTCCCAAACCAGAACATCTCCATACGGATATGTAACTGCGTATACACGATGTAGGTGTGAACTTGTACCATATCCAGGAATGCCCATGGCATCGACATAGCTGTTTCTATCAAAGAATTCAGGGTTTCTCAGGATATTCCACTCCTTTTCTAGGGGCGCTTGTAGGATAGCGATCAATTCGTCAAATACAACGATTACCTCGTAATGCCATGGCCCTGCTAGATCATCTTTGTACGGCCTCTTGACGATCCGTACTTTGAGCAGTTCCAAACTTTTATCTATTTTGTATTTGAACAGGAATGGTGGGCTGCCATGCCACCATTCACTAGTAGGGCCCAAAGAAATTCCTGCATCTTGCAGAGATGGAAGAGGTATAATAGTATCTGATATGTATATGTTGCGGATCGTCAAGTGCCCGTCCTGCTGGACAAATGCCACCCAGTCGCCGTTACAACCCACCCAGTGCATGGGTCCATGTCCATCCAGTTCCTCCTTGGTATGGATAAATGCTGGAACTGTCGGCTTGTCTAATGGCATCAGCAACGCGTGAATGCCCTGCAAATAGGATTTGTTTCAAAATTGTCTATGCATGCAAGGTATTCGACAGAATGAAGAGCGGATTGTGCAGAACTGAAGCACAGATGTAATGGATAAATAAAGCAATTCCGAAGAGTACATGTGCATAGTGAAGGCAGCAAACCTTACAGTACTCCCAAATCAGGTGATGATGTTGAGTCTAAATTCATGCATGATGTTTGGCAATAAGAAAAGTTGATTGAAAAAACACAAGCTGAAACGAGATGAGTAAATAAATAAATACTCTTACAGTATTGTCGCGGTCGTCTGGCCATGTCTCGGGGTCGCAGTGGAGCAGGCTCGGTAAACCGAACGGAACCTTATGCGCTCCGCGGATGGCATGCCGCATGCCGATCATGCCTCGAGCGAGGCGACCAGTGCTGAGGATATCCGCCCGCTCGGCTATGTTCTCCACCAGTGGGTAGTGGAGGTTGCCCCACCCCATGGACTGGTGGTAGCAATCAGGAATCTCCTCAATCTTACGCTTCTGCTTCATTGGAGTCGGTAATCCAATGCAAGGGAGAGAGGGGTGAACGGGAGAAAGAGACAGAAGAGGGTTTTTTTTGGAGAAGATGCAGTAGTAGTACTACGATACTAGGAGGTGGAGATGCGGGGCATGTTTCCGGGGGAGAGGAACCACTATTTCCCTTAAAAAAAATAACAGCACTTGCGCATTAGAACTTGGGGCGGGGATATAGCGGTAAGAGGTATTGACCAACTTTCCCTCACCTTGACCCCACGTGGTTGTGAACCCGAGATAATTCTTTTTGATGAACCCGATATACTTATTATAGTACTAAAATAGTACAAGTATATACCTTGTACTCCTATATACTAACATTACTATTTTAAGGACTTATGTTCCATGAGCAACAACTTCCCCCACTCCGCTCATCCGAAATCCTAGCCCCTCCAACTTCAAGGACCAATCAACATAGCTATGGCCTTCTAATTTGGCTCAAGTCGCCGCACACATAGTCCTCCCGCCGACAAGGAATAGGAGCATCAGCCCTTTCGTCGCTTGTTGTTACACATAATCATATACAGTACCATATATATTTCAAATTTCCATATCAAAAAATAGTTCAAATCTGAATTTTAACATCTCAAGCTAAACCCTCGCTTGCTCTTAAACATAAGCATACCATAGTTCTACTTTTGTCTTCACCGAACAACAGAACACAATGTGTTCATCACAACATAGCCAACCGGAGTACCTAGTAATGTAACTAGAGAAGTGAACCTATAGTTGATCAAGCCTTCAACTTTAACACAATAATACCCCCACATTATGTGTTGAGGAGCCACACCCATATATTTAAGAGTACCATCATGTAGACCACAAATGCATCAATGAAGAGAGGGGTATACTTATAGACCACCTCTTTACAAAACAGTTGTAATTAGTAGACCACAATTGCCTCGTTCATTAGCTATGAAATTACATACTATCAGTAGCTACAATGGCTGCAGGCCCTGTTTCAGAATTAAACATCACACTTGTTCCAATCCGGGGCGTTGGCGAAGTTTGGGATGAACCAAAGCGGTGTCTTTACCAGGTACCTATCTTTTTTTGTTTTGCATGTTTTCTCCAAGGCGTTGGTTTGGAAACCAACGGCGCAATCTTCACGATTCAGACTGAATCGGCATATTTCAGGCAGCTGCGAATTGCGAAGCCATGCTTCATTCGGCAAGGTGTACACACAATTTCTTCTCGTCAGACATCCTGGGACAACATCTGCACCGCCTAATGGCAGCATAATCGGATAGTTCACTCCAAGGAAAAGAGAATATTCTCCAAGGTCATCAATCTTTTCCCATGGAATACCTTCATTTAACTTACTAGTGTCCTTCGTGAACACCAGGCAACCAAACCCAGAAGCATAGTTGCCAACAGTGCGACCATGATGAACACGACGATCAGAAGCAGTATGGCAAACTTTACAGGAATATTCCCTTTCATCAGCAATGCCCAGTGTATGGATCAGAAGAAGTCTAGAACCATCTATAGATCTTGCTAACCACCACATGCCATAATCGACCTCGTGATCATGGCCAAGAGCATCATCAAGTGCACACCGCCATTCAAACACAATGGGCGGTGGCTCTACGATCAGCGGAGGACCTGCTTGAAAACGAAATTACTGTTAAGAAGGGTATGTTTGGTTTGCACAAATCTGAAAACGTAAGAATTGGGAAAACGCATTAGGATTCAGATGGGATGATATAATGGCATTTCCATTCAATAATACAGCATATTGGTGTATTTGAGTACATCACATGGGAAACCAAAGGATTCATTTCAAGAAGTTCAAGTAGAGGTCAAAATCCAACATAATTCAATCTGAGAATAAAACTCCTAATTATACAATCCTCAAATTTTTCTATGGTAATCATCTCGAATAAAAAGTCTAAATACCAATGAAATTTCATCCGAAGCAAATATGCCCCAAGCCTCCAAGTCAGATCAGTCAGGTTCGAAAATTAATAAGTTTGTGCATTAAAATTATCTTTACAGCCATGAATAATGAAGCTCATCATACACTACTTACGTCCGGAGGAAAATTACCAGCTTGCTGAGGATTCCATGCGTGAACAGTGCCAGTATGAGTTGTGGCAAACACAAGCCCATTGTGGAGAATTGCATCGCTGTAATTGTAAAAGATGTGGGACTTGGGCTCTGTAAGAACTGTCCATCCAGAATCTTCGCCGCAAAGGAGGGCAACTCTGATGTCAAAAACAGCAACAAGAGAGAAATTTTTGTACCCCCCAGCAGCTGTGGGAACTTGGCAAATATATATCTTGTGAAATATAATAGCACGAAGGTTGTGGTGGTATATATTTGGAATGTGGGTGGTTTCAAACGGCACAGGGAGAGGAATTTCACGGCGAGTGTAGACGTTGACAAGTTTCCATTTGCAAGCAGGAAAGCCAGTGTCAACCATGGCAACCCAATCTCCATTGGCACCTACCCACTGCTTACCCGTACCGTCTGGCATCACAGCGTCGGAGGAGAACCTGTCCAGCGGCGTCAGCTTGCAATCCCGTGCTACCTTCGTCGGGTGAGAATGAAGAACACATGGGAGGCCAAACGGGAGAGAAAAAGATAGAGTTGCACTATCATTTGCAGAGTCGAAAAATAGTTTGGACGAACCGACGAGGCTCGCGGCGGTGATGACGTCGCATCTTGTTACGAGTTCTTCAAGGGGACCTTCGGAAAAGACCTTCTGAAACAGTTCAGAGTCATCATTTTCCTTGTTCGATGCCGCCATCGCAGGGCAGGGGGTGGGTCTATGAGGTTTGGGTTCAACTGATTGGAGTTTAATTTGGGTTCGATGGCGGCAGGTGGCGGGGAAGATGAAGAACGGAGGCTCTCAAACTGGGCGGTGGAATTGATTCTAAAGCTGCATGGCGGCGGCACTGGCGCGTGCTATGGAAGGTGGTCGATTGGTGCGGGCGGGGGCGGAGGTAGACGATGGAGGTGAACCGAAATAGGGCAGGTGGGGGCGGGGCGCTTGACTTCGCTCCTCTACACTCTACAGCATCTCCTCCTGTTTCTTGGAAAGTGTATAGACCCATAATAAAAAGTCACTGTTCCCTCTGAAAAGGTGAAGAACAAGTCACTGGTCTAACGTGCAAATTTGGACATCCCAAGCTATGTGTTGTCATGTCAATTCAATGTCCATGGCAGTATTTTGAATTTTGCGTGACCAAAAGAAGTACGCCTTGGCCTTTCACAATCGGGGTTTCTTTAGAGCAAGAACAATAGAAGAGCCAACAGCTGGCAAAAGTACCACGTAGGCGGGCTATAAGCGCCCACTATTGTCCTACTTCCTCTTGGCGTGATACTCCCTCCGTCCACAAATAAGTGGACGTGCGGGATTTTCAAGGTAAATTAGTAAAAGGAAAGAAAAAATGCATTGGAGCACTCGTATCTTAAGAAACACATGTACTCAACCACGGTTGTAGATTTTCTCGGCGCAAGACTTTTCCCCAGCAGTTGTGGCTTTCAGTTATTCGTGGGTGTGGGGAGGAGCTCCGCCGCATCGGTAAAAAGCAAAGAGGGACGGCGGCTCTCGATCGTGCGGTGTACTCGTAAATCACGTGCGACCCATGCCCTAATAATTCACAATGCATTGATGAGGGCTATCACTTCATCATCCAATAAAATGTACTTAGTAACTATGGTAATAATATTGTCTTCTCGCAAAAAAAATGGTAAAAATATTGTCTCTTAAGCCATGTACTAGTACAGTGCAAGATGCTTTAGAGAAATAAACCTATATTTTATTGCTACTCCGTAATACACATGGTTATTTATTCTAGGCAAATGCCTACCGAAAGATGTAGGAATAGGGAAATGTAGGATTGCAATGTCATGTCCACTCCAATCCTATAGGAATTCATAGAATCCAAACTTTGTTTGATTCCACCATAGGAAAAGTAAAGCATTCTTAAAAAGAGGTATGAGTAGATGTTTAATTTTCTATGGAATCTGTGCAAAGAAATCCTTAGGAAAAATTCCTATCGGAAACAATCCTACAAATCAAACAGCCAAGGATTCAATTGTACCAATTCCCTATGCAAATCCTTGGTGTTCACCCAATCCTCTCGAATACTCATCCAAAAAATGCACTAATACTTTGATGGGGAGTTTTTGTATTCTAGGCAAGAATAGAGGGTTTGCGGGGATCACTTGAGAAGTGTATTAACCAAAGAAGGCATAAGTAATACACCAACACACACTAACATGCCCTTAATGGATGTATCTCCATAAACTCCCTCTGTTCTTTATTACTACTACTAGTTTATGTACTTCTTAACTAATATGGGATAATCATGAAATATATTTTCTAACATTCAGCCAAAATATAGTGTTTCGACTTTTTAAAATACTGAAAAACTAGTAATTAAAAATATTTGAGCTATCAAATCTAGGAAGTTTGAAAATATTTTGTATTCCGTCTGAAAGTTGTGTTACTTGGTGTAAGATTCACACAAAAATGATGAAAATATCAAACCTTCAAAAAAATTGTAGTAATTCAAACGTTATGTGCGTTTCATAATTTTGCAAAATCTATTCTATTTGCAATTAAAACTATAGTAGTTGGTGGTCCCCGATCATCTGATTTGCTCTTAAACAGCTCAATCCTAAATTTGAAATTCCCTGCAACAGAACACGATAGTTGGTGGTTTGTGCGGAAAAAAATTACAGTTTTAAAAAGTGTTTTACGCAACGAAGGCAGCAATAAGCGGTAGTTTGTGCAATTTCCTCGTGTAAACAACATGTAGCGTCGAAGTAATAGTACTAGCAGTACAGAAATCTTGTGTAATTTCTAGTTCTACATATTACTAGTGTCCACTGTTTGAGAGTTGATGGTGAATGGGTCTAATTTTCAATCGAATGAGAATTAGCAAATTGATTTTTATGACAAAAGCATACAAAGGGAGTAAAACAACATACCCGCATTCGCCGCTGCTACCAGCATGCGATGCCTCCACGAGTGCATTGACGGCTGCTGCAAATCCTCGGAAGGCATCTAGGTTTTGCAGATCGTCGATTGCCGCTGTCCGGCTAAGCTTAACCAGCATAGCTGCCGCCAAGATATCTCGGATTTGGACCACAGGCAGAAGCTGATTGGGGTCGAAGGATTGCCTGATTCGGAATTTGAAGTACCAAGCCCTCGGCTCCGATGATGGAAGTTTGGAACTCGGCCCGGCCAGAACCTCCCAAATCTGTGTGTGGCAGTGGATGCCCATCGGCATCCCCAATGCTGCCGACGCCGTGATGTGGTCGGTCGCACTTTGGTCCCCACTAAAGGCTGGGGCTGCAGCACGTCGCCGCCGCCCCCGACGTCCCCACGACGGCAACGCCATGGACCGAGGCGCTGAGTTTGTTGGCGAACCCGAAGCCCTGGATGGCAAGTGCTTCTTCACAATGGAAGCATCCTCACCCGGCGAGGTTCGCCCCCGGCGCATGCCTATGCTCCGACCAGCCCACTTTGCCGCTGCTGCCTGGGCTGCCGCCGATACCTGGGCCACCGCCGCTTCATGGGACCCCCTCCCTCCTCTCCCTCTCCTAGATCAAAGGGCGCCAGGAGTCTAGCCACAGCAAGACACAGAGCCGCCTGCTTCATCGCACACCAATGGCACACAGACATTTGCGAGCTTTTAGCGCACACCCCTCCGAGGCTGAGTCGTGGAGCCTGGGTGCACGGGGCTATGGCTGGAGGAGTCGCCATGGGACGAGGGGTGTCGAGTGCTCGGGCAAATACGGGAAAGGCGAAGTTTTGGATAACCTTATATGATCACATCAATGCTTCTCAAGGAGCCAAATACTGTATGAGAAACCGGAAAAGTTTGAACGTTTGAAAACTTTGCCGGCATAATGCATCCTTCCAATGCACGCCTACTAAGGTAGAAAGCCAACTCAATTGCTACTTTGTTGGCAAAATGTACCATGGCTCAATCTTGGGTCACACACATCTATCAATTGGTATATTTTGGTCATATTCAAAATTTTACTTGAAACTTGTTGGTCATGCCATTCTACTACTCGCCTAACACTTTTTCTACGCGGGAAGGAGGGGGGTATGATGCTACCCTGAATTTTTATGCCCATTTGTATCTTGGACAAATCCTAGGTTTGACCAAAATTTAAAACATGAAGATGAAAAATTAAGCCTGGATCCACTACAAGAAAAGTTGCCAAACTTTTCTTGTAGTGATCCTTCTTAATTAGTAACTTCAAAATGAAGCTTTTGGAAGGTTTTTGAAATTTCCATGTCTGAAACCCAAAACACCTCTTCATGATTGACTTCATAAGACAAATCGAGTTTAGGGTTAGGGGTAGATACATGATTTTTCTAGTTTGAATATGTCTAGACCTGGCTTATCAACTTGAATGCTTAGTATATGACATAAGAAGATGTACTATGTGCATTGGTTTTTTATTTATTTGATTTGTTTTGAATTTTCATGCCGAATCAAATTTTGGTCAAATCATAGGTTTAACCAAGATTTAAACAAGTTTAAAACATTAAAATGAAAAATTAAGCATGGATCCTTCTCAATCACTCCAAAATGAAGCTTTTGGGAGGCTTTTGAAATGTCTATGTTTGAAACCCAAAACCACTTCTCTTCATGCTTGACTTCATAAGACAGATGAGTTTAGGGTTAGGGGTAGATACATGATTTTTCTGGTTTGAATAGGTCTAGACCTTGTTATCAAGTTGAATGGCTTACTATGTGACATAAGAAGACTATGTGCTTTGGTTTTTCATTTTTGATTTTTTCGATTGTTTTTATGCCCATTTGAATCTTGGTCAAATCCTAGGTTTGAACAAGAATTTAAACAAGTTTAAAACATGAAAATGAAAAGGTAAGCATGGATCCTTCTTAGTCAGTCCGAAATGAAGCTTTTGGGCGGTTTTCGAAATTTCCATGTTTGAAAACCCAAACCACTTCTCTTCATGCTTGACTTCATAAGACAAATTTAGGGTTAGGGGTATAGATACATGATTTTTCTTGTTTGATATGTCTAGATATTGTTTATCAACACTTGAATGCTTACAATATATGTGACGCAAGAAGACTATGTGTTATGGTTTTTCATTTTTGGGGGTTTTTTCGAATTTTTTATGCGCACTTGAATCTTGGTCAAATCCAAGCTAGCTAGGTTTGACCAAGCTTTAAACAAGTTTAAAACATGAAAATGAAAAAGTAAGCATGTATCCTTCTTAGTCACTCCAAAATTAAGCTTTTCGGAGGTTTTTGAAATTTCCATTTTGTAAACCCAAAACCACGTATCTTCATGTTTGACTTCAAAAGACAGAGTTTAGGGTTAGGGGGTAGATACATGATTCTTCTTTTAATATGTTTAGATCTTGTTTTATCAAGTTGAATGTTGACTGTATGACATAAGAAGACTATGTTTTTGAATTTTTTATGAATCTTGGTCAAATCCAAGGGTTGACCAAGATTTAAACAAGTTTAAAACATGAAAATGAAAACGTTTCAAGTTCACCTTTGGTTCGATCTTTCAGTAACCAGGCGCATATATATATGGATGCAAATTGAGATAATTAATTCGTGAAACATTGGAAATGTCCATCGTGTGTCATGTTTCCCCCTCACATGAAAATTGGATTGGTGGCAGACAAGTAAAAGCACATTTATGTGCGACAACCCAAAATGCACATATTTTGCTGAGTTTTCATGCATGCATTAAAAGTTGTGAATATATACATAAAATGCATGTGGGTCATGATTGAAAAGTTTGACATGTATATGGTTCTTGTGTAGTAGTACTATAGTAGATTAGTAGGTACGCAAACTCCCATCCATCTTCTTTGTCAAGAGAAGACGCGCACCAGGATGCGTAGTGGAAGTCGTCTCTGGATCCTTCTGTTGTCCCTCTCACGGAAAAGAAAAAGAAAAAAACATCTCTCTCATTCTCGGCCTCGCTCGACTCGCTCGCTCGCAGCCTCGCACCTCCTGCGCACTGACAAACGCTGCACAACAGTCAACATCACCAGAAAAAAGATATACACCATAAATAATAAGAGGGGCCCCGTGACTGCTATCCCTTCTTCTCCTTCCGTGTGATCCCTCTTCCTCCGAGTTTCACTGGACGGGCAAACACACATGTGCTGCATAGTAAAAATAAAAAAGTAAAAAATCGACCTATGAATCTATGATTAAATAGGTAAAATCCTGGGTTTTATCAAGGTTTAAACAAGTTTAAAACATGAAAATGAATAGGTAAGCATGGATCCTTCTTAGTCACTCTAAAATGAAGCTTTCGCGAGGTTTTTGAAATTTCCATGTTTGAAACCCAAAACCACTTCTCTTCATGCTTGACTTCGTAAGACAGAGTTTAGGGTTAGGGGTAGATACATGCTTTTTCTGGTTTGAATATGTCTAGACCTTGTTTATCAACTTGAATGCTTACTATATGACATAAGAAGGCTATGTTATTTGGTTTTTCATTTTTTGTTTTTTTATGCCCATTTAAATCTTGGTCAAATCCTAGGTTTGACCAAGAGTTAAACAAGTTTAAAACATGAAAATGAAAAGGTAAGCCTGGATCCTTCTTAGTCACTGTAAAATGAAGCTTTTGGGAGGTTTGTGAAATTTCCATGTTTGAAACCCAAAAGCACTTCTCTTCATGCTTGACTTCATAAGACAGAGTTTAGGGTTAGGGGGTGTAGATACATGATTTGTCTGGTTTGAATATGTCCAAATCTTATTTATCAACTTTTGAATGCATGCTACTCTCTCAAAGAAAACCTTTTGAATGCTTACTATATGACATAAGAAGACTATATGCTTTTAAAATTCAAACATATGGTAAGCATTCTTATGTCATATAGTAAGCATTCAAGTTGATAAACAAGCAAGGTTTGGACATATTCAAACCAGACAAATCATGTATCTACCCCTAACCCCTAATTAAATTGTCTTATGAAGTCTAGCATGAAGAGAAGTGGTTTTGGGTTTCAAACATGGAAATTTCAAAAACCTCCCAAAAACTTCATTTTAGAGTGACTAAGAAGGATACAAGCTTCCCTTTTCATTTTCATGTTTTAAACTTGTTTAAATCTTGGTCAAACCTCTAGGATTTGACCAAAAGATTCAAATGGGCATGGAAATTCATAAAAAATCAAAAGAATGAAAAACCAAAGGACATAACATTATTATGTCATATATATATAGTAAGCATTCAAGTTGATAAACAAGGTCTAGACATATTCAAACCAGAAAATCATGTATATATCTACCCCTAACCCTAAACTCTGTCTTATGAAGTCAAGCATGCATGAAGAGAAGTGGTTTTGGTTTCAAACATGGAAATTTGAAAAACCTCCCAAGAGCTACATTTTGGAGTGAGTAAGAAGGATATATAGATGCTTAATTTTTCATATTCATGATTTAAACTTGTTTAAACCATGTTCAAACCTAGGATTTGACCAAGATTAAAATGGGCATAAAATTTTAAAAAAATCAAAAAATAAAAAACAAGTCACATAGTATTCTTATGTCATATAGTAAGCATTCAATTAAGTTGATAAACAAGGTCTAGACATATTCAAACCAGGAAAATCATGCATATATCCCCTAACCCTAGCTAAACTCTGTCTTATGAAGTCAAGCATGCATGAAGAGAAGTGGTTTTTGGTTTCAAACGTTTAAGCCAAAAGCCCCTTTTCAAATATTTCAAACTTATTCAAATTTGGTTCAAATATGAAAGACATACAAGTTATAGCACACATAGTGCATACATTTTCACACATACTGCACTAGATGCTAACCCTATAGTTTGAGGCCATTTGGGTGACCTAGGTCGAAAAAATTCTTGGATTAGAATCGTGTTGTTCGAACCCCGTAGTTGGATTTTTTTGAACCCTTGATCTGTAGAACTGGGCAAAACCCTAGTTTAACCTATTTAATTACAGATTCGTATATCGATTTTTCTACGAGTACTACCTTTTTATTATTACTATGCAGCACATGGGTGTTTGCCCGTCGAGTGAAACTCGGAGGAAGAGGGATCACTCGGAAGGAGAGAAGAAGGGAGAGAATTATGGTGTCTCCCCTTTTTCGGGTGATGATGTTGACTTTTGTGCAGGGTTTGTCGGTGAGCAGGAGGTGCGAGCGAGCGAGCGAGCGAGTCGAGCGAGGCCGAGAATGAGAGAGATTTGTTTTTTTTGTGAGAGGGACAACCGAAGGATCCAGAAGGACCCACAGACTTCCAATACGCATCTGATGCGTCTTCTCTTGACAAAGAAGATGGCTGGGAGTTTGCGTACCTATTGCACGTGACTTGTGCTCACTGAAGTGTGGGACCTCACGCGTGGGCACCACACGTAAGTGACAGACCTGTTGGTGTAAAAACTCGGTTGATTATAATAGTGCATTAGAACAAAGTTTCCTATGGATTCAAGGGTAGGAAATCCAAGTTAACTCATTTACATGACATTATTTTTTCCATGAAGCAAAGTAACACATCTATCAATTGGTACATTTTGGAGTGACTAAGAAGGATCCAGCCTTACTTATTCGTTTTCACGTGTTAAACCTGTCTAAATCTTGGTCAAACCTAGGATTTGACCAAGATTCAAATGGGCAGAAAATTAAAAAAAACAGAAAAATGAAAAACCAAATCACATAGTTTTCTTATGTCATATAGTAAGCATTAAAGTTGATAAACAAGGTGTAGACATATTCAAACCAGACAAATCATGTAGCTATACCCCCTAACCCCTAAACTCTGTCTTATGAAGTCAAGCATGTGAAGAGAAGTGGTTTTGGGTTTCAAACATGGAAATTTCAAAAACCTCCCAAAAGCTTCATTTTAGAGTGACTAAGAAGGATCCATGCTTCCCTTTTCATTTTCATGTTTTAAACTTGTTTAAATTATCTTGGTCAAACCTAGGATTTGACAAGATTCAAATGGGCATCAAAATTGAAAAAAAAATTGAAAAAAGAAAAACCAAAGCAAATAGTTTTCTTATGTCATATAGTAAGCATTAAAGTTGTTGATAAATAAGGTCCATACATATTCAAACCACACAAATCATGTATCTATACCCCCTAATTAACCCCTAAATTAATTAACTCTGTCTTATGAAGTCAAGCATGTGAAGAGAAGTGGTTTTGGGTTTCAAACATTGAAATTTTAAAAACCTCCCAAAAGCTTCATTTTAGAGTGACTAAGAAGGATACAGACTTCCCTTTTCATTTTTATGTTTTAAACTTGTTTAAATCTTGGTCAAACCAAGGATTTGACCAAGATTCAAATGGCCCTAAAAATTCAGAAAAAATCAAAAGAATGAAAAACCAAAGCACATAGCATTCTTATGTCATATGTATAGTAAGCATTCAAGTTGATAAACAAAGGTCTAGAGACATATATATTCAAACCAGAAAAATCATGTATATATCTACCCCTAAAACTCTAATTAAACTATGTTTTATGAAGTAAATCATGAAGAGAAGTGGTTTTGGGTTTCAAACATGGAAATTTCAAGAACCTCCCAAAAGCTTCATTTTAGAGTGACTAAGAAGGATCCAGAAGGACCCACAGACTTCCAATACGCATCCTGATGCGTCTTCTCTTGACAAAGAAGATGGCTGGGAGTTTGCGTACCTATTGCACGTGACTTGTGCTCACTGAAGTGTGGGACCTCACGCGTGGGCACCACACGTAAGTGACAGACCTGTTGGTGTAAAAACTCGATTGATTATTATACTGCATTAGAACAAAGTTTCCTATGGATTCAAGGGTAGGAAATCCAAGTTAACTCATTTACATGACATTATTATTTCCATGAAGCAAAGTTAACACATCTATCGATTGGTACATTTTTGAGTGACTAAGAAGGATCCATGCTTACTTATTCGTTTTCACGTGTTAAACTTGTCTAAATCTTGGTCAAACCTAGGATTTGACCAAGATTCAAATGGGCAGAAAAATAAAATAAAAAACAGAAAAATGAAAAACCAAATCACATAGTCATCTTATGTCATATAGTAAGCATTAAAGTTGATAAACAAGGTCTAGAAATATCAAACCATACAAATCATGTATCTACCCCTAACCCCTAAACTATGTCTTATAAATTAAGTCAAGCATGAAGAGATGTGGTTTTGGGTTTCAAACATGGAAATTTCAAAAACCTCCCAAAAACTTCATTTTAGTGTGACTAAGAAGGATACACGCTTCCCTTTTCATATTCATGTTCTAAGCTTGTTTAAATTATCTTGGTCAAACCTAGGATTTGACAAGATTCAAATGGGCATCAATATTGAAAAAAATCAAAAAAAAAGAAAAAACAAAGGAAATAGTTTTCTTATGTCTTATAGTAAGCATTAAAGTTGATAAACAAGGTCTAGACATATTCAAACTAGACAAATCATGTATCTATACCCCCTAACCCCTAAACTCTGTCTTATGAAGTCAAGCATGTGAAGAGGAAGTGGTTTTGGGTTGCAAACATGGAAATTTCAAAAACCTCCGAAAAACTTCATTTTAGAGTTTCTAAGAAGGATCCATGCTTAACTTTGCATATTCATATTTTAAACTTGTTTAAATCATTATCAAGCCTAGCATTTGACCAATATACAAATGGGTGGGCACAAAATTCAAAAAAATCAGAAAAATGAAAACAAATTAAAGCACATAGTCTTCATATGTCATATCGTATGAATTCAAGTTGATAAACGAGGTCTAGGTATATCCAAACCAGACAAATCATGTATCTATACCCCCTGTCGATCTTATGAAGTCTAGCATGAAGAGAGAAGTCGTTTTTGGTTTCAAAAATGGAAATTTCAAGAACATCCCAAAAGCTTCATTTTAGAGTGACTAAGAAGGATACATGCTTCCCTTTTCATTTTTATGTTTAAACTTGTTTAAATCTTGGTCAAACCTAGGATTTGACCAAG
The DNA here is from genome assembly GCA_030979885.1 of Lolium multiflorum. Lineage (NCBI taxonomy): Eukaryota > Viridiplantae > Streptophyta > Magnoliopsida > Poales > Poaceae > Lolium > Lolium multiflorum. The sequence goes on along the minus strand of CM061752.1, from coordinate 111,619,889 downwards.
ATTCAAATATATGGGCATAAAATTCAAAAAAAAACAGAAAAATTTAAAACCAAGGCACATAGTCTTCTTATGTCATATAGTAAACAATCAATTAATTAAGTTGATAAACCAGTTCTAGACATATTCAAACCAGGAAAATCATGTATCTACCCCCTAACGCCCTAGCTAAACTCTGTCTTATGAAGTCAAGCATGCATGAAGAGAAGTGGTTTTTGGTTTCAAACGTTTAAGCCAAAAGGTAAGCATGGATCCTCCTTAATTAGTCACTGTAAAATGAAGCTTTTGGGAGGTTTGTGAAATTTCCATGTTTGAAACCCAAAAGCACTTCTCTTCATGCTTGACTTCATAAGACAGAGTTTAGGGTTAGGGGGTGTAGATACATGATTTGTCTGGTTTGAATATGTCCAAATCTTATTTATCAACTTTTGAATGCATGCTACTCTCTCAAAGAAAAACTTTTGAATGCTTACTATATATATGACATAAGAAGACTATATGCTTTTAAAATTCAAACATATGGTAAGCATTCTTATGTCATATAGTAAGCATTCAAGTTGATACACAAGCAAGGTTTGGACATATTCAAACCAGACAAATCATGTATCTACCCCCTAACCCCTAATTAAATTGTCTTATGAAGCAGTCTAGCATGAAGAGAAGTGGTTTTGGGTTTCAAACATGGAAATTTCAAAAACCTCCCAAAAACTTCATTTTAGAGTGACTAAGAAGGATATACAAGCTTCCCTTTTCATTTTCATGTTTTAAACTTGTTTAAATCTTGGTCAAACCTCTAGGATTTGACCAAAAGATTCAAATGGGCATAGAAATTCATAAAAAATCAAAAGAATGAAAAACCAAAGGACATAACATTCTTATGTCATATATATATAGTAATTAAGCATTCAAGTTGATAAACAAGGTCTAGACATATTCAAACCAGAAAATAATGTATATATCTACCCCTAACCCTAAACTCTGTCTTATGAAGTCAAGCATGCATGAAGAGAAGTGGTTTTTGGTTTCAAACATGGAAATTTCGAAAACCCTCCCAAGAGCTACATTTTGGAGTGACTAAGAAGGATATATAGATGCTTAATTTTTCATATTCATGATTTAAACTTGTTTAAACCATGTTCAAACCTAGGATTTGACCAAGATTCAAATGGGCATAAAATTTTAAAAAAATAAAAAAATAAAAAAACAAGGCACATAGTATTCTTATGTCATATAGTAAGCATTCAATTAAGTTGATAAACAAGGTCTAGACATAATCAAACCAGGAAAATCATGCATCTACCCCCTAACCCTAGCTAAACTCTGTCTTATGAAGTCAAGCATGCACGAAGAGAAGTGGTTTTTGGTTTCAAACGTTTAAGCCAAAAGCCCATTTTCAAATATTTCAAACTTATTCAAATTTGGTTCAAATTTGAAAGACATACAAGTTATAGCACACATAGTGCATACATTTTCACACATACTGCACTAGATGCTAACCCTATAGTTTGAGGCCATTTGGGTGACCTAGGTCGAAAAAATTCTTGGATTAGAATCGTGTTGTTCGAACCCCGTAGTTGGATTTTTTTGAACCCTTGATCTGTAGAACTGGGCAAAACCCTAGTTTAACCTATTTAATTACAGATTCGTATATCGATTTTTCTACGAGTACTACCTTTTTATTATTACTATGCAGCACATGGGTGTTTGCCCGTCGAGTGAAACTCGGAGGAAGAGGGATCACTCGGAAGGAGAGAAGAAGGGAGAGAATTATGGTGTCTCCCCTTTTTCGGGTGATGATGTTGACTTTTGTGCAGGGTTTGTCAGTGAGCAGGAGGTGCGAGCGAGCGAGCGAGTCGAGCGAGGCCGAGAATGAGAGAGATTTGTTTTTTTTGTGAGAGGGACAACCGAAGGATCCAGAAGGACCCACAGACTTCCAATACGCATCCTGATGCGTCTTCTCTTGACAAAGAAGATGGCTGGGAGTTTGCGTACCTATTGCACGTGACTTGTGCTCACTGAAGTGTGGGACCTCAAGCGTGGGCACCACACGTAAGTGACGGACCTGTTGGTGTAAAAACTCGGTTGATTATAATAGTGCATTAGAACAAAGTTTCCTATGGATTCAAGGGTAGGAAATCCAAGTTAACTCATTTACATGACATTATTATTTCCATGAAGCAAAGTTAACACATCTATCGATTGGTACATTTTTGAGTGACTAAGAAGGATCCAGGCTTACTTATTCGTTTTCACGTGTTAAACTTGTCTAAATCTTGGTCAAACCTAGGATTTGACCAAGATTCAAATGGGCAGAAAAATAAAATAAAAAACAGAAAAATGAAAAACCAAATCACATAGTCATCTTATGTCATATAGTAAGCATTAAAGTTGATAAACAAGGACTAGAAATATCAAACCATACAAATCATGTATCTACCCCTAACCCCTAAACTATGTCTTATAAATTAAGTCAAGCATGAAGAGATGTGGTTTTGGGTTTCAAACATGGAAATTTCAAAAACCTCCCAAAAACTACATTTTAGAGTGACTAAGAAGGATGCATGCTTCCCTTTTCATATTCATGTTTTAAGCTTGTTTAAATTATCTCAGTCAAACCTAGGATTTGACAAAGATTCAAATGGGCATCGAAAAAATCAGGAAAAAGAAAAACCAAAGCAAATAGTTTTCTTATGTCATATAGTAAGCCAATTAATTAAGTTGATAAACAAGGTCTAGACATATTCAAACTAGACAAATCATGTATCTATACCCCCTAACCCCTGAACTCTGTCTTATGAAGTCAAGCATATGAAGAGAAGTGGTTTTGGGTCGTTTCAAACATGGAAATTTGAAAAACCTCCCAAAAACTTCATTTTAGAGTGACAAAGAAGGATACATGCTTCCCTTTTCATATTCATGTTTTAAGCTTGTTTAAATTATCTCAGTCAAACCTAGGATTTGACAAGATTCAAATGGGCATCAAAATTGAAAAAAATCAGGAAAAAGAAAAACCAAAGCAAATAGTTTTCTTATGTCATATAGTAAGCCAATTAAGTTGATAAACAAGGTCTAGACATATTCAAACTAGACAAATCATGCATGCATCTATACCCCCTAACCCCTAAACTCCGTCTTATGAAGTCAAGCATATGAAGAGAAGTGGTTTTGCTCCCAAAAGCTTCATTTTAGAGTGACTAAGAAGGATCCATGCTTACCTTTGCATTTTCATATTTTAATCTTGTTAAATCATTATCAAGCCTAGGATTTGACCAAGATACAAATGGGTGGGCACAAAATTCAAAAAAATCAGAATAATGAAAAACAAAAGCATGTAGTCTTCTTATGTCATATCGTATGCATTCAAGTTAAACGAGGTCTAGGTATATCCAAACCAGACAAATCATGTATCTACCCCATGTTGATCTTATGAAGTCTAGCATGAAGAGAAGTCGTTTTGGGTTTCAAACATGGAAATTTCAAGAACATCCCAAAAGCTTCATTTTAGAGTGACTAAGAAGGATACATGCTTCCCTTTTCATTTTCATGTTTTAAACTTGTTTAAATCTTGGTCAAACCTAGGATTTGACCAAGATTCAAATATATGAGCATAAAATTCAAAAAAAAACCAAAAATGAAAACCAAGGCACGTAGTCGTCTTATGTCATATAGTAAGCAATCAATTAAGTTGATAAACAAGGTCTAGACATATTCAAACCAGGAAATCATGTATCTACACCCCCTAACGTACCCTAGCTAAACTCTGTCTTATGAAGTCAAGCATGCATGAAGAGAAGTGGTTTTTGGTTTCAAACGTTTAAGCCAAAAGGTAAGCATGGATCCTCCTTATAGTCACTGTAAAATGAAGCTTTTGGGAGGTTTGTGAAATTTCCATGTTTGAAACCCAAAACCACTTAAGACAGAGTTTATGGTTAGGTGTGTAGATACATGATTTTTCTTGTTTGAATATGTCTAGACCTTGTTTATCAACTTGAATTTTTTACTATATGATATAAGAAGGCTATATATATGTGCTTTGGTTTTTCATTTTTTGATTTCTTTCGATTTTTTATGCCTATTTAAATCTTGGTCAAATCCTAGGTTTAAACAAGTTTAAAACATGAAAATGAAACGGTAAGCATGAATCCTTCCTTACTCACTCTAAAATGAAGGTACTTGAAAATTTTATGTTTGAAACCCAAAACCCCAGTTCTCTTCATATGTTTGACTTCATAAGACAGAGTTTAGCTAGGGTTAGGGGTAGATATGATACATGATATTTCTGCTTTGAATATGTCTAGATCGACCTTGTTTATCAACTTGAATGCTTACTATATGACATAAGATCAAGGCTATATATATATATGTGCTTTGGTTTTTCATTTTTTTTGAATTTTTCTGAATTTTTACTCCCATTTGAATCTTGGTCAAATCCTAGGTTTGACCAAGGTTAAAACAAGTTTAAAACATGGCAATGAAAAGGTAAGCATATGGATCATTCTTAGTCTCTCTAAAATGAAGCTTTTGGGAGGTTTTTGAAGTTTCCATGTTTGAAACCCAAAATCACTTCTCTTCATATGCTTGGCTTCATAAGACAAAGATTAGGGTTTAGGGGTAGATATATACATGTTTTGGGAGGTTTTTGAAATTTCCATGTTTGAAACCCAAATCCACTTCTCTTCATCCTTGACGTCTTCATAAGACAAAAGTATAGGGTTATATATATATGCATGGGTAGATACATGCTTTTTTCTGGTTTGAATATGTATAGACCTTGTTTAAAATTATCAACTTAATTGAATGCTTACTATATATATGACATAAGAAGGCTATATATGTGTTTTGTTTTTTCATTTTTTCATTTTTTCCTGATTTTTTATGCCCATTTGAATCTTGGTCAAATCCTAGGTTTGATCAAGATTTAAACAAGCAGTTTAAAAATGAAAATGAAAAGGTAAGCCTGGATCCTTCTTAGTCACTGTAAAATGAAGCTTTTGGGAGGTTTGTGAAATTTCCATGTTTGAAACCCAAAAGCACTTCTCTTCATGCTTGACTTCATAAGACAGAGTTTAGGGTTAGGGGGTGTAGATACATGATTTGTCTGGTTTGAATATGTACAAATCTTATTTATCAACTTTTGAATGCATGCTACTCTCTCAAAGAAAAACTTTTGAATGCTTACTATATGACATAAGAAGACTATATGCTTTTAAAATTCAAACATATGGTAAGCATTCTTATGTCATATAGTAAGCATTCAAGTTGATAAACAAGCAAGGTTTGGACATATCCAAACCAGACAAATCATGTATCTGCCCCCTGTCGATCTTATGAAGTCTAGCATGAAGAGAGAAGTCGTTTTTGGTTTCAAAAATGGAAATTTCAAGAACATCCCAAAAGCTTCATTTTAGAGTGACTAAGAAGGATACATGCTTCCCTTTTCATTTTTATGTTTAAACTTGTTTAAATCTTGGTCAAACCTAGGATTTGTCCAAGATTCAAATATATGGGCGTAAAATTCAAAAAAAACAGAAAAATTTAAAACCAAGGCACATAGTCTTCTTATGTCATATAGTAAACAATCAATTAATTAAGTTGATAAACCAGGTCTAGACATATTCAAACCAGGAAAATCATGTATCTACCCCCTAACGCCCTAGCTAAACTCTGTCTTATGAAGTCAAGCATGCATGAAGAGAAGTGGTTTTGGTTTCAAACATGGAAATTTCGAAAAAACCTCCCAAGAGCTACATTTTGGAGTGACTAAGAAGGATATATAGATGCTTAATTTTTCATATTCATGATTTAAACTTGTTTAAACCATGTTCAAACCTAGGATTTGACCAAGATTCAAATGGGCATACAATTTTAAAAAAATCAAAAAATAAAAAACAATGCACATAGTATTCTTATGTCATATAGTAAGCATTCAATTAAGTTGATAAAGTAGGTCTAGACATATTCAAACCAGGAAAATCATGCATCTATCCCCTAACCCTAGCTAAACTCTGTCTTATGAAGTCAAGCATGCATGAAGAGAAGTGGTTTTTGGTTTCAAACGTTTAAGCCAAAAGCCCCTTTTCAAATATTTCAAACTTATTCAAATTTGGTTCAAATATGAAAGACATACAAGTTATAGCACACATAGTGCATACATTTTCACACATACTGCACTAGATGCTAACCCTATAGTTTGAGGCCATTTGGGTGACCTAGGTCGAAAAAATTCTTGGATTAGAATCGTGTTGTTCGAACCCCGTAGTTGGATTTTTTGAACCCTTGATCTGTAGAACTGGGCAAAACCCTAGTTTAACCTATTTAATTACAGATTCGTATATCGATTTTTCTACGAGTACTACCTTTTTATTATTACTATGCAGCACATGTGTGTTTGCCCGTCGAGTGAAACTCGGAGGAAGAGGGATCACTCGGAAGGAGAGAAGAAGGGAGAGAATTATGGTGTCTCCCCTTTTTCGGGTGATGATGTTGACTTTTGTGCAGGGTTTGTCAGTGAGCAGGAGGTGCGAGCGAGCGAGCGAGTCGAGCGAGGCCGAGAATGAGAGAGATTTGTTTTTTTGTGAGAGGGACGACCGAAGGATCCAGAAGGACCCACAGACTTCCAATACGCATCCTGATGCGTCTTCTCTTGACAAAGAAAATGGCTGGGAGTTTGCGTACCTATTGCACGTGACTTGTGCTCACTGAAGTGTGGGACCTCAAGCGTGGGCACCACACGTAAGTGACAGACCTGTTGGTGTAAAAACTCGGTTGATTATAATAGTGCATTAGAACAAAGTTTCCTATGGATTCAAGGGTAGGAAATCCAAGTTAACTCATTTACGTGTTAAACTTGTCTAAATCTTGGTCAAACCTAGGATTTGACCAAGATTCAAATGGGCAGAAAAATAAAAAACAGAAAAATGAAAAACCAAATCACATAGTCTTCTTATGTCATATAGTAAGCATTAAAGTTGATAAACAAGGTCTAGACATATTAAACCAGACAAATCATGTATCTATACCCCTAACCCCTAAACTCTGTCTTATGAAGTCAAGCATGTGAAGAGAAGTGGTTTTGGGTTTCAAACATGGAAATTTCAAAAAACTCCCAAAAACTACATTTTAGAGTGACTAAGAAGGATACATGCTCCCCTTTTCATATTCATGTTTTAAGCTTGTTTAAATTATCTTGGTCAAACCTAGGATTTGACAAGATTCAAATGGGCATCAAAATTGAAAAAAAGTCAGAAAAAAGAAAACCAAAGCAAATAGTTTTCTTATGTCATATAGTAAGCATTAAAGTTGATAAACAAGGTCTAGAAATATTCAAACTAGACAAATCATGTATCTATACCCCCTAACCCCTGAACTCTGTCTTATGAAGTCAAGCATATGAAGAGAAGTGGTTTTGGGTTTCAAACATGGAAATTTGAAAAACCTCCCAAAAACTTCATTTTAGAGTGACAAAGAAGGATACATGCTTCCCTTTTCATATTCATGTTTTAAGCTTGTTTAAATTATCTCGGTCAAACCTAGGATTTGACAAGATTCAAATGGGCATCAAAATTGAAAAAAATCAGGAAAAAGAAAAACCAAAGCAAATAGTTTTCTTATGTCATATAGTAAGCCAATTAAGTTGATAAACAAGGTCTAGACATATTCAAACTAGACAAATCATGTATCTATACCCCCTAACCCCTAAACTCCGTCTTATGAAGTCAAGCATATGAAGAGAAGTGGTTTTGCTCCCAAAAGCTTCATTTTAGAGTGACTAAGAAGGATCCATGCTTACCTTTGCATTTTCATATTTTAATCTTGTTAAATCATTATCAAGCCTAGGATTTGACCAAGATACAAATGGGTGGGCACAAAATTCAAAAAAATCAGAATAATGAAAAACAAAAGCACGTAGTCTTCTTATGTCATATCGTATGCATTCAAGTTAAACGAGGTCTAGGTATATCCAAACCAGACAAATCATGTATCTACCCCATGTTGATCTTATGAAGTCTAGCATGAAGAGAAGTCGTTTTGGGTTTCAAACATGGAAATTTCAAGAACATCCCAAAAGCTTCATTTTAGAGTGACTAAGAAGGATACATGCTTCCCTTTTCATTTTCATGTTTAAACTTGTTTAAATCTTGGTCAAACCTAGGATTTGACCAAGATTCAAATATATGAGCATAAAATTCAAAAAAAAACCAAGGCACGTAGTCTTCTTATGTCATATAGTAAGCAATCAATTAAGTTGATAAACAAGGTCTCTAGACATATTCAAACCAGGAAATCATGTATCTACACCCCCTAACGTACCCTAGCTAAACTCTGTCTTATGAAGTCAAGCATGCATGAAGAGAAGTGGTTTTTGGTTTCAAACGTTTAAGCCAAAAGGTAAGCATGGATCCTCCTTAGTCACTGTAAAATGAAGCTTTTGGGAGGTTTGTGAAATTTCCATGTTTGAAACCCAAAACCACTTAAGACAGAGTTTATGGTTAGGTGTGTAGATACATGATTTTTCTTGTTTGAATATGTCTAGACCTTGTTTATCAACTTGAATTTTTTACTATATGATATAAGAAGGCTATATATATGTGCTTTGGTTTTTCATTTTTTGATTTCTTTTGAATTTTTATGCCTATTTAAATCTTGGTCAAATCCTAGGTTTAAACAAGTTTAAAACATGAAAATGAAACGGTAAGCATGAATCCTTCCTTACTCACTCTAAAATGAAGGTACTTGAAAATTTTATGTTTGAAACCCAAAACCCCAGTTCTCTTCATATGTTTGACTTCATAAGACAGAGTTTAGGGTTAGGGGTAGATATGATACATGATATTTCTGCTTTGAATATGTCTAGACCTTGTTTATCAACTTGAATGCTTACTATATGACATAAGAAGGCTATATATATATATATATGTGCTTTGGTTTTTCATTTTTTTTGAATTTTTCTGAATTTTTACTCCCATTTGAATCTTGGTCAAATCCTAGGTTTGACCAAGGTTAAAACAAGTTTAAAACATGGCAATGAAAAGGTAAGCATATGGATCATTCTTAGTCTCTCTAAAATGAAGCTTTTGGGAGGTTTTTGAAGTTTCCATGTTTGAAACCCAAAATCACTTCTCTTCATATGCTTGGCTTCATAAGACAAAGATTAGGGTTTAGGGGTAGATATATACATGTTTTGGGAGGTTTTTGAAATTTCCATGTTTGAAACCCAAATCCACTTCTCTTCATCCTTGACGTCTTCATAAGACAAAAGTATAGGGTTATATATATATGCATGGGTAGATACATGCTTTTTTCTGGTTTGAATATGTATAGACCTTGTTTAAAATTATCAACTTAATTGAATGCTTACTATATATATGACATATATAAGAAGGCTATATATGTGTTTTGTTTTTTCATTTTTCATTTTTTCCTGATTTTTTATGCCCATTTGAATCTTGGTCAAATCCTAGGTTTGATCAAGATTTAAACAAGCAGTTTAAAAATGAAAATGAAAAGGTAAGCCTGGATCCTTCTTAGGGCTCCTTTGATTTAAAGGATAGGAAAAGTATAGGAATAGGAAAGGCATAGGATTGGAATGACACATGTCTACTTGAATCCTATAGAAAGATGAAGTGTGTTTGATTGTAGCAAAGGAATTTTTTCATGAGGTATGAGCCAATGTTTTTTCCTATAGGAATTACGCTACAAGATTCCTATAGGAATTTTTCCTATAGGATATGTTTCTATGAATCAAACAACATGTATAGGAAATTTTCCCATAGGAACCAAATCCTACACAATTCCTATGCAAATCCTATGAATCAAAGGAGCCCTTAGTCACTGTAAAATGAAGCTTTTGGGAGGTTTGTGAAATTTCCATGTTTGAAACCCAAAAGCACTTCTCTTCATGCTTGACTTCATAAGACAGAGTTTAGGGTTAGGGGGTGTAGATACATGATTTGTCTGGTTTGAATATGTACAAATCTTATTTATCAACTTTTGAATGCATGCTACTCTCTCAAAGAAAAACTTTTGAATGCTTACTATATGACATAAGAAGACTATATGCTTTTAAAATTCAAACATATGGTAAGCATTCTTATGTCATATCGTAAGCATTCAAGTTGATAAACAAGCAAGGTTTGGACATATTCAAACCAGACAAATCATGTATCTACCCCCTAACCCCTAATTAAATTGTCTTATGAAGTCTAGCATGAAGAGAAGTGGTTTTGGGTTTCAGACATGGAAATTTCAAAAACCTCCAAAAACTTCATTTTAGAGTGACTAATTAAGAAGGATATACAAGCTTCCCTTTTCATTTTCATGTTTTAAACTTGTTTCAATCTTGGTCAAACCTCTAGGATTTGACCAAAAGATTCAAATGGGCATGGAAATTCATAAAAAACCAAAAGAATGAAAAAACAAAGGACATAACATTCTTATGTCATATATATATAGTAAGCATTCAAGTTGATAAACAAGGCCTAGACATATTCAACCCAGAAAATCATGTATATATCTACCCCTAACCCTAAACTCTGTCTTATGAAGTCAAGCATGCATGAAGAGAAGTGGTTTTGGTTTCAAACATGGAAATTTCGAAAAAACCTCCGAAGAGCTACATTTTGGAGTGACGAAGAAGGATATATAGATGCTTAATTTTTCATATTCATGATTTAAACTTGTTTAAACCATGTTCAAACCTAGGATTTGACCAAGATTCAAATGGGCATAAAATTTTAAAAAAATCAAAAAATAAAAAACAAGGCACATAGTATTCTTATGTCATATAGTAAGCATTCAATTAAGTTGATAAACAAGGTCTAGACATATTCAAACCAGGAAAATCATGCATCTACCCCCTAACCCTAGCTAAACTCTGTCTTATGAAGTCAAGCATGCATGAAGAGAAGTGGTTTTTGGTTTCAAACGTTTAAGCCAAAAGCCCCTTTTCAAATATTTCAAACTTATTCAAATTTGGTTCAAATATGAAAGACATACAAGTTATAGCACACATAGTGCATACATTTTCACACATACTGCACTAGATGCTAACCCTATAGTTTGAGGCCATTTGGGTGACCTAGGTCGAAAAAATTCTTGGATTAGAATCGTGTTGTTCGAACCCCGTAGTTGGATTTTTTTGAACCCTTGATCTGTAGAACTGGGCAAAACCCTAGTTTAACCTATTTAATTACAGATTCGTATATCGATTTTTCTACGAGTACTACCTTTTTATTATTACTATGCAGCACATGGGTGTTTGCCCGTCGAGTGAAACTCGGAGGAAGAGGGATCACTCGGAAGGAGAGAAGAAGGGAGAGAATTATGGTGTCTCCCCTTTTTCGGGTGATGATGTTGACTTTTGTGCAGGGTTTGTCAGTGAGCAGGAGGTGCGAGCGAGCGAGTCGAGCGAGGCCGAGAATGAGAGAGATTTGTTTTTTTGTGAGAGGGACAACCGAAGGATCCAGAAGGACCCACAGACTTCCAATACGCATCGATGCGTCTTCTCTTGACAAAGAAGATGGCTGGGAGTTTGCGTACCTATTGCACGTGACTTGTGCTCACTGAAGTGTGGGACCTCAAGCGTGGGCACCACACGTAAGTGACAGACCTGTTGGTGTAAAAACTCGGTTGATTATAATAGTGCATTAGAACAAAGTTTCCTATGGATTCAAGGGTAGGAAATCCAAGTTAACTCATTTACGTGTTAAACTTGTCTAAATCTTGGTCAAACCTAGGATTTGACCAAGATTCAAATGGGCAGAAAAATAAAAACAGAAAAATGAAAAACCAAATCACATAGTCTTCTTATGTCATATAGTAAGCATTAAAGTTGATAAACAAGGTCTAGACATATTAAACCAGACAAATCATGTATCTATACCCCTAACCCCTAAACTTTGTCTTATGAAGTCAAGCATGTGAAGAGAAGTGGTTTTGGGTTTCAAACATGGAAATTTCAAAAACCTCCCAAAAACTACATTTTAGAGTGACTAAGAAGGATACATGCTCCTCTTTTCATATTCATGTTTTAAGCTTGTTTAAATTATCTTGGTCAAACCTAGGATTTGACAAGATTCAAATGGGCATCAAAATTGAAAAAAAGTCAGAAAAAAGAAAACCAAAGCAAATAGTTTTCTTATGTCATATAGTAAGCATTAAAGTTGATAAACAAGGTCTAGACATATTCAAACTAGACAAATCATGTATCTATACCCCCTAACCCCTGCCCTCTGTCTTATGAAGTCAAGCATATGAAGAGAAGTGGTTTTGGGTTTCAAACGTGGAAATTTGAAAAACCTCCCAAAAACTTCATTTTAGAGTGACAAAGAAGGATACATGCTTCCCTTTTCATATTCATGTTTTAAGCTTGTTTAAATTATCTCGGTCAAACCTAGGATTTGACAAGATTCAAATGGGCATCAAAATTGAAAAAAATCAGGAAAAAGAAAAACCAAAGCAAATAGTTTTCTTATGTCATATAGTAAGCCAATTAAGTTGATAAACAAGGTCTAGACATATTCAAACTAGACAAATCATGTATCTATACCCCCTAACCCCTAAACTCCGTCTTATGAAGTCAAGCATATGAAGAGAAGTGGTTTTGCTCCCAAAAGCTTCATTTTAGAGTGACTAAGAAGGATCCATGCTTACCTTTGCATTTTCATATTTTAATCTTGTTTAAATCATTATCAAGCCTAGGATTTGACCAAGATACAAATGGGTGGGCACAAAATTCAAAAAAATCAGAATAATGAAAAACAAAAGCACGTAGTCTTCTTATGTCATATCGTATGCATTCAAGTTAAACGAGGTCTAGGTATATCCAAACCAGACAAATCATGTATCTACCCCCTGTTGATCTTATGAAGTCTAGCATGAAGAGAAGTCGTTTTGGGTTTCAAACATGGAAATTTCAAGAACATCCCAAAAGCTTCATTTTAGAGTGACTAAGAAGGATACATGCTTCCCTTTTCATTTTCATGTTTTAAACTTGTTTAAATCTTGGTCAAACCTAAGATTTGACCAAGATTCAAATATATGAGCATAAAATTCAAAAAAAACAAAAAATGAAAACCAAGGCACGTAGTCTTCTTATGTCATATAGTAAGCAATCAATTAAGTTGATAAACAAGGTCTAGACATATTCAAACCAGGAAAATCATGTATCTACCCCCTAACCCTAGCTAAACTCTGTGTTATGAAGTCAAGCATGCATGAAGAGAAGTGGTTTTTGGTTTCAAACGTTTAAGCCAAAAGGTAAGCATGGATCCTCCTTAGTCACTGTAAAATGAAGCTTTTGGGAGGTTTGTGAAATTTCCATGTTTGAAACCCAAAACCACTTAAGACAGAGTTTATGGTTAGGTGTAGATACATGATTTTTCTTGTTTGAATATGTCTAGACCTTGTTTATCAACTTGAATTTTTTACTATATGATATAAGAAGGCTATATATGTGCTTTGGTTTTTCATTTTTTGATTTCTTTCGAATTTTTTATGCCTATTTAAATCTTGGTCAAATCCTAGGTTTAAACAAGTTTAAAACATGAAAATGAAACGGTAAGCATGAATCCTTCCTTACTCACTCTAAAATGAAGGTACTTGAAAATTTTATGTTTGAAACCCAAAACCCCAGTTCTCTTCATATGTTTGACTTCATAAGACAGAGTTTAGGGTTAGGGGTAGATATGATACATGATATTTCTGCTTTGAATATGTCTAGACCTTGTTTATCAACTTGAATGCTTACTATATGACATAAGAAGGCTATATATGTGTTTTGGTTTTCCATTTTTTTTGAATTTTTCTGAATTTTTACTCCCATTTGAATCTTGGTCAATTCCTAGGTTTGACCAAGGTTAAAACAAGTTTAAAACATGGCAATGAAAAGGTAAGCATGGATCCTTCTTAGTCACTCTAAAATGAAGCTTTTGGGAGGTTTTTGAAATTTCCATGTTTGAAACCCAAAATCACTTCTCTTCATGCTTGACTTCATAAGGCAGAGTTTAGGGTTAGGGGGTAGATACATGATTTGTTTGGTTTGAATATGTCTAGACCTTGTTTATCAACTTGAATGCTTACTATATGACATCAGAAGACTATGTTCTTTGGTTTTTTTCCGTTTTTTTTGAATTGTTATACCCATTTGAATCTTGGTCAAATCCTAGGTTTGACCAAGATTTAAACAAGTTAAGAAATTGAAAATGAAAAAGGTAAGCCTGGATCCTTCTTAGTCACTGTAGAATGAAGCTTTTGGGAGGTTTGTGAAATTTCCATGTTTGAAACCCAAAACCAGTTCTCTTCATATGTTTGACTTCATAAGACAGAGTTTTTATCAACTCGAGTGCTTACTATATGACATAAGAAGGCTATATATGTGCTTTGGTTTTTCATTTTTTGATTTTTTCTGAATTTTTATGCCCATTTAAATCTTGGTCAAATCCTAGGTTTGACCAAGGTTTAAACAAGTTTAAAACATGAAAAGAAAAGGTAAGAATGGATCCTTCTTAGTCATTCTAAAATGAATGAAGCTTTTGGGATGTTCTCACAAATCGATCTAGTCTACATGACTTTGATAAATTTTAATTAAGAAGCAGCAACTTAACAATAATTACCCAAAATCTAACAGCTGGTTCGACAACAACCTGGACGTTACGCTAAAATGAACTGCGAAAACAACGAACAGCACTTTTGTAGTACTGTACTCGGTACTCCGTACTTGCTCCAGATAATCCCCATTGCTTCACTACTACAGTAGTACTACCCTGGCTCGCATTCATTGTTTCCCCTGACTATTCAGAGCTTTGGACGTCCATCAGAGTTGTAGTCAGTAGTACAGTACTGCTAGCTCGATTAATGGCGTGCTATAAAATTCTATACTAGCCGACAGATGTCCATTCCTCGGGTTGCGCGCCAGAGCCTTCGAAGAGAAGGTAGCCGCTCTGTCCCGTTGATTTACGGTGGACGGACAGGATACTCCGGACCGCTCTCGATTCATTTGCTTCTGCTCCCGCGTCCTGACCCTTCGCGGACTGAGATCCAGTGACTTCACTAAGAGAAGTCACCATGCGACTTTACACACGTGAGCCATTCGATCAAGATCCAACGCTCGCGGTTGATCCAAATTTCGAACTTAAACTAAACTAATATTTTAAATGGACTGGAACTTTCCGAGAATACGTCTTAATGTAAAGTTTTTCTGTTTTTTTCTGAGCTACATAAATTTTAATTTCAAATTTTAGATCGACCATGTTCGTTGGATCTTAACCTGATGGCTCGTATAGGTAAAGTTCATGGTAACTTCTGTTGGGTAAAGTCACTGGATCTCAGTTCGCAAGGGAGCCCCCTCTCGGCCGTTGATTTAGGATGGGCGGACCAGGTTGCTCGAAGCGAGGGCAGGAGACGGTTGTCTGGTTTTAATAGGGGGGAGTACTTCTTCCATCCCCTTCTTGCTTCACTTCCAGTCTCCTTCCACTTCCAGCGATGCCTCCGAAGTCAAGGCCACCATCTCGCTTGAAGAAGCACCATCTAGTGTTGACCAAGGACGCGGAGAGTTCCCGCCGGCGGTCTATCCAGATGCTGGCCGCGAGAAAGGGCCCGCCAGAAAACGAAGGCCCTGCTTCGCGCTCGTCTCGGAACGGCGTCAGTCGTGCGGTCGAAGATTCCTGGTTGGTTTCCATCGCCATGTTTCTTGATTCTTCCTGGCCCGGAGGTCCCAACTCTTTATTCCGTATTAATCCTTTTTATACATATCTCAGTGCCCCACGACGCACCCTGACATCTTCTCATGACGACTTCAACCCCTGTCTCCTGCGCTTAGAGGTTACCACTGATTGGACATTTTCGTCTTCCTCTCGTCACTTTGTTTCGGTACTGATGATATTGCCATGCAGGAAGCATCGGCGTGTTTCAGAGATGAGCTTAAAACTCTCGTGGAACTCGCCTCCAACTTTCGCGATGATGTCGATACTTTGAAGGACGAGGTCACCGGCCGGGGCAAGCTGCATGATGTGAGGGTTCCATCAAGTGAGGAAACGAACTCTGTCATCAAGAAGCTCAAGGGCGAGAATTTGATGCTTAAGATCGAGTGCGGCTTTCTTCGCGAAGAAAACGTCGAGCTATCAAACAGGTGCGTTCAAGCTCTCAACGGGAGCCTCAACACCCAACATGATGCGGTGAAGAAGATGATGGATGACAGCATCTTGAAGAAAAACAATATGGTGGAGGACACGCGCGGGATGGTCGATCCAATCCAGGCACCGCAGAAGGAAGTCGATGCGCTCCGAGTCCAGCCACCTTTGCGTAGGTCGCCGAGGCGCCCTCGCGCAGGTCACTGAGGAGCGCACGTCGCCGAGTAGGCTGGGGGATAAGGAATTCCAACGAGAGAAGCGGAATCACCACCTGTCCTGATGGAGGGCCACTCCGCCAAGTAGGCTGGGGGAGAGAAACACTGCCTCTCATTGTTCTTTAGCTAGTCCTCCGATCCATATTACTTGATGTTAAAATGGATGTATCTACAACTGAAATATGTCTAGATACATATATTTTAGTATCACAAAGTAAGTATCAACGTTTATATTGCCCAAGTCTTATTATCCATCCCTAAGGTGGGTCGCTTTTGTAACTACTGATTGCAGATTCGACTCTTCTGCAGACCGAAAGATTTTTAGAGTGACTAAGAATGATTCATGCTTAGCTTTCCATTTTCATGTTTTAAACTTGTTTAAATCTTGCTCAAACCTAGGATTTGACCAAGATTCAAATGGGTTTAACAATTAAAAAAATCAGAAAAATGAAAAACCAAAGCACATAGTATTCTTATGTCATATAGTAAGCATTCAAGTTGATAAACAAGGTCTAGACATATTCAAACCACACAAAACATGTATCTACCCCCTAACCCTAAACTCTGTCTTATGAAGTTAAGTATGAGGAGAAGTGATTTTGGGTTTCAAACATGGAAATTTCACAAACCTCCCAAAAGCTTCATTTTAGAGTGACTAAGAAGGATCCATGCTTACCTTTTCATTGCCATTTTTTAAACTTGTTTTAACCTTGGTCAAACCTAGGATTTGACCAAGATTCAAACGGGCGTAAAAATTCAAAAAAAATAAAAAAAGAAAAACCAAAGCACATATATAGCCTTCTTATGTCATATAGTAAGCATTCAAGTTGATAAACAAGGTCTAGACATATTCAAACCAGAAATATCATGTATCATATCTACCCCTAACCCTAAACTTTGTCTTATGAAGTCAAACATATGAAGAGAACTGGGGTTTTGTGTTTCAAACATAAAAATTTCAAGTACCTTCATTTTAGAGTGACTGAGAAAGGATTCATGCTTACCTTTTCATTGTCATGTTTTAAACTTGATTAAACCTTGGTCAAACCTAGGATTTGACCAATATTTAAATGGGCATAAAAAATTCGAAAAAATGAAAAAAATGGAAAACCAAAGCACATATATAGCCTTCTTATGTCATAAACATTCAAGTTGATAAACAAGGTCTAGACATATTCAAACAAGAAAAATCATGTATCTACACCTAACCAAAAACTCTGTCTTAAGTGGTTTTGGGTTTCAAACATGGAAATTTCAAGAACATCCCAAAAGCTTCATTTTAGACTGACTAAGAAGGATACACACTTCCCATTTCATTTTCATGTTTTAAACTTGTTTAAATCTTGGTCAAACCTAGGATTTGACCAAGATTCAAATAAGTAAAAACATGAAAATGAAAAGGTAATCGATCCTTATTAGTCGCTCTAAAATGAAGCTTTTGGGAGGTTTTTGAAATTTTCATGTTTGAAACCCAAAACCACTTCTCTTCATGCATGCTTGACTTCATAAGACATAGTTTAGGGTTAGGGGTAGATACATGATTTTTCTGGTTTGAATGTCTAGACCTTGTTTATCAATTTGAATGCTTACTATATGACATAAGAAGGCTATGTGCTTTGGTTTTTCATTCTTACGATTTTTTTCTTAATTTTTATGCCCATTCGAATCTTGGTCAAATCCCAGGTTTGACCAAGATTTAAACAAGTTTAAAACATGACAATGAAAAGGTAATCAATCCTGGATCCTTCATAATTAATAAGTTAGTCTAATTAAAATGAAGCTTTTGGGAGGTTTTTGAAATTTTTGTGTTTGAAACCAAAAACCACTTCTCTTCATGCTTGACTTCATAAGATAGAGTTTAGGGTTAGGGGTAGATACATGATTTGTATTATTTGAATTGTCTTGACCTTATTTATCATCTTTTAAATGCTTACTATATATATGACATAAGAAGACTATGTGCTTTAGTTTTTCAATTTTCTGATTTTTTAATTTTATGCCCATTTGAATCTTGGTCAAATCCTAGGTTTGACAATGATTTAAACAAGTTTAAAATATGAAAATGAAAAGATAAGCATGGATCCTTCTTAGTCACTCTAAAATAAAGCTTTTGGGTGGTTTTTGAAATTTCCATGCTTGACTACATAAGACAGAGTTTAGGGTTAGGGGGTAGACACATGATTTTTCTTGTTTGAATATGTCTAGACCTTGTTTATCAACTTTAATGCTTACTATATGACATAAGAAAACTATGTGCTTTGTTTTTTCATTTTTTGGAATTTTGATGCACATTTGAATCTTGGTAAAATCCTAGGTTTGACCAAGATTTAAACAAGTATATAACATGAAAATGAAAAGGGAAGCATGTATCCTTCTTAGTCACTCTAAAATGAATTTTTTGGGAGTTTTTTGAAATTTCCATGTTTGAAACCCAAAACCATGCACTTCTCTTCATGCTTGACTTCATAAGATAGAGTTTAGGGGTTTGCGGATAGATACATGATTTGTCTAGTTTGAATAAGTCTAGACCTTGTTTATCAACTTTAATGCTTACTATATGACATAAGAAGACTATGTGCTTTGGTTTTTCATTTTTCTATTTTTTTATTTTATGCCCATTTGAATCTTGGTCAAATCCTAGATTTAACCAGGATTTAAACAAGTTTAAAACATGAAAATGAAAAGGTAAGCCTTGATCCTTCTTAGTCACACTAAAATGAAGCTTTTGGGATGTTCTTGAAATTTCCATGTTTGAACCCAAAACGACTTCTCTTCATGCTAGACTTCATAAGACAGAGTTTAGGGGTTAGCGGGTAGATACATGACTTGTCTAGTTTGAATAAGACTAGACCTTGTTTATCAACTTTAATGCTTACTATATGACATAAGAAGACTATGTGCTTTGGTTTTTCATTTTTCTATATTTTTATTTTATGCCCATTTGAATCTTGGTCAAACCTATATTTGACCAGGATTTAAACAAGTTTAAAACATGAAAATGAAAAGGTAAGCCTTGATCCTTCTTAGTCACACTAAAATGAAGCTTTTGGGATGTTCTTGAAATTTCCATGTTTGAAACCCAAAACGACTTCTCTTCATGCTAGACTTCATAAGACAGAGTTTAAGGTTTAGGGTTATAGATACATGATTTGTCTGGTTTAAATATGTATAGACCTTGTTTATCAACTTGAATGCTTACTATATGGCATAAGAAAACTATGTGCTTTGGTTTTTCATTTTTCTGATTTTTTTAAATTTTGATGCCCATCGAATCTTGGTCAAATCCTAGGTTTGACCAAGATTTAAACAAGTTTAAAACATGAAAATGAAAAGGGAAGCATGTATCCTTCTTAGTCACTCTAAAATGAAGTTTTTGGGAGGTTTTTGAAATTTCCATGTTTGAAACCCAAAACCAGTTCTCTTCATGCTTGACTTCATAAGACAGAGTTTAGGGGTTAGGGGGTAGATACATAATTTGTATGGTTTGAATATGTCTAGACCTTGTTTATCAACTTTAATGCTTACTATATGACATAAGAACACTATGTGCTTTGGTTTTTCATTTTTCTGATTTTTAAATTTTAATGCCCATTTGAATCTTGGTCAAATCCTAGGTTTGACCAAGATTTAAACAAGTTTAAAACATGAAAATGAAAAGGGAAGCATGTATCCTTCTTAGTCACTCTAAAATGAAGTTTTTGGGAGGTTTTTGAAATTTCCATGTTTGAAACCCAAAACCACTTCTCTTCATGCTTGACTTCATAAGACAGAGTTTAGGGGTTAGGGAGTAGATACATGATTTGTATGGTTTGAATATGTCTAGACCTTGTTTATCACCTTTAATGCTTACTATATGACATAAGAAGACTATGTGCTTTGGTTTTTCATTTTTCTGATTTTTTTTAATTTTCTGCCCATTTGAATCTTGGTCAAATCCTTGGTTTGACCAATATTTAGACAAGTTTAACACGTGAAAACGAACTGATAATCCCATTTGTTGACTCATTTAACTAGTTAATCCCATTTGTTGACTCTCTGTTGACCAGGCACTTGAGGTAAAACTGAGTATATTGCACTAGCCAGTATTAGTACTCAAGGGGAAAACCGAGCACACAAAAAATGCTACAGTATAAGACTCGAGAGTATATCTAAATTTCCAGGGTTAGACTCGAGTACGCGTGTTGCGGTGCAGAAGTGGAAGACGTGCAATTGTTGACGGGTACTGACGCGAGTCGCGGTGCAGAAGTCGAAGACGTGCAATTGTGGACGCGTGTCGCGTTGCAGAAGCCCAAGACGTGCAGACGTTAAATGGTGGACGCGTAGGACGCGGGTCGCATTAACCACCCCTCGCCTTTATAGACGCCTCCTCGCACTATCTCTGTCACTCTCACTCGCTCATGCAACGCCGCCTCTCACGTCCCATCATCTTCTCCAAAGCAAAAACCCTCTCCCTCTCTGCAGGCGAGATGGACATGGAGAATGCGAATCCCATCGTCCATGACGCCGTCGGCTCCAAGCGCGACGCCTCCCTCTTCGACGTCGTCCCCTCAAAGGCCGTCGCCGCCGCCGGTGGCGGTCGTATCCCGCCGGGATGGGACCCCTATGAGCCGGTGCCGTACATCTCGCCTCCGAACCCCTACGACACCTTCATGGACGACCCATGGAACGAGGTAACTATGGTTTGCTCCCTTTTTTGTTCCCCCATTCCTTTTTGAACCCTATTTTTGCTGGTTCCCTAGTAACTATTAGTGCCGATCTGTAGATGGTTGAGTATTGGGTTAATATTTGCGCCGATTTTATTCCATTTTGCTTTGATCCCTTCTTGATTTCGTTTAAGATTTGGAGTTCGGCCGTTCGGTTAATTTATGCAAGTAATAATGGGATCTCAATCAGTTAATTTATGGGATCTCAGTCAGTTATTTTATGCAGGAATCAAAAGATATCAACCGTTTAATTTTGCAAATATTCTGGAATCTGTTCAAAATCAGATCTGGAATCTGTTTCTTTGCCTATGATGAATCGTTGGGCACAAATTTTTACAGAGTGGGTTCAGCGAACCATTGCTGTGTACAAATCTGTTGTGCATGAGCTATGGTTCGCTAACACCATCCCTGTAGACATATAATCGTGTCCACTCTAACTGAGGCTGGCTCTGTTTTTCCTTACTTTGTTATCATGCACGTTAGTCATCGTTGCATCTCATTCACTAATAGTTCCCGTTTGATATGGATCAGCTGTCTGGCAGCGACGTCGGCAGCGACGACGAGCACCATGACGTCAAGACTCGCCAGGTGCTGCGGAGGCTGCAGGTCGGCCAGTACGTCTCCTACTTCGCCAAGGGTGTCTACAGGTGCCCCTTCTGCACTAGGAGGCTCGGCCGCACTGACTTCAACTGCCTCCTCACGCATGCCGAGAACATCGGCAACACCAACCCCAAGGTCGGCGCGTCGGTGAACCCCCACTCCTTCCGCGCCAAGCACATGGCGCTCGGCATGCACCTCCGCAGCATCCAGCGGGTGGAGATCTCCGCCGGGCGCATGCCTCCGCTCAAGCCCAAGGCTCCCAAGGGGAGCAACAAGTGGAGGCAGATGGGGTAGGCGGAGTCCCGGACGTGTGCTGCTGCTGCTGCAAAGCAGCTTCTATTTTGTTGTTAGCTAGGGATCCCTTGTTGTTATGTTGTTAGTATGATGGTGTTGTGAAGAACCTCGAACCTGTTGGCTGCTGTGTATGCAGCTTATTATCTAGGGAGGGATCCCTATTATCTATCCCTATTCTACTGGAGTATATTTTGTTGGCCCTACTTTGTTTTCTCGATTTACTATTACTGTGAATTTGTCGTACGGAGTACATTACCCTGGAGATTTGCTTCTAGATTTAACTACATACATATGGACCAGAGGGAGTACTAGATTTGCTGCCATATTGGGCAAACAACGAGGGCCAAAAGGCACAAATAATTGAAGAAAGACAGAAATGCAAGCTTCTCTAGATTTGATACTAATTTGGTTAATAAAGACAAAGAGACAGAGGGGGAAAAGGTGCTCTTAAAAATGCCAATTCGCGCCGAGAGAGACAGAACCCAGCTCCTGCTCACGTACAACCAAACGCGGTCTCGTCCTGTCCCACGCGGTCCCTTTCTACTAGCCCCACACGTCAGCACGGAACGGTCAACTAAACTGGAATCCTCCCGTCTGAGCTCCTTCTGCGGGTTACAAATAAGGGCTTGGCGAAAACTGAGGAAAAACATAAGGCAATCTTATTGACTAATATAGCTGTTTAATTAATAAAAGGATTAGCTACAACGTGCTCAGTTTGCCCATTTATTAAGGTATAAGACTGGCAGGAGAGAAAGTAATCGCTAGTTTCCTCATTTTGCCCCTGCATGCTCGCACGATTAAAGCTCCTTCCGCACGCGCTGGACTCCTCGTTTCCTTAAACCTCCTCGTTTCTCGGGATAGACCAACAGTTTTTCAGGATCTTGGGGTTTTTTTTTGACAATCAATACCACATATATTCATAGCAAAAATAGTACATGGTAGAGGGCTACATGACGACTAGATATATCACCAAAAAAGGTGATGCATGTCTCCTTCACCAAAACAGCTGAAACAAGTACACGAACGCAAGTACACCACCATAATAATACTACTACATTAACACAAGTACGAGTAATAAAGTAAGAGTACTACTCCCTCTAATCTAATTTAAACCAAAATAAAACTTAAACTTCATCCTAAATTTGAACTAGTGCCTCGTCCTCGTTCTTCGCTCATTTTCTGATCCAAGACGGCGCAGAGTGCCAGAGTGCATGGCACGGAACTCTTCATCGGTGGCATGCCATGGGCATGTCACCGGATGCATGATTTTTTTCGCAATGTTTTAAATTTGAATTTAGGCCGCATGTCACACGGTGACATGCAAAAGGTGCATGTCACCTGGTGGTGGTAGGCAACTACCCTCATTTACGGCGGCGTAGGCGACTGGACGCCGCGTGGCCAGCCGCTGCCTCGTGGCCGCCTCGGTTTCCACGCGGGAGACCATTAAACGCCGACGACCAACCTTCCCGCGTCACGGTTAGCGACTATGACTATAAGGGCAAAACGCTAAACTCTCTCGTTCCATTCACTTTCTTCCTCTCTCCACCTAACAAACATTTGTTCGTCGCTCTCTCCTCCAGCAATGTCTTCAAAATTCAGGTCGTCGGCGGTCAAGTACGCGGAGAAAAAACGCCGGCTCGAAATTTCGAGAGACGCTTCCAGAAACCAAGTGGGCTCGCCGTCGCCGCCGCCGCCGCCGAAACGCGTCCGTGCTGTGCTCACCGGGTTAGTTTCCTTCGCCATGTACTTTCGTTTCTTTCGTCGCTCTCTCCTCCAGCAATTAATGTGTTCAAACTTCAGGTCGCCGGCGGTCAAGTACGCGGATAAAAAACGCCGGCTCGAAATTTCGAGAGACGGTTCCAGAAACCAAGTGGGCTCGCCGTCGCCGCCGCTGCCGCCGCCGCCGAAACGCGTCCGTGCTGTGCTCACCGGGTTAGTTTCCTTCGCCATGTACTTTCGTTTCTTCTTGCCCGGGCTCAAGCTCTTTAAGAGTCTCTATGGTTATACATCTTAAAGGGTTGGAAGTTCCAACGACGCCCCTACTGCACCAACTTCCACGACCAAGGAATCATCGTCGTCCGATGATTTCAACCCGGCCCTACCCCGGCGAAATGAGGTAGCACCAAGCACTGTGTAGTTATCTTCTTCTTCTTCTTCTTCTTCTTCTTCTTCTTCTTCCTTTGCGCTTACTTGCTACCGATGATTTCGCCCTGAAGGAAGCGGCGCCGACTATCGACACCACTGTCGCCATCTTGATGGAAAAAAACGAGGAGCTCAGCTTAGAGTGTGATCGCCTCCGAGACGATTTGGCTGCCAAGAAGAAGAATTCGAAAACTCTTGTGGAGCTCATTTGCAGCCTTCGAAATGAGCGCGATATGTTGAAGAACGAGCTGATTAAGCAGAAAGAGAGGAACATTGCATCAGCGGAGAAAGCCAGCAGCATACTCAAGACTGTGTGCCTCGACAGAGACAAGTCTGATATAGAGTACAAAATCCTTCTTCAGGATAAAGTACAGCTCCAAAAGTTGAACCTTGAATATGCTGACATCGCCATCCTTGCCCTTCTCGAGAGGCAGAAGGCACAAGATAAGTTGATGCACCTGATGTTGGAGAGCTGCAGTGAAAGAGAAGAGACATTGAAAGAAGTGAGCAGTTTGGTGGGATACATGAGTGACGTCGGGCGAACTTCGCAGAATCCGCCCCGGCTGAGCTCAAATTCCAGCGGAACCAGCTTTCAGCAATGCATGTTAGGCGCACCTACAACTTCTACTCATTGATTAGAGGTCGCACGACATGGCATTTTCCCTCGAAATAGTAGTACTGTACTAATAGTTGTACTACTTAATATGTACCTTTTTGTAAAATAATTTCTTACATGTATTAGAAACTACCCCTCTCGTTTCTGGATGCACCCGGGACATTGTCATCCGGCCCTCTTCTGGACAAACCCCCTCGGGAAGGGCGGTATATTTTGCACATTTCGCTACTAGTACTTCTAATTCCACCGCTTATTTTTCTAATCCGTTAAATCGTTAATTGGATGACCAACTGATGGAAGCTGCGATAGATTAGACCAACAAGTGGTGAATTGTGCAAAAGATATGTCCGTGTTTTATGCAAAAGAGTGATATGGGGATCTGGTGGAATCTTGAATTTCCTCTTCAGTGGTAGGCATGCTTCACTTATAGCTGGAGTACATTGCGGACCTGGTGCATTTCGTCAGTACCGATCAGCTATTTTTGCTTATCCGGGAAGAAAAGGTAGTACTAGCCTTTTCTGTGAGATGTCTTTTCAGTGCTACGGAGTTGTCTGTTCACTGCTTGCTTTGTCTGTCGGTGACTTTGCCAAGCTGACTTTGCCATGACTTTGGGTGACTGATATGTGGACCACAGTTGTAAGTGACTCAAAGTCACTGACTTTGGGGACTCGTGAATGCTTCGTATATTTCTGACGGTTTCTGAATTATGTACTCCGTACAACTTTTGTAATATTGGTCAAACTAGTTTTGACCAGGGTTTGTGTAGGGTGTTTTTTTTTTGGTTGGTCCAAATGGTGTTGTGTGGTCCAAATGTGATGTATCATCACACCACCATGTGCCCCCCTCCCCCCACCCCACCCCTAGGTTTTGGTAATGCCATTCTGATACATGCTTCTTAGAAGGAGTACATTTTTTCCGTTAGGGCATGACAATTTTGAAAAATTCAAAAAAAAAATGGGAAGACAGAATGGTAACATCATTTTCCATGTGATGATGCACCCCTGTGCCAAATTTTGGTTCATTTTAAGAATGTAAGGTGACAAATTACTCGAGGAAGCTAGTTGGAGTAGACGGGCATGATCGGATTGGCATAGGGGATTTATTTTTTGAAGGATGTTATTTTTCATAGACAATATCTGACACAAAAAATAAAATGTTAAGGTCTCATATTATTCTGAATGATTTTGAATTACTTATGACGTTTGGAAGTATTGGTATACATGAGTCCCACATGAAGTTAAATGGTCCAAAAAAAAGTTTCGTACACGTCTCCCAGAAAGTGGAAAGTCGAGTACATGCATGACTTCACGCGTCCACTACTGGATACAGGGAGTCAGAGGCTATAACATAATCGGCCTCATCATCTCTCGCGAGCTCGTCCTCTCCACTCCCCCAACTTGCCTCCCCCACACTGTGAAAACCCCCATCCACTCACCGCACCTCTGAGGCATCGACTTTCCCGTTTCCAACCACAACAGCATGAAGATAGGTATTGCATACGAGGCGGAGCAATAGGCGACCGCCCACGCAGAGGATGCCTCTACGGTAGTGGCCGTCGTGGTGGGTGAGGCTTCACCGGGCACCCAAGCCGCTCGTCTCCTCTGCTTGTCGGATTCTTCGACCTCGGTCGAAATGGGCATCCTGGCCGTCACGACGGGTGAGGCTTCACCGGGCACCCATGCCGCTCGTCTCCTCTGCTTGTCTGGTTCTTCGACCTCGGTCGAAACGGGCGTCCTGGCCGTCGAGCAGAAGGTGGATACCAACGTTGTTTATCCCGCCGAAGATGTGCACGGCGTTGCAGGCCACCACGGCGAGGTCTTCCTAGGCCCGATGCTGGACGCGAACCTCGACCCCTTCGACGATTTCGGCCCAAACGTTCAGTTCCAGGAGGATGTTGAGGGTGATGACGAGGAGGTACTTCTCTTTTACCGAAACTGTCCCAACCCTCTTTGTGTCATATTGCTGTTCACATGGTTTGCACGAGCCTGGTTCTTGATTGATTTGATATCCTACCTTGTTCTTGTAGATGTAATTGATTCTACGATTCGTAAGATCAGATTCTAGTTTAATTTCGACTAATCTGCCATGTAGTCATATAATCAATTTATGTGTTCATACTTAGTGGACTTGCAATTGTTGTGGCTAATGTTCATGGTTGTTCATAGGGTTTCTCATGATTTATTACGATTTCTTCTGCCATTTACTTGTTCTACACATTTAATTTTAGGGTTTCTAAGGTTTGATTATGTTAGTGGAGTATTTATTCGATCTGTCATAAAAAACCTGATTATGTAGTACTTAATAATTCATAGGAGTATTCTGATGACATGGACAACAACAAGGTGCGCAGGGACCGGAAAAGCCGCTATGTTCTCAAGCGGCTGAAGGGTGGTGAAATTCGTTTCTGCATGCGCGGGGAGCTATTTTGCCCATTATGTGGCAAATTTCTCTAGAAGGACATCCACAGCCTGATCCAACATGCGATGGGTGTAGGCCTAAGTACATAGGGGGAAACACCGCCCTGCAACCAAGGCCAAGTACGCATCATATGGCCTCTTCCTCCAGAATTACGTCTTGCCTAGCTTGCTCCACGTCAACGCCCCTGCTGCTGGCCCTCATGCTCCTGGTCATGTTTAAAGTTCATATGTGTAATCTTAATCCCTTTGGAAGTTCAGCATTAAACTCTACTAGTACAACCGTGGTGGTCTTGTGATGTAGTACTCTTTTGATGCATTTGTGATGTAGTAGTACTTTTTTTTGAAATGATATAGTACTATCTAAGAAAAGTACTCCCTCCGATTCACATTCATTTCACATCAAGAAATATGGATCAGAGCGAGGGAGTAAATTAAACATGGCATCTCGTGCATGAAGCTTGACATATCGATCAGGTTGGCTAGAATAGCAATACAATGTTGCTCATTAGGCAAATGCATGCCATGTACGATAGTATACATCCAGTAAAGAAGTCTATACTGACATAAAAAAACTACTTTGGGGATGAGAGTCAATTGGGGCATCTACAATATAGAAAATCTTGCTCGTAGATGATTTTGGCTAAGAGGGTTTTACTCACATTACACGTGCCACTTTCCTTGTCTGCAAAACAAGTTCCAATAAAGGGAGAGGAAAGAAGAGGGTATTGTGGGCGAGATTGAACACCTTTTTTATGTGTTAATCTGAGGCCTCGTTTAGATGAGGATTTCGACTTATGCCTAACAGCTCAACACATCCACAAATAACTCTGCTTGCGCACACCACCGTTCATTAAAAATAACAATATTAGCTCGCAAGATTAAGAACGAAGTGAATTTAAGTAACTTGGTAAGCTTTTCAAGCAATATATTCAGAGAAAGAGCACACATGTTCGGCTCAAAATAATCATAAGAGAAGAACAATAAATCTAAGACACCACATGGATTCATACCTTGAGTCGACGCTGGCTCGTAGAAGGGCGGCCGCGCCTCGAGGATGCCGGGGACGTCTCCACCTCGGTCTCACATGTGACTGCTTATCGGCGGGTGGTGCGCCGCGCCATGTAGAAGATCTATCAAGAGATGAGAGCCCGATGACGCTACCGACGCCTCAACCTTGATAGCACCGACTTGTTGCTCCGCACCGAGATGCGCCACGTGCAAGATTTAGCGGATGCACCAATTTTAGAGATATGTCATGATCATTGTAACAAATTTCAACGTGATGATGATTTGATCTTGTACTCGGCCTTGAACATAAGAACTAGTACAATCTCACCTTTTTTTTAATCATTATCCTTTGCGAGATTTAGCGGATGCGCCAAATTCAGAGAAATATCATGATCATGGTAACACAATTTTCAATATAATGATGATTTGATGTTGCACTCGACCTTGAACATAAGTACTAGTACGGTCTCACAAATTTGTATCATTATACTTTGCAAGTTTTAGTGGATGCGCCCATTTTCAGAGGTAGATCATGATCATGGTAAGTTGGTAACAAATTTTCAACGTGATGATGATTTGATTTTGCACTCGGCCTTGAACAGAGGTACTAGTACGGTCTCACAATTTTTTATCATTATACTTGGACGGTGGCCAAATTCAAAATCTCATAGCGGCAAAACTTCCCGCCCACAAAATACAAAAATTTCACACGCTTCCAAATTCCCATTCTACCCCTGTGGAGATGGCAGCAAAGTCGGTTGGTGGGGGGTCTGCCCGTCATTTTTTGGATCACCACCTCCCTAGCCCGGAAACCCTCCCAAAAAAATTCATTTCCCTCAGACCACCCACCGGAACTTCCCAAGTCCCTCTCTCCCACCTCCACGACCACCGCACCGGAACATCCCCGCCGGACTTCCCTGGCCTACCCGAGGCCTCGCGATCCTCGTCATCCGGCTGCCTGCCGGAGCCGCTTCATCGACGCCGTCATCAACCGGACCGGATCATCCCCGCCGAACCTCGAAACCATATGCTCATCCAGCAGTCTACCGCAGTCGCTTCAGCTGCGGTATCATCCACCCGCCGGGCCGCTTCGCCGGATCCGTCGTCCACCGCATCGGATCTTGCTCACCGACACCGCTGTGCATGAACCGGATCTGCTTCACCGGCGCAGTGCATGATCTAAACTCTTCTACTGTCGCTTTTCTATTGCTTGCCTGCAAGTTCTTGTTTAATCTTGGGGGAACCTGTTTGTGCTAACGACGCGCCGTTACGTTTTTGCAGATGAGATGAGTAACCATGAAGTGTAATGGCCGTCTCTCCAACCCCAAGTAGCACATGTAGCGTACTTCATCACCGGATCTATCAACCCCAGGAAGATCTGCTGTGACTCCCACAGAGTGCTTCTCCTAATGTAAGTCCCTTGTTTTAGCGCCATGTTCTGGGTTCAGATTCTTGTTTGTCTGAAGCTCTTTTAGTTCATTCCTAGCTATGACCGTAACACGTTGCTATTTTCTACTTCATTGCTAACTTTAAGCGATTGAACATTTTGGTTTGCATTCCCTGCTCTGTAGATGTAGCCATCATAACTTCTATCTTGCTCAGTCGTTGTTACAAAAATTATAGGTATTATAGTAACATCCTGCTATTATTTAGTTCATGGCCAATTTTAAGTAATTGCACATGTTGGTTCGCATTCCCTGCTCTATAGCTTTTGGCATCGTAACTTCTATATTTGGTTTACATTCCCTGCTCTGTAGATCTAGCCATCATAACTTTATCTTGCTCAGTCGTTGTTACAAAAATTATGGCCTGCTACTATGTTGTTTGTGCCAATTTTTTACTCCATGAACATGTTGGCTTGCATTCCCTGTACTACAGGTGATGCCATTGTTTTGTATCTAGTTCATTGTAAGCTAACAAAGTAAGGACTTAGTTTGGCATGCTATCACTCTGCTATCTAGCATGTAGTACAAATAAACTTGTCATACTACTAGATAATAATTTTGCGTGCCATCTTGTTCTTCAAAAGCTGCATTATTGACTTGTTTCTCTGACTTGGCATGACGCTCACATATGGAAAGCTGAACATATTGGTTTGCATTCCCTCTTATACAAGTTCACAGGTGATCCCACTATATTCTGTATCTGGTCCATCCTAAGCTCCAGCATTAACTATCCTCTATGTGTTGCTCATTACAAGTTTATATCCCGAAACATCTTGATTTGCATCCCCTTCACTATAAGTTCAGGAGTATTATTTAGTTCACGGCCAAAATGAAGTAATTGCACTTGGCACATGTTGGTTCACATTCCCTCCTCTTTAGCTTTTGCCATCGTAACTTCTATTTTTGGTTTACATTCCCTGCTCTGTAGATGTAGCCATCATAACTTCATCTTGCTCAGTCGTTGTTACAAAATTTATAGCCTGCTACTATGTTGTTCATGCCAATTTTGTACTCCCTGAACATGTTGGTTTGCATGGGACTCGACAGTAGTAAGTCTGTTGTTTCATTCTAACATGCTCTGTTATATTGGCTGTTGGTATGCGGCATGCACTCTTTGTTTGCTTATTGTGCGCATTACAATGATCTTGTTATAACGACGAAATGATGAGTTCCAAATTCTTTGGCAAACAATATTGTAGTGTCTTTGCCTTTCCATTGTTGTTGTCTTAACTTGTAATGTCTTTGTTTCAGATATAGGTGCTGCATGGACAACTTAAAAGATTGCCGGATCGCTTCATTGTATTGCTAGGTTTAATTACCATTCAATTTCTCTGGGTTCTGTAATATTTTTTTCAATGCCTTGCAGCTGATGTAATAGCTGTAAGACTGCCAGCAGTGGCGCACCATGGCTGCCGTGCGCCACTACTACTTAGCAGTGGCGCACCACGAAACGGTGGGCCACTGTTACAAAAGTAGTAGTGGCGCACCCTGATCTAGGTGCGCCATAACTAAGTGCTGACAGGAGGCCAGCTCCTCCCCCAACCTAGTAGTGGCGCACGTCTTCGTGGTGCGCCACTGCTTAGTTTCTTACCTATGGCGCACGTTGTGGTGGTGCGCCACTGCTAGGAGGTGTCCAGAGCCCCTTTAGAGGTGATAGGCTTAGCAATGGCGCACTGCAGTGGTGCGCCACTGCTACATAGCTTACCTATGGCGCATGGCGTGGAGGTGCGCCACTGCTAGGAGGTGGCCAGGACCCCTTTAGTGATAAGAGGCTTAGTAGTGGCGCAAGAGTGCGCCATTGCTGTCACCCTAGTAGTGGCGCACGACTAGGTGGTGCGCCACTGCTAACCTGGGACCATTTCCTGCTTTTCACCCACCACTCACATGTGCCACCCACTTTCCCCAAACACTCTTCCACCACCACCTCCCACCAAATCTGGATCTGGTCGTGTTGCCCCTCCTTCCCACCTCATTTTCACCTCTTCATTCACCAAAATTAAGTTGGTAAACTTAATTTTCTTCATAGGTAAGTAATGGTGAAGCTCTCTTAGCTCAATACCCTACTCAATCTCAACTTTTCACCTCATCCAACACTCTAGGTCTCGTCGTATCGGTAACTTTGTTGGTTTTATGCTTTGTGTGTGACCGGTTCCGATCGTCTTGCACACACACGTGTGTGTGCACATATGTTATGTGAAGCTCATGTGTTGTGCGCATGCGCGAAAAGCGTCTCTATCACGTGCATGTGTGTTGTATGCGAAGCCTCCACACATGTGTTGTATATGCGAAGCCTCCACACATGTGTTGCATGCATGTTTTTGTTTGCAGGGATTTGAAATGCGATGGAGTTGCCAATATTTTGCCGAAATGTTGATTCATTTCCGTTTCGGCGAATAGTGGGCATACTACGCATATACATATGTCCTATTTTTAGGGAAGGTCATGCCAAAATTTTCTTTTGGTATGCTAAGATATCCATTTTCTCTATACCCGCAGGCGACCATGGTCCGCATGATGAGCGAAGGCGTTGTGGCTAGGTTTTTGAAAGCTGCGACGGCCGAGATGATTAGAAATAACCAAAAGGAGATAAGATGTCCGTGTCGAAGATGCAAGCTGACGAGCCTTATGGACCCTAAAGCCGATATGGTACGGGACCACCTTCTCGTGCGTGGTTTCATGGATGGCTATCGGTGGGAAGGCGACGAAGATGATTATGAATTTGTCCATGGGATTTCAACAAGAAATAAGGAAGGTGGTGAGCACCATGTAGAAGTTCCCGGACATGATCAGGATGTAGAAGATCCCGGCCATGATCATGATCACAATGTAGGAGATCATGGACCCGATGATATGGAAGATCAAGATGGAGGACCCGATGATGAAGATCATGAAGATGAAGACGATGGACCATCGTCGATGGACTGGGTGCAGGACCCTTATCTTCAAGAGCTGCTTCTCAAGCAGACGAGTAACGCAAGGGATGCCGCCCGAGAGAAAGCCAAGATGGATCAACTGGAGGTAGACGCGGTTACTCCATTGTATGAAGGATGCAGGCCGGAGGATACCCGCCTGAAAGTAACGCTCATGGCTCTGCAGATGAAGGTAAAGCACAAAATGACCGACACATCCTTCAACGACAACATGTCATTCTGGCACGAACGTCTTCCCAAAGGTAACACGTGTCCGACTAGTATCGAGGAGGCCAAGAAAATCGTGTGTCCTCTGGATTTACCGCATGTGAAATATCATGTGTGCTTGAACGATTGCATCATTTATCGGAACGAGCACGCGGAGTGTACCATATGTCCGGAGTGCGGCGTCAGTCGGTACAAGAAGGGGAAGAAAGCTCCTCGGAAGGTGGTGTGGTACTTTCCGATCACTCCTCGTCTGCAGCGGTATTTCGCGGATCCTAAGCAAGCAAAGCTAATGCGCTGGCACGCGGAGATGAGGAAGGGAGAAGATGACGTTGATGATCCGAAGAAAAAGAAAAAGGACAGGATGTTGAGACACCCTTCGGATGCTAGCCAGTGGAATGCGTTGAACCTCGAGTACCCAGAATTTGGGGACGATCCTAGGAACATAAGGCTGGGCGCGAGCACCGATGGAGTCAATCCGTTTGGCAGCCAGAGCAGCACGCATAGCACATGGCCCGTGTTTGTGTGGATGTACAACCTCCCCCCTGGTTGTGCATGAAGAGGAAGTACATTCAAATGAGTATGCTAATTGAAGGGCCGAAACAACCAGGGAACGACATCAATCTGTATATGGGGCTTCTGAAAGAGGAGCTAGCCACGCTATGGGACGCGCCTGCCAATACGTGGGACGCCGCCGCGGAAGAATATTTCCCTATGAGAGCCGCGCTGCTCACGACGGTGCACGACTTTCTCGGTTACGGATATGTCGCGGGGCAGGTGGTCCACGGATTCAATGCATGCGTCAGGTGCATGGATGACACAACGTACCGCCAGCTAGATAGAGATCCGGGGTCCTCGAAAACGGTGTTCATGGGACATCGAAGGTGGCTTCGCGACGAAGACCCATGGAGGAAACGCAAGGATCTGTTCGATGGTCAAGACGAACCCCGAAGACGGCCACGTACGAGAAGCGGCGAGCAAATAGACGAGCTATTGAAAAATTGGAATGAGTGCCCACCGCCGGGGAAGAAGCGAAAGGCGCCGGAGCCGCTGCTCAAGGTATGGAAGACGAGGTCTGTTTTCTGGGACTTGCCGTACTGGAAGATCTTACGTGTGCCTCACAGCCTTGATGTCATGCACATCACGAAGAACGTGTGCGAGAGTCTGCTTGGTACCCTCCTCAACATGCCAGAGAGGACCAAAGATGGGCCGAAAGCAAGGTACGACTTGCTATCAATTGGGATCAGGGAGGAGCTTCACGCGGGACGCCCTAATGATGATGATGATGATGATGATAATGACGATGATGAGGCGGAGGACACGCAAAGTCGTCGCAAGGGCAAAAAGGCCAAGAAGATCGAATATTACTGCCCCCCGCGTGCTTCACTCTAAGTCAGAAGGAGATCGAGCAGTTTTTCGACTGTCTCCTAGGAGTAAAACTTCCCTACGGGTACGCGGGGAAGATAAGCAGGTACCTAGACAAAGCGAAGCAGAGGTTCAGCGGGATGAAGTCTCACGACTGTCACGTGCTGATGACGCAAATACTTCCGGTTGCAATCCGTGGGATCATGGACGCGCACGTCCGTGAAACGCTTTTTGGCCTATGCAACTTTTTCGACGTCATCTCTCGGAAGTCTGTTGGCGTGAGGCAACTTAGAAGGCTACAGGAAGAGATCGTGGTGATACTGTGCGAGCTTGAGATGTACTTCCCGCCCGCTTTCTTCGACGTTATGGTGCATCTGCTGGTACATATCGTGGAGGATATCATCCAACTGGGGCCGACGTTCCTGCACAGCATGATGCCGTTCGAAAGGATGAATGGTGTCATCAAAGGGTACGTTCGCAACAGGGCACGTCCAGACGGAAGCATAGCCAAGGGCTTTCTGACCGAAGAGTGCATCTCCTTCTGCACGAGTTATCTAGAAATCGAGAACCCCGTTGGCCTGCCCGTAAACAGGCATCTCGGGAAGCTCGCTGGATGGGGTCACCGCGACGGTAGCCGCGAAATGCATGTCGACTTCAAGGGTCGAATCGCCGACTTTGAAAGAGCAAACCTAGTCGCGCTACAACACATAGACGTGGTCGATCCTTGGGTGGTAGAGCACAAAACCTTCATCGCAAAGACGTACAGTGATCAGGGCCAACAGAGGACGGACGGAGATATAATCAAAGAGCACAACTCAACCTTCACGCGGTGGTTCAAGGACAAGATGCTGACGTACCCTATAGACGAGGATTCTTCTGCGGAAGAAAAACTCATATTCGCCTTGTCACAGGGCGCCGAACACAACCTGATGACATTTCAGGCGTACGATATCAACGGCTACACATTCTACACCGAGGAAAAGGACATGAAGAGCGATTATCAGAACTCCGGGGTAACGATGGAGTCCTACACCGGTGACGTCAAGCAGAGATACTACGGAAAGATCGAGGAGATCTGGGAGCTGAGCTACGCCGGAGAGAATGTGCCAATGTTCCGTGTCAGGTGGGCCAAGAACGTCATAAAAGAAGACCGACATTTCACCACCATGGTTATACCCGAAGCCAAATCCAAGACAGCGGGCGCAAAGGTCACCGCGAAATATGAGCCATGGGTACTAGCTTCCCAAGTGGACCAATGCTTCTTCATTACCGACCCGCAAAAGCCCAGCCGTGTTGTCGTGAGGAGAGGCAAAAGGAGCATCATCGGAATGGATGGAGCAGCCAACGAGCTAGACTTTGACCAGTACGGCGATCCGAAGATGGAAGATGACGACGACGATGATGAAGAACCATACACAACAAGAAGAAGCAGGACCACCCTACCTAAAGGCCGCCCATTCAAGAGAAGAAGTCTAGGAGTTCCGGGGCTAAATTATTCAACCGCGAGAAAGAAGGGCAAGAAGATTGTGAAAAGATAATTATGTATCATTTTCTTGTATGAATAATGGTTGTCATATTGTTAATCTACACATTGTACCGATCAAAATAGACATATAATTTATATTTTTGGATATTTTCTAGATTCTATAGTATTTTAAATATTCTACATAATTATAATTATTTATGCCTTTTATTTTGGTGTATTATGCTATTTTGGATGTTTATTATAGTGTTAAATCAATTTAAAAAGAAAAGGAAAAAAATTGGGGCCGCCAGGGTTCGAACCTGGCCGGCAGGGGTTTGGCACAAACCAACCAGGGACAGAGCCAGTGCGGTACTAAGCGGGATATGTCAAACCTCTCCTGCTTGCTGGTGCTATCTGCTAGTGCTGCTGGTGCTTGCTGCTGGTGCTTGCTTGATGCTGGTGCTTGCTAGTGTCTTCTTGTGGTGTCTGCTTGGCTGTCTTCTGGCTGATGTTGCTGCTGCTGGTGTTCTGCTAGCTGTTGCTGGTGCTGCTAGCTGCTGCTGTGATGTGATTCCCCTGTCGTGCACCTATGGTGTATTTTTGTGTCATATTCTTGTGCAGGGATCGACAGAGTTGCCCATTATCGCCGAAATGTTGATTCATTTCCGTTTCGGCGAAAATGGGGCACTCATATGTCCATAAATTAGCATAGGTCATGCCCAATTTTTCCGTGAAATCTTGCGCTAATTTTATGCATTTTTTCCTACTTAGTTCGAACATGGCCAACAACGAAGAGGCCGGCGGCAGCGGTAGCAAGCCATTCTGGATGCTAACCGATGAAATGGAGGTGATGGAGTCACAACCTCGCCGCGACGACGGCGAGGATGATGGCACCGATCCAGAGTACCGAGCGGATGATGCCGCCGAGGATGACACCACTGATGGTGCCGCCGAGGATGACACCACGGATGGTGCCGCCGAGGATGACACCGGCGCACCGAAGAAGCTACGGAGGGAGCGTCGCCCGAATGTGCTCAGCACCGTGAAGCAGGCATTCACCGAAGTGAACGCCAGTGGGCATCCAACGGCGCCCCCTAATTTAGTCAAAGGGTACTCTGCCCAACTCGGGTGCATCCTCCGGAGCACGGTCTCGATCAACACCGAGAACCTCAGGCATCCTGACCGAGCGAATTTGCGCACCCTCCTCTTCAAGAAGCTGCACGAACGATACGAGTTCCCGGTGGACTGCTCAGAAAAGCGTCTCATGCGGAACAAAGTGCACAATGCCGCCCTCACGAAGATGAGCACCGCCCTCGCTAGTTGGAGGAACCGAGTGAAGAAAATGATTAATAGTGGTGCGAGTTACGACAAGATCAAGGAGTCAAATCCCTCGATCACCGAGCAAGACTACGCTGATTTCAAGATCAAGTGCGAGAGCGAGTCAACGTCGGATTCTAGTCAGTGGGGGAAGGACATGCGAAAACTGAACTTAGGCACCCACAAACTAGGTCCTGGCGGTTTTAGGGTGGCGCAACCGAAATGGGACGCCGCGGATGAGGAGCGTGTGAAGAACGGCCTCGAGCCCCTCTTCTCGCAATACAAAAACAAGCAAACCAGGAACTTTCTCCTGGCCCGGTACCGTATTGACCCGAAAACAAAGGAGCTCACCACCACTCCGGAGGTGAAGGAGTTTGAGGCTCTTCTGGTAAGGAATGCACCCGCTTAATTAGCGCCTTTATGGTTGCATTCTTATTGATGAATCCAAATTTCTAAATGGTTCATGCATGTTCCTCCCGTAGGCTAAGGAGATCGCTGCGGAAAGTGAAAAGGAAGCTAGTAGCGGCGCGGGGTCCACGAGCTCCTCGCAGTGTGCCCCTTGGGACAACCCTTTAAATAGGGCGTTGAATGCCCACAAGAAGAGGGATCCATTGAGTAAGCCGACGTCGGCTGGTCGTGTGGTCGGCGAAGGATGCTCTATGAAATGGTCAGACTACTATAAGTCGGGGAAAAAGGAGAGAAAGGCCCCCATCGATGAGAAGGAGGTCGCACAGCTCAAGGCACAAGTTGCGCAGATCCCGACATTGGTCGAGGAGCAAGTGCGGCAACAAGTGCAACAAATCGTGGAGACCCAACAGAGGACGCAACGACAGCAAGTGGAGGACCAAGTGGGCACGACGCTTAGCTCCATCATCCCTACCTTGGTTGCCGGTCTTGACGAGTGGTATAGGGGAGGAAAAAAGGGGCCTCCCCCGGTTCCCAGTTTCACGGGCAGCAACTCCCACAACGTGGAGCCATCGGTGAGTCCGCAGGCGGCAACAATGGTGTCTCCGGCGGCGCCAACATTGGTGGCTCCGGCGGCGCCAACCTTGGTGGCTCCGGCGGCGCCAACCTTGGTGTCTCCCGCGGCGCCAACGTTGGTGTCTCCCGCGGCGCCATTACTTCAGCTCAATGCACCCGTCGCTGCGGATAATACGCCGCCCGGCACCGCGCCAACAAGCGGCCACTCCATCAGTTGCACGCCCGCCGCCGGCGGTGCCTCGACCTTAGCCGAGCTGGACGCCATCACGGTAACCAACCCTCGGCCAATGACTTCCATATCCTTGCCTTTGACTAGCTAGCCATCCCTAACGCCCTACATGTTTTCCGCAGAGCTCCGCCGTCGACGTCCCATGCACTCTCCTGCACTTTGTGAACGGCGAGTTGATCGATGTTGCCAAGGCCAAAATCGTTCAACCGAGCAACCGCCAGTTACACGGTAGACCCATGCAACCCGACGTGTATAGGATTCAACTGGTTCGGGTGCTTAGCGGCTACGACGACGTGGTACCTCCCTTTCAACCCCATGGTGCCGACGAAGATGAGGTCCTTACCCTCCAGCATTGCTTCAATTGGTCCATGGTTTGGCCAAAGAGCCAGATTCGTTTGGGGGCGAGGGGCACCACCCCACAGACAACACCCCCAGCCCTGCCGGCGCCAAGCCATGGCAAGACCACCCCAACGGTGCCGCCATCAGCTGATGAGGACATGCAGATGGCACAGGATGAGGACATGCAGATGGCACAGGATCCGAACGATGGTCCGTACGAGGACAGTACGTTTGCCAACCTTGACTGCAACTTCGATTTTGGGGTGGACTACGATCTCAGTAGCCA
The DNA here is from genome assembly GCA_030979885.1 of Lolium multiflorum. Classification (NCBI taxonomy): domain Eukaryota; kingdom Viridiplantae; phylum Streptophyta; class Magnoliopsida; order Poales; family Poaceae; genus Lolium; species Lolium multiflorum. The sequence goes on along the minus strand of CM061752.1, from coordinate 111,581,209 downwards.
ACCCTCTCAAGCTGCCGCCGAGGGGAAAACCTATTGCAACAAGCGGCGCCTATTCAGTTCTCAGGAGACGCCTCCAGCTGCCGACTTCACCGAGACTCAGCCGAAAGCCGGGGTGAGAAGTGTTATCAGTCCTAACACACTGAAGAAGGCTTGCGCAGAGGAGAATGCAGTCCCAGTAAATACGAAGCCGAAGGGACGGAAAAGAAAGAAGAAGGACGACAAGTCTGCCAGCCAGCCGGCACCTATCCGTGCTCAGGACGGGCCACCAGTGCCCAAGAATATCGAGGCGAGGGTGCATGTGTCGGGTGAGCGGATGCTAATTAAAAGATTGTACGATGCTGCACCCGGTCCTATGCGATCTCTGGTTGACGGTATTCAGTTTATGGAGGAGCGGCGTATCAGGGAGAAAGATCATGGATACCCGGTGTATATTGCCAAGGTGCCCTCGGGACATGGCTTTGTCGATAGTGACTTCGCGGCGAAGATCTTCCTGCGGTATGATGACATCTTCGCCATGTTGAACAGTTATCCGCTGCACTACACCTTCATTCGCCTATACTCGCTCAGCAAGGCGATGCGGATCATTAGAGACAACACCCCGGGCATCGCGATAGCCGACCCCTTCTACATGCGTGCCGTCCACTTGGCCACCGCCGGAGACCGGGCAGTCGCGAGTGAATACCTCAAGGGCTTCTTTCTAGCGAACCAGAAGAAGTATAACCTCCTCCTGCCTGTATTTCCCGAGTAAGTCACCCCCTCACCGTACCGGTCTTAACTCGTGATTATTCTAGATTTCAATCGTCCTGTTCTTAAACATTATGTGTTCTACGCAGAGACAATACCTGCACACTCATCTCCGTAACCCCGAGACATTCCATGGCCACATACTTAGATGCGGACGGTAAGTCAAGCACGGACTACACGAATGTCAAGGCCGTACTTGATGATGCTCTCAATGGCTACGTCAAAGCGAAAGGCCACATGGAGAGGCCAAATGTTAGGTACGGGAAGCATGTGTTCAAGCACCAAACAAAGTTCCCCTGCGTCAAGAAGCCGCCTTCTAGTACGAAGGATGCCTACTACGCCCTCTATCACATGAATAAGTTCATACGGGACCAGCAGCAGCTTACGCTACCTGAGCATCTCAGAGACTGGGCCAACAAATTGGCGCGGGTCCCTGACGACGGCATCAAGCAAGACTTCTTCCGCATCCAAACAGAGTTTTGTGAAATCATCCATCAAGATGTCATTAGAAGCGCGGGGGAGTTCTACGCCGGCTATCAGCCGTCAAACAGTGATATAGACACGATGCTCCAAATGCAGGGTGACGACTACCGCTCATGGATGTGCTTGAAGAAAGGCGGCGGTTTTATCCACGCTCCGAGTGGAAAGTCTTGATGTGCGAGCCTAGTTATGTAGTTGTGTGAACTAAAGACGTGATTGTGTTGTAATAAACTTTATCCAGCACTTTACTTGCTATTAATTACTAGTTCGGCTATGTTTGTGAACTTATATATATGGCTCTGTCGTTTTCCGCACTTGATTTGGTCGTTAATTTTGTTTGCATATGCCGATGATTAGAATGGTTGGTCATCCGTACACTTGGGGATGGCGTGAGCGAGCCTGGTGTGATGGCACAAATATCCATGTCTTGTGCATCCTACCTGGTCTCGCTCACTCCATCCCTAAATGTTAATATTTCTTTCGACCAACAAAGTATGAGGCATATGATATCTAGTTGAGATACCACTTGGCTCTTTCTTCCATTTTAGTGCCGATGATTAGAATGTTTGGTCACCTATACGCCGCAATATACTTTGTAGACGGGCCCCCCTTTCCCCGGCCGCCGTTCGTTGAACGAGTCCTTGACGAGACAACAACGCCGACATGTCTCTTCGGCGCAGAACCACGCCAGTCCAGCCGTCTCCCTTGTGGCCGTGTCTAATGGGCTCTGCGCTTTTCTCCATGGCCGGACCACGATTGGACTCACCGGGGAAATACTGATAATCGCCATCACCACTATCGTCAGAGTCCACAGGTGTAGAGTACTTTGCAGCAGATGCCGCTTTTCTTCTCTCGCCGTCCAGTGAACGAGTCCTTGATGCAAAGACCGTGCCGGCCTCTGGGCAGGCCGGCACGGTCTTTGCATCAAAGACTCGTTCACTGCACGGCGAAGGAAGAAAAGTGGCATCTGCTGCAAACTGCTATGCTCCTGTGGAGTCTGGCGATAGTGTTGATGGCGATTATCATTATTCCCCCGGTGAGTCCAATCGTGGTCCGGCCATGCAGAAGAGCGCAGGAGACGCGGCCACAAGGGACGCGGCTGGGTCTGCCGTGGTTCTGCGCCGGAGAGGCAGATCAGCGTTGTTGTGTCGTTAAGGACCCGTTCACGGAACGGCGGCCGGGGAAAGGGGGCCCTTCTGCAAAGTATACTGCGGTGTATACTGCAACTATGGTTTCTGACCATAGTATTTGTGTTGACCAATAATGTATGAGGCACTTATTCCATTTTGTCATTCCATTTGCTTTGAGATTTTCAAAATGCCGATGATTAAAATGTTTGGTCCCCGTACACTTGGGGGTGGCGTAAGTGAGCCTGGTAAGATAGCACAAATATCAATCTCTTGTGCATCGGACTTGGTCTCACTTACGCCATCCCTAAATGTTAATATTTGTGTTGACCAACAATGTATGAGGCATTTATTCCATTTGAATTGGTACTTCTTAATTGCATTGGCCGATGATTATAATGGTTGGTCAACTCTCTGGGGAGGGGCAAGTGAACCTGGTGCGATGACACAAGTATCAATCTCTTGTGCATCCTACTTGGTTTCACTTACCCCTTCGCGGAATGTTAATATTTGTTCCGACCAACAATGTATGAGGCATATGCTATTTAGTTGATACCACTTGGCTCTTTCTTCCATTTTAGTGCCGATGATTAGAATGTTCGGTCAACTGTACACTCCGGGGTGTCGCTAGTGAGCCTGGTGTGATGGCACAAATATCAATCTCTTGTGCATCCTACCTGGCCTCACTAACGCCATCCCGGGATGTTCATATTTGTTTCGACCGACAAAGTATGAGGCCCTTGTCATTCTTCCATTTGCTTTGGTATCTCAAAATGCCGATGATTAGAATGTTTGGTCACCTATACACTTGGGGGAGGGGTCAGTGAACCTGGTGCAATGACACAAGTATCAATCTCTTGTGCATCCTACTTGGTTTCACTGACCCCTTCCCTAAATGTTGATATTTGTTCCGACCAACAATGTATGAGGCATGCCTTTTAGTTCATACTACTTGGATCGTTTTTGAGTTTGCTCTTATTCGTTGCAAACATCTATGAGCGTGCACTAATGTTTCTTTGGCTTGTTCATATATGTGCAGATATGACGTGGTATGTCGTGTACAAGGGCAAGGTTCCCGGAGTCTACAACGACTGGGAGGAGTGTCGGAGACAGGTTCACCGTTTTAGCGGTAACAGCTACAAAGGGTACACCACTAGAGCGGAGGCCGAAGACAGATACGCACGCTATCTGGCGGGAGAGAGGACGGAGCGGAGGAGGAACCGGATGAAGACCACTTTCATCGGGACGGTGCTAGTAGTGACTCTAGCTCTCTTCTATGTGATGCTAGTTTAGATGATCGACCTTGTGTAACCGCCACTAGCTCATTTGTGACTTGTAACACCGTAACACTTATCTAATATTTGAAATCTTGTGAATCATGGAGGCTAATGTGAAGGACTATGTATTGGTATACTGTGCTAGCTGCTTATATGTGTTATATATATTGTATTTGTGTTGTTATAGTGTGATATACAACCTGTACAAATACCTGCCAGGAATACAAAAAATAAAAACGAAATACTAGCAGTGGCGCACTAGAGGACCATCAGTGGCGCACGACCAGTAAGTAGCAGTGGCGCACTAGTTTGGACCTTGTGGCGCACTACTCTCTGATCCCCTCTCGAAAGTAGCAGTGGCGCACCGCTGCTGCCAGCAATGGCGCACGTCTGAGAGACTGCAGTGGCGCACTCGTACAGGCAGCAATGGCGCACCAGAACGCCATAACAGTGGCGCACCCCAGGAGGTAGCAGTAGCGCACCGACACCATAGAGTTGTGGCGCACTACTGCAGAACAACAGTGGCGCACCCCTTTGGGGTAATAGTGGCGCATCACTGGACTTGTCAATGGCGCACCACGTAGTGCGCCACTGTTACTTAGGGTAGTTGTGGCGCACCACTAGTGCGCCACTACTAAAACTTAGCAGTGGCGTGATAGTAGTGGCGCACCAGCAGTGCGCCACTGAAGGGGAAGAGTGGTGCGCCACTAAAGAGCTTTTTCCTAGTGTAATATTTAGTTAGTTTTTATAGTTCTTTCGCGCATATTTCTTTGGTGCTTGTGGTAAGTGAGGCTATCCGACAGAAATCAATGCTGCGTAAATATTCTCAGTATCTAAATCACGAATTCCCATCCCTTAAACGGCCCAATTAAGCAAAATCGCATATGTGCCTGCCGCAAAATCCTAAAGCGCATATTATGCGGCATATAAACACAACTAAACGGGCTGGCCACTTACTTCTTGGGCCAGCCCATTTGAGTTACGGTGGACCCCACACTCTAATTGGGCTGGCCCACTTGCTTTAAGGTGGACCCCACCCACTCTGGGCCGGCCCACTAATTAGTTGGGCCAGCCCATTTGCTTTGTGGTGGACCCCACATACTAAACGGGCCGGCCCTTCAAGAGGAAAGTGGGACCCACTGTGTTTTGGCCGGCCCACTATCTTGTTGGGCCGGCCCACTTGCTATGGTGGACCCCACATATTTGGGGACCCTTTAACGGAAAGTGGGGCCCACTGTGCTTTTGGCCGACCCACTATCTTGTTGGGCCAGCCCACTTGCTATATGGTGGTCCCACATGGTAAATGGGCGGCCCTTTAATAGGAAGGTGGGACCCACTGTGTTTTTTGGCCCGGCCCACTATCTTGTTGGGCGGCCCACTTTCTATATGGTGGACCCCACATACCAAATGGCCCGGCCCATTAACAGGAATGTGGGACCCACGTGTTTTGGCCGACACTATCTTGGTGGGCCGGCCCATGCTATATGGTGGACCCCACATACTAAATGGGCGGCCCTTTAACGGGTGGGACCCACCTGTGTTTTTGGCCCGGCCCACTATCTTGTTGGGCCGGCCCACTTGCTATATGGTGGACCCCACATACTAAATGGGCCGGCCCTTTAACAGGATAGTGGGACCCACCTGTGTTTTGGCCCGGCCCACTAGCTTGTTGGCCGGCCCACTTACTATATGGTGGACCCCACACACTAAATGGGCGGCCTTTTAACGGATAGTGGGACCACTGTGTTTTGGCCCGCCCACTTGCTTCTTGGGCGGCGTTGTAAGGTGGACCCCACATGTTAAATGGGCCGGCCCATTTAAGTTTTGACCGTCAACATTAGAGGTTAGGCCCGGCCCACGTAACTAATGGACCAGCCCAGCTATATAGTTGACCGGTCAAACTATGTCATCGGCCGGCCCGCTTAAGACGTGGCGGGCCTCGTGTGGGCCTATCATCTACCACGGGTTTCGCCGGTTAACGCCGTTAGCGCGTTAACGGCGTACGCCACGTGTCAGTTTGCATGACGTCAGCAGTCAACGGGCTCCCGGAAACACTTCCGCAACGGTCCAATTTTCCGTGGCGGAAGGGCGCCCAAGCGCGACGGACCGAAAAATCGTCGTTGGACTTTGCCTGACGCAGTTTCGACAACAGAACCCATATCGTCGGGTTAGGCCCATAGGCGACGAAAAATACCCCTTAGTGGACGATTTTGGGACGTTGTCTATCAGAACTTTTCTTGTAGTGGGGTTTCGCGACGGAGGCTTTAAGTAGGCGAAAGGGCAGCCTCGGAAGGGGTCTTGTGGGGCCAGACACTAGGGCGGCGCGGCCGGGGCTGGGCGCGCCGCCATGTGGGCCCCACGTAGCCCCTCTCTGACGGCTCTCGGGTGTTCTGGATGCTTCCGGGCAAAATAGGAACCTGGGCGTTGATTTCGTCCAATTCCGAGAATATTTCCTTACTAGGATTTCTGAAACCAAAAACAGCAGAAAACAGCAACGGCTCTTCGGCATCTTGTTAATAGGTTAGTTCCAGAAAATGCGTAAATACGACATATAATGTGTGTAAAACATGTAGATATCATCAATAATGTAGCATGGAACATAAGAAATTATCGATACGTTGGAGACGTATCACATTGTTAGCACCTTTCTTGATGGTTTGCGAGTACAATTCCAATGTACTCACGGCTTTGTCCCTGGCTATTTACTTGGCCAGACTTGGAGGACTTCGAAAGATGAAGAAGGAGTTGACGACGTCTATGCGAGCTAGGAACGTCTTCCCAGTCAGTTGCCTGTAGGGTTAAGGCAGATGACTTGGGCTCTGCGCTGCTGAAGTGATTCCGCTACTCTGATGATTAGATTAGGCCCTTGGAGGCTATTATGTAAAGATTGGTCATGTGACCTTGATGTAATTTTCTTATTCCGTTTTGTAAAGGATGATGTAATTTGATATCAGTTCGGTTATGTGTTCACGGCACACTGATCATGGGAACGTGAACTGTATACATAACAGGGTATTTCGGACAGCTAGTCCGGGGTCCCCACAGTTCCCACTTGAGTAGTCTAGCAAATGAGGCATCTTTACTAAATGTTTATGAACTAAACTTGGCTTTATGCAAATGAACCTAGAGCTTAGCACCCCTTAAAATTGATAAGTACTTACATTAGTATTAGTTTGCGAGTACTTAAAGTACTCATGGCTGTGTCCCTGGCTATTCAAATGCCAGACTATGAAGAGGAGCAGCAGTACGAAGATGACGGCCAGCATGACGTCTACCATAACTAGGAGTGCTTCTAACGTCAAGCATTGGCCTGTGGAATAGATAGTCCACTACTACTTCGCTTCCGCTACTTGTTATGTTCGTTGATCATTAGATCAACTATTTGTGTAATATTGGATCATGTGATCTATTGTTGTAAGACGATTATGTGTTGTAATAAATGATGACTCTATGATATTTAACTGTTATGTCTCGCAACAATAATCTTCCTGGGATTGGGATGTATGGCATAATAGGCATCTGGACTTAAAAATCCGGGTGTTGACAAGTTGGTATCAGAGCCATTGTTTGACCTTAGGAGACCCTAGTTTAGAATGGACGTCTGAAATACTTAGATTCAAAATGAATGAAGTGAATAGTTATGAAAACATATTCACACTCTTATCTTTGAGATCTTTTGCAAAATAATAAGTTCATGCTCTTCCTTACAAGTTAATTAAAATTTTGAACACTTGCACTTCTCTAACTTACTCATCCAATTCATCTACAGATGGAGCAGTTCACCCAGACTCAGTTTACCAGCTAGGCAATGGGGAGGCCTGGTGTTCGAGCAGGACCTGACGGAGCTATCCATGTTCCTCGGGCGCCCGTTCCCGGAGTTCTTCGGGGGTCAAGTCAACGACCAGCCCGGAGGACAACTGCAGTGGGTCATCATCGCTGACCTGCGGGAAGCTGGAGCCACCCATGACCGATAGGATCCAGTTCTCCTTGGGAGAACAACTGGCGGACGGACTAGCTCGCGCCATGAGGCACTTGCCCGTCGTGTGGGCGGGAGCTGCCCCGTTTGGGGAACCCGCTTCTTCCACCTGGCCAGGCATGACTCCATGGGAGCACTGATGGATCTATCGCTTCACCCTGAGTTGAAGCATCATGTGGACCACTGCCGACTACATGCTGTGCGAGACCTACATCCAGCTCGACAACTCCGCGCCCTCGCCAACTTCGCCCACCTCCAGATGGCTCAGAAGGATGAGACCATCAAGATCATCGCCAAGGAGCGCAGGACTCTTCGCCGTGAGAACGCGAAGAAGGACTACACCATCTCTCGCCTCCGCGCCAAGATCGCCTCCCTGAAGGAGACCATCAAGACCCAGGAGGACCAACTCAAGGACCTCGAGGGAGAAGGAGAAGGAGAAGACATCCAGGGAGATGGCTACTCCTACGTGAGCAACGACAACGACTATGAGGAGGAGGAGGATGATGAGGATCTGGCCTTCCACCCCTATGAGGATGGCCACGAGCACCTGGAAGCCGGGATGGATGACACCTTCCCGATCACTATTGATGAGGAGTAGTTCACATGAGCACCTTGAGTAGGTGTGAGTTGTATCGGTCCCTTGTATCGTAGAATGATGAAAGGGTTCTTCAAACCCTCCGGTGTGTTAGCTTGTAATGTGTGCTACTTGAATGAAATAAAAGTGTGTTTAATTTCAACATGTCAAGAACTCAAGTTTTAAACTTTTGAACTTTACCAAAATAAGCCATAGAAAATTCCCTCTCGTCTCATGATCTATCTCAATGTTCAGATGGCCCCTCCAACTCGCAACACCACTCAGGATGCGATGATGCAAATGCTGCAGCTTATGATGGCAGACAGAGAGGCTGAACGAGCTGAAAGGCAGGCCAATATCGCTGCACTGCAGATCGCTCAGAACAACCAAGGCCATGGAAACCATGATCATCCGGGCTCCAAGCTGAAGAACTTCCAGAACACCAACCCACCGGTGCAAGACCGAGGAACCCCCTTGATGCCGATGATTGGCTCCAGACAATGGAGAACAATCTTGAAGTGGCCGGAGTGGAAGCCAATGACAAGGTGCTGTTCGCTACGCACTAATTGGCAGGACCTGCACGAGCCTGGTGGACGAGTGCCCGTGCATTGAATGCGGGGCAAATGATGACTTGGGCAGACTTCAAGCTCAAGTTCAGCAAGTACCACGTGCCCCCGGGTCTGATTAAGAAGATGAGGGACGAGTTCAGGGAACTCAAACAGGGCAGAATGACCGTGGTGGAGTACCGCGACAGGTTTCTCACCTTGTCAAGGTACGCCCTAGATGAGACTGATACCACCGAGAAGAGGAAGGAAAGATTCCTGAATGGACTGCACGATGAGATGCAGACCGTGTTGGTCAACATTCCTTTTGCTGACCTCAGAGCCCTAGTTGACTCCGCCATCCAGATGGAGGGCAAGCTAAACCAAGCCAACGAGAACCGCAAGCGCCGCATGATGCATCAGAGTGGGCCCAGCAATACCCCAAGGTATTGCCCCAGCTCAAGCGGAGGGTTTGCCCCCAGAAACAACAAGCCACAGACGCAGATGTCACGCCCCGGTTTTCAGAACCGGAGTGGAGGAAACCCCAGGCCAGGAGGTGATGTCTACTTGTGCTTCTATTCTTGTAGAGAGTGTTGGGCCTCCAAGAGCAGAGGTTTGTAGAACAGCAACAAGTTTCCCTTAAGTGAATCACCCAAGGTTTATCGAACTCAGGGAGGTAGAGGTCAAAGATAGTCCTCTCAAGCAACCCTGCAATTAAGATACAAGAAGTCTCTTGTGTCCCCAACACACCTAATACACTTGTCAGATGTATAGGCGCACTAGTTCGGCGAAGAGATAGTAAAACGCAGATGATATAGATGGTGGTAGATGGTAATTGCGATATGAAGTAAGTATTGCAGCAAGTAAACATGCAGTAGAACAGTAAGTAAGCGGTGTTTGCAGTATTGGAAACAAGGCCTAGGGATCATACTTTCACTAGTGGACACTCTCAACATTGATCACATAATAAATAAATAACTTCTCCTCACTTGTGCTACATACACTCTTTTGTTGGATGACAAACACCATTCATTGTGTAGGGCTACAAGAGCTCCCTCAAGCCGGAGTTAACAAGCGCCACAACATTCAGCATTCATATTTAAGTAACCTTAGAGCATAATAGATCTTTGCAATTTAAACCGAGTACTAACATAGCATACACACTGTCACCATTACACTATGAAAGGGGGAATAGATCACATCAATACTATCATAGTGATAATTAACTCCATAACCTACAAGAGATTATGATCATAACCTACGCCAAGTACTTCACGATGCACACACTGTCACCATTACACCATGAAGGAGGAATAGACTACTTTAATAACATCACATGAGTAGCACATAGACTAATAGCGATACAAAGCTCATCATATGGATCTCAATCATGCAAAGCAATTCATGAGATCATTGTATTGGAGTACAGAGAGAGATTAACCACATAGCTACCGGTACAGCCCTTAGCCTCGAGGAGAACTACTCCCTCCTCATCATGGGAGCAGCGGCGTTGATGGAGATGGCGGTGGTGTCGATGGAGATGCCTTCCGGGGGCACTTCCCCGTCCCGGCGGCGTGCCGGAACAGAAACTTCTGTCCCCCGAATCTTGGCTTCGCGATGGCGGCGGCTCTGGAACTTTTCTCGTATCGTGGCTTTAGGTCAGGGAGGCTTATATAGGCGAAGAGTCGGAGTCGGAAGGGTTCTGGGGGGCCCACACAGTAAGGGGGCGCCCCCCCTCTGGCCGCGCTGCCATGGCGTGTGGGGGCCGTGGGCCTCCCCTCTGGTCCCTCTTCGGTGGAAGCTTCGTGGAAATATAAGATCATGGGCCTTGATTTCATCCAATTCCGAGAATATTTCCTTACTAGGATTTCTGAAACCAAAAACAGCGAGAGCTGGCACTTCGGCATCTCTTCAATAGGTTAGTTCCGGAAAATGCATCAAAACATCATAAAGTGTGAACAAAACATGTAGGTATTGTCATAAAACTAGCATGGAACATAAGAAATTATAGATACGTTGGAGACGTATCAAGCATCCCCAAGCTTAGTTCCTACTCGCCCTCGAGTAGGTAAACGATAACAACAATAATTTCTGAAGTGACATGCTACCATCATAATCTTGATCAACATTATTGTAAAGCATATGACATGAATGGAGTGATTCAAAGCAATGATCTATAGTTTGCTAACAAATAGATAACATATAGCAAAACTTTTCATGAATAGTACTTTCAAGACAAGCATCAAAAGTCTTGCATAAGAGTTAACCCATAAAGCAATAAATTCAAAGTAAAGGCATCGAAGCAACACAAAGGAAGATATAAGTTTCAGTAGTTGCTTTCAACTTTCAACATGCATATCTCATGGATAATTGTCAACACAGAGTAATATGATGAATGCAAATAAGCAAGTATGTAAGAATCAATGCACAGTTGACACAAGTGTTTGCTTCTAAGATGGAAGGAAGTAGGTAAACTGACTCAACATAAAGTAAAAGATAGGCCCTTCGCAGAGGGAAGCAGGGATTAAATCATGTGCTAGAGCTTTTCAAGTTTTGAAATCATATAGAGAGCATAAAAGTAAAGTTTTGAGAGGTGTTTGTTGTTGTCAACGAATGGTAATGGGTACTCTAACTACCTTATCAACCAGACTTTCAAGAGCGGCTCCCATGAAGGACGTTATCTCTACCAGCAATGTAGATCATCCCTCTTCTCTTTTGTTTACACATGTACTTTAGTTTTATTTATTAGATGACACTCCTCCCAACCTTTTGCTTACACAAGCCATGGCTAACCGAATCCTCGGGTGCCTTCCAACATTCACATACCATGGAGGAGTGTCTATTTGCAAATTTAAGTTGCTTACTGATAGATCAGGGCAAAACATGTGAAGAGAATTATTAATGCAAGTTAATTAATTGGGGCTGGGAACCCCATTGCCAGCTCTTTTTGCAAAATTATTGGATAAGCGGATGAGCCACTAGTCCATTGTGAAAGTCTGTCAGAAGTAAATGACAAGATCGAAAGATAAAACACCACATACTTCCTCATGAGCTATAAAACATTGACACAAATAAGAGATAATAGCTTTTGAATTATTTAAAGGTAGCACATGAAGTATTTACTTGGAATGGCAGGAAATACCACATAGTAGGTAGATATGGTGGACACAAATGGCATAGGTTTTGGCTCAAGGTTTTGGATGCACGAGAAGTATTCCCTCTCAGTACAAGGCTTTGGCTAGCAAGGTTGTTTGAAGCAAACACAAGTATGAACCGGTACAGCAAAACTTACATAAGAACATATTGCAAGCATTATAAGACTCTACACTGTCTTCCTTGTTGCTCAAACACTTTACCAGAAAATATCTAGACCTTAGAGAGACCAATCATGCAAACCAAATTTCAATAAGCTCTACGGTAGTTCTCCACTACTAGATTTAAACTACATGATGCAAGAGCTTAAACATGATTTATGAGAGCTCAAAACAATTGCCAAGTATCAAATTATTCAAGACCATATGAAGCATTTTCTTATTCCAACCAAATAGCAACAAGTGAAGCGATCAACTTTCGCCCTTGAACATTAAAAGCAAAAATGAAGAACACTAGTGTTCATATGAAAAAGCGGAGCGTGTCTCTCTCCCACATGAGCATGAATTTATTCAGAGAATGAAAATAACAAAACGAAAATAAAAACACACAGACGCTCCAAATAAAGAACATAAGATGTGACGGAATAAAAATATAGTTTCACTAGAAGTGACCTGATAAGTTGTCGATGAAGAAGGGGATGCCTTGGGCATCCCCAAGCTTAGATGCTGAGTCTTCTTAAAATATGCAAGGATGAACCACGGGGCATCCCCAATCTTAGACTTTTCACTCTTCTTGATCATAGTATATCATCCTCTTCTCTTGACCCTTGAAAACTTCCTCCACACCAAACTTCAAGCAAACTCATTAGAGGGTTAGTGCATAATAAAAATTCACATGTTCAGAGGTGACACAATCATTCTTAACACTTCTGGACATTGCACAAAGCTTCTGAAAGTTAATGGAACAAAGAAACTCATTCAACATAGCAAAAGCGCAATGCGAAATAAAAGGCAGAATCTGTCAAAACAGAACAGTCCATAAAGACGAATTTTACAGAGGCACTTAACTTGCTCAAACGGAAAAACTCAAAAGTAATGAAAGTTGCGTACATATCCGAGGATCACGCACGTAAATTGGCAGATTTTTTGATTTTTTTACAGAGAGTTCTGCGTAAATTCGTGACAGACAGCAATGTTTTGCAGCAATCCAAATCTAGCATCAATTTTACCATAGAGACTTTACTTGGCACAAAAACATGATAAGGAGAGGTTGCTACAGTAGTAACAACTTCCAAGACTCAACAAAACAGTAGTAAAATAAACACATGGGTTATCTCCCAAGAAGTGCTTTCTTTATAGCCATTAAGATGGGCTCGGTAATTTTAATGATGCTCGCAAGAAATAAGAGTTGAAGCAAAAGAGAACATCAAGAAGCAAATTAAAAACACATTTAAGCCTAACCCACTTCCTATGAAAAGGAATCTTGTACACAAATAAATTCATGAAGAACAAAGTGACAAGCATAGAAAGATAAAACACGAGTAATTTCAAGATTCTCAACATAAAGAGGGGAAACTTAATATTATTAAGATGCATATAACCATGTTTCCCTCTCTCATAATAACTTTCAGTAGCATCATGAACAAACTCAACAATATAACTATCACATAAAGCATTCTTGTCATGAGCTACATGCATAAAATTATTACTCTCCACATAAGCATAATCAATTTTATTAGTTGTAGTGGGAGCAAATTCAATAAAATAGCTATCATAATTATTCTCATCACCATAATCATCATATATAGGAGGCATATTTTAATCATAATTAATTTTCTCCTCAATAGTAGGTGGACTGAAAATATCATATTCATCATTGCAAGCATCATATATAGGAGGTAAAGTATCATCAAAGTAAATTTTCTCCTCCATGCTTGGGGGACTAAAAATATCACAACCAGCTTCCCCAAGCTTAAATTCTTCCATAGCTTTAGCAATAATGGTGTTCAAAGAGTTCATGCTAATAACATTGCTACAACTATTTTGCAAACAAAGTTCCATGGGTTTTTTAATTCTCTCTTCAAACACATCATGTCCTAATTCAAGATAGAGTTCATAAAGATCTCTAATTTTTTTTGTAGTTTTCCATTAAGCCTAACTAGTGAAAATAAAAACAAGAAACAAAAAGATATAATTGCAGAATCTAAAGGAGATACCTTCGAGCACTCACACACCGGCAACAGTGCTAGGAAATAGCTTAGTAGTCGGAAGATGTGAATACCTTTTACCTTACCTCCCCGGCAACGGCGCCAGAAAATAGCTTGATGTCTACGTGTGCTTCTATTCCTGTAGACAGTGTTGGGCCTCCAGAGCAGAGGTTTGTAGAACAGCAGCAAGTTTCCCTTAAGTGAATCACCCAAGGTTTATCGAACTTAGGGAGGTAGAGGTCAAAGATAGTCCTCTCAAGCAACCCTGCAATTAAGATACAAGAAGTCTCTTGTGTCCCCAACACACCTAATACACTTGTCGGATGTATAGGCGCACTAGTTCGGCGAAGAGATAGTAAACGCAGATGATATAGATGGTGGTAGATGGTAATTGCGATATGAAGTAAGTATTGCAGCAAGTAAACATGCAGTAGAACAGTAAGTAAGCGGTGTTTGCAGTATTGGAAACAAGGCCTAGGGATCATACTTTCACTAGTGGACACTCTCAACATTGATCACATAATAAATAAATAACTTCTCCTCACTTGTGCTACATACACTCTTTTGTTGGATGACAAACACCATTCATTGTGTAGGGCTACAAGAGCTCCCTCAAGCCGGAGTTAACAAGCGCCACAACATTCAACATTCATATTTAAGTAACCTTAGAGCATAATAGATCTTTGCAATTTAAACCGAGTACTAACATAGCATACACACTTTCACCATTACACTATGAAAGGGGGAATAGATCACATAAATACTATCATAGTGATAATTAACTCCATAACCTACAAGAGATTATGATCATAACCTACGCCAAGTACTTCACGGTGCACACACTGTCACCATTACACCATGAAGGAGGAATAGACTAGTTTAATAACATCACATGAGTAGCACATAGACTAATAGCGATACAAAGCTCATCATATGGATCTCAATCATGCAAAGCAATTCATGAGATCATTGTATTGGAGTACAGAGAGAGAGATTAACCACATAGCTACCGGTACAGCCCTTAGCCTCGAGGGAGAACTACTCCCTCCTCATCATGGGAGCAGCAGCGTTGATGGAGATGGCGGTGGTGTCGATGGAGATGCCTTCGGCGGCACTTCCCCGTCCCGGCGGCGTGCGGAACGAGACCTGTCCCCCGAATCTTGGTTTCGCGATGGCGGCGGCTCGGAACTTTTCTCGTATCGTGGCTTTTCCGTATCGAGGTTTTAGGTCAGGGAGGCTTATATAGGCGAAGAGTCGGAGTCGGAAGGGTTGGGGCCCACACGAGGTGCGCCCCCTCGGCCGCGCCACCATGGCGTGTGGGGGCCCTGGGCCTCCCCTCGGGTCCCTCTTCGGTGTTGGAAGCTTCGTGGAAATATAAGATCATGGGCCTTGATTTCGTCCAATTAGAGAATATTTCCTTACTAGGATTTATGAAACCAAAAACAGCAAAAAGGAGACGCACCGGCATCTCGTCAATAGGTTAGTTCCGGAAAATGCATCAAAACATCATAAAGTGTGAACAAAACATGTAGGTATTGTCATAAAACATAAGCATAATCAATTTTATTAGTTGTAGTGGGAGCAAATTCAATAAAATAGCTATCATAATTATTCTCATCACCATAATCATCATATATAGGAGGCATATTTTAATCATAACTAATTTTCTCCTCAATAGTAGGTGGACTGAAAATATCATATTCATCATTGCAAGCATCATATATAGGAGGTAAAGTATCATCAAAGTAAATTTTCTCCTCCATGCTTGGGGGACTAAAAATATCACAACCAGCTTCCCCAAGCTTAAATTCTTCCATAGCTTTAGCAATAATGGTGTTCAAAGAGTTCATGCTAATAACATTGCTACAACTATTTTGCAAACAAAGTTCCATGGGTTTTTAATTCTCTCTTCAAACACATCATGTCCTAATTCAAGATAGAGTTCATAAAGATCTCTAATTTTTTTTGTTGTTTTCCATTAAGCCTAACTAGTGAAAATAAAAACAAGAAACAAAAAGATATAATTGCAGAATCTAAAGGAGATACCTTCGAGCACTCACACACCGGCAACAGTGCTAGGAAATAGCTTAGTAGTCGGAAGATGTGAATACCTTTTACCTTACCTCCCCGGCAACGCCAGAAAATAGCTTGATGTCTACGTGTGCTTCTATTCCTGTAGACGTGTTGGGCCTCCAAGAGCAGAGGTTTGTAGAACACAGCAAGTTTCCCTTAAGTGAATCACCCAAGGTTTATCGAACTTAGGGAGGTAGAGGTCAAAGATAGTCCTCTCAAGCAACCCTGCAATTAAGATACAAGAAGTCTCTTGTGTCCCCAACACACCTAATACACTTGTCAGATGTATAGGCGCACTAGTTCGGCGAAGAGATAGTAAAACACAGGTGGTATAGATGGTGGTAGATGGTAATTGCGATATGAAGTAAGTATTGCAGCAAGTAAACATGCAGTAGAACAGTAAGTAAGCGGTGTTTGCAGTATTGGAAACAAGGCCTAGGGATCATACTTTCACTAGTGGACACTCTCAACATTGATCACATAATAAATAAATAACTTCTCCTCACTTGTGCTACATACACTCTTTTGTTGGATGACAAACACCATTCATTGTGTAGGGCTACAAGAGCTCCCTCAAGCCGGAGTTAACAAGCGCCACAACATTCAACATTCATATTTAAGTAACCTTAGAGCATAATAGATCTTTGCAATTTAAACCGAGTACTAACATAGCATACACACTTTCACCATTACACTATGAAAGGGGGAATAGATCACATCAATACTATCATAGTGATAATTAACTCCATAACCTACAAGAGATTATGATCATAACCTACGCCAAGTACTTCACGGTGCACACACTGTCACCATTACACCATGAAGGAGGAATAGACTAGTTTAATAACATCACATGAGTAGCACATAGACTAATAGCGATACAAAGCTCATCATATGGATCTCAATCATGCAAAGCAATTCATGAGATCATTGTATTGGAGTACGAGAGAGATTAACCACATAGCTACCGGTACAGCCCTTAGCCTCGAGGGAGAACTACTCCCTCCTCATCATGGGAGCAGCAGCGTTGATGGAGATGGCGGTGGTGTCGATGGAGATGCCTTCCGGCGGCACTTCCCCGTCCCGGCGGCGTGCCGGAACAGAGACTTCTGTCCCCCGAATCTTGGTTTCGCGATGGCGGCGGCTCTGGAACTTTTCTCGTATCGTGGCTTTTCCGTATCGAGGATTTAGGTCAGGGAGGCTTATATAGGCGAAGAGTCGGAGTCGGAAGGGTTCTGGAGGGGCCCACACAGTAAGGGTGCGCCCCCCCTCTGGCCGCGCCACCATGGCGTGTGGGGGCCCTGGGCCTCCCCTCTGGTCCCTCTTCGGTGTTCGGAAGCTTCGTGGAAATATAAGATCATGGGCCTTGATTTCGTCCAATTCCGAGAATATTTCCTTACTAGGATTTCTGAAACCAAAAACAGCAAAAAACAGGAACTGGCACTTCGGCATCTCGTCAATAGGTTAGTTCCGGAAAATGCATCAAAACATCATAAAGTGTGAACAAAACATGTAGGTATTGTCATAAAACTAGCATGGAACATAAGAAATTATAGATACGTTGGAGACGTATCAGGAGGCCACCACCACCAGAACAACAACAGCAACTCCTATGTCCACCACAACAACAACTTCAACCGCGCTCCGATGAGAGCCCCCGCCAACAACAACAACACCAACACTGCTCCGGGGGAGCAACGCTGTTCCCGTCGCCCCCAAGGACAAGGCCACCATCACTTGCTATGAGTGTGGCGTGGTGGGACACTACTCCAATGAGTGCCCCAAAGACTTGCCAAGTTTGCCAACACCATTGCACCTGCTCAGCAGCAATGTCGTGTCTCCACGGCAAAGTTCACCCCCAACAACCCCAACAACCGCAGCGGCCGCCTCTTTCACATGAGTGCGGAAGAAGCCCAGGAAGCGCCAGATGTATGTTTTCTGTTAACTCAGTACCTGCAAGAGTGTTGTTTGATTCTGGAGCATCGCATTCGTTTGTTACGGAAGATTTTGCATGCACTAGTAAGATTCAACCCATCAGTTTGAAGCATGTCATGATAGTTCAAATACCTGGTTCAACTACAAAAGCTAGAAAAATTTGCAAAGATGTGCCTATCAGAATACATGAAATAGACTTTTATGCAAATTTGATTGTTCTGGGAACAAAGGGTTTGGAAGTAGTACTGGGTATGGATTGGATGTCCAAGCATCATGGACTGATTGATTGTGCCAAGAAGGCCATCACCATGACTAGTAGCACCGGAGTGTTAGTAGAGCACATATCGAAAGGCTGCCCAGAAAGTTTACCTGCAACCAGAGTTTAGCCAAGCCAACCTTGGATCAGATCAGGGTCGTCTGTAGATACCCTGATGTGTTTCCTGATGATCTACCCGGTATGCCCCCAGATCGGGATATCGAGTTTATCATTGAGTTAATCCCTGGAACAGGACCCATAGCCCAGAGAGCTTACAACATGAACCCCGCAGAGTTAGTGGAGTTGAAGAAGCAACTTGATGATATGCTAGAGAAAGGTTTGATCCAACCAAGTGCATCTCCCTGGAGATCGCCAGTTTTGTCTGTGGATAAAAAGGACGGTGCCACTCGTTTATGTACGGATTACCGTAAGCTTAACGATGTCACCATCAAGAACAAATACCCCTTGCCAAAGATAGAAGACCTGTTTGACCAGTTGACCGGTGCCACCGTGTTCTCTAAGATTGATCTTAGGACTGGTTATCATCAGCTGAAGATCCGTGCAACGGATATCCCAAAGACTGCTTTCACCACCAGATATGGGTTGTATGAGTACAACGTCATGTCATTTGGATTGACCAATGCCCCTGCTTACTTCATGAACCTCATGAACAAGATCTTCATGAACTTCTTGGACAAGTTTGTTGTTGTCTTCATCGACGATATCCTAATCTACTCCAAGTCCGAGGAGGAACATGAGCAACACCTGGAGATCATCCTAGAAACCCTTAGACAGCACAAGTTGTACGCCAAGTTCAGCAAGTGCGAGTTTTGGTTGAAGGAAGTAGGATTCCTGGGACACATCTTGTCTGCAGGAGGAATTGCCGTGGACCCTGCAAAGATCAAGACCGTTGCAGAATGGCAAGCCCCAACCACTCAGACTGAAGTCCGTGCATTTCTCGGATTAGCCGGATACTACCGCAGATTCGTTGAAGGATTCTCGAGCATAGCAAGACCAATGACTCAACTGTTGAAGAAGGACAAGAAGTTTGATTGGACGGACAAATGTGAAGATAGTTTCCAGAAGCTCAAGGCAAGATTAACCACTGCCCCAATACTGATCATGCCGGACATCACCAAGCCATTTGACGTGTACTGTGATGCCTCCAAATTGGTCTTGGATGTGTGTTGATGCAAGAAGGAAAGGTGATATCATATCTGTCAAGGCAACTGAAGCAGCATGAGCAGAATTATCCGACCCATGACTTAGAGCTTGCAGCAGTTGTGTTAGCCTTGAAAGTTTGGCGTCATTACCTCATGGGTAATCGATGCGAGATCTATTCGGATCACAAGAGTTTGAAGTATATCTTCACCCAGAAGGATCTAAACATGAGGCAAAGAAGATGGATCGAGTTAATCAAGGATTACGACCTAGAGATTCACTACCACCCCGGCAAGGCCAATGTGGTAGCGGATGCTTTGAGTCGACTGCCGTGTCAGTTGAACTCCATGATAGCAGATGAGCAACCTAGCTTGTATCAAGAATTTGAACAGTTTAGACTGGAGCTAGTTAGCGAAGGATACCTCGCAAGCATAGAGCTTCAGCCTACCTTGATTAGTCAAATCAAAGAAGCACAGAAAGGAAATGCTAGTATCGACGGAATCAAGAGCCAAATAGCTGCAGGAAAGGCACCGGGATTCACCGAAGACGAAGAAGGAGTGCTTTGGTACAACAGACGCTTGTGTGTGCCGTCAGATTCAGAGTTGAAGCAAGTTATCCTGAAGGAGGCCCATGACACCATTTACTCCATTCACCCCGGAGGGACCAAGATGTACCAAGACTTGAAGGAACAATTTTGGTGGCATGGAATGAAGAGAAATCGGGAGCTACATCGCCAAGTGTGACATCTGTCAGAGAGTCAAGGCCGAACATCAACGACCCGCAGGACTGCTACAGCCCCTGCAGATTCCCGAGTGGAAGTGGGATTCGGTAGGAATGGACTTCATCACCGGATTGCCCAAATCTAGTAAAGGAAATGATTCTATCTGGGTAGTGGTCGATAGATTGACCAAGGTCGCCCATTTCATCCCCGTCAAGACCACATACCAAGGACCGAGACTAGCTGAGTTATATATCTCAAGGATAGTCAGCCTGCACGGAACCCCGAAGTCAATAGTATCTGATAGAGGATCTCAATTCACCTCCAGATTCTGGCAGAAGGTACATGAAGGATTAGGAACCCGTCTGAATTTCAGCACCGCCTATCACCCGCAGACGGATGGACAGACTGAACGAGTAAATCAAATACTGGAGGATATGTTGAGAGCATGTGTACTAGAGTATGGATCCAAGTGGGAAGACTGCCTGCCCTATGCAGAATTTTCGTACAACAACAGCTATCAAGCCAGCTTGCAAATGGCCCCCTTTGAAGCATTGTACGGAAGGAAGTGCCGTACCCCTCTGAATTGGTCGGAAGTCGGAGAGAGCCAAGTGTTTGGACCAGATATTCTCCGAGAAGCCGAAGAGAAGGTGCACAAGATCCGAGAATACCTCAAGACAGCCCAATCAAGACAGAAGAGCTACGCCGACAAAAGACGCCGAGAGATGACCTTCGAGATTGGAGACTTTGTGTATCTCAAAGTATCCCCCCTTAAAGGAATGCAGAGATTCCAGCTTAGAGGAAAGCTTGCACCCCGCTATGTTGGACCATTCAAAGTCCTGAGTCGCCGAGGAGAAGTGTCTTATCAACTGGAATTACCGGAAGAAATGTCAGCGGTACACAATGTGTTTCACATCTCATTACTCCGTGCTTGGAAGTGCCGGAGAAGACCGAGGTTTTCAAGAACATCGATCACCGAGCGGTGGATATCAACTCAGACTTGACCTATCGCGGAGTACCTATTCGCATCTAAGAAGAAGCTTTCAGAACTACCCACACCAGGAGTATCAAGTTTCTGAAGATCCAATGGAGTAACCATACCGAAGAAGAAGCCACTTGGGAGAGAGAAGACTTCATGAAGACTGAATACCCAGATCTCTTTAGTACCTAGTTTTCTTTAAGATCTCGGGACGAGATCTTTTGTAAGGGGGAAGGGTTTGTAACATCCCAAGTTTCAACCAAATAAATAAAGAGATGGTAATTTCAAATACTCAAAATTTGCAACTAACAAAAACTTTTATTATGCATCTAGTGCTACATATAGTATTATGCATAGTGTGCATTCTTCTTGTGTGCCTTTGCCATGATGAGTGTTTATGTGTTGATCATTTGAGCTTAAACCCTAGTATATGATCCAGAACCCCATATAGAGAAAAATAAAAGAAATGGAATGCACATATCACTCACATACACATATAGCTCAATATGCAAAACTCTAACCAAGGCCATAATTGCTTGTGCCATTGCTTGTAAAACACTTATATATCATAACAAACACAATTGCATCAAAGAAACCAGAATCAAATCAAAGAAAATTCAAATTTCACTCACATATGATCATGGTCACTTTGCCCCTTTTTAATATCATGCACACTTTGCACCCCTGGATTAGAAGATTTCTAAACTAAACCCCTCACTTCTTTCCACCTCATCCAAGACCATGTCAAGGTGAACATTTTTGGTGTTGACCACCAGGGTTGACTACGCCTAGGTTGACCATGGTAATTGAGACAAGATGCAACATGAGAGCAAAGTGAAGATCATCCCAAATTTGAAATCTTGCAAAACAACACCAAATTGCACACCACCACCACTCTACTCTCCATTTAATATTCAAATCAACTCCACCAAAAATAATTTCAAAATTTGAACAAAATGTTCATGCGGCCATTGTGTAGAACACCTTACGAGCAACAAATTGCAAATGTCACACACCTTTTACCCAACATATTTTTGACTAAACCTTGTGTGATCAGAGATGATCATTCCTCCTCATTGTCCCACTGCACATCAATACCAGTACATGCTTTTGATGATTAAAGTGTGGAGAGTGCAATGGAAATGCCATGCCGTGCACCATGTCGGCCGTCTTGCACTCGATCTCTCTGGCCCTCTCCTCTCTCTCTAACCTTGTCCAGGAGAATCCCCTTGCATCACTGATCATCATGTTGCACGGCTCGAGCTCGCGCGCGGGCGAGCCAGCGTTGGCCGAGGCAGGCCGGTGCCCGGCACGCCCGATGCGTGCCGGCACACGCGCTCACCGCGCACTAGATGCGCCGGAGCGGCAAGCCGTGCCATCGCCTCGGTCTCTCCTGCAACCCTACCTCCGCATCACACTTCACCTCCATCCCCTCTAGCTCCCTAGACATGCTCAGGCATGCGAGCACCGTCGCCGTCGTCCTCGTCGGAGTTTGGCCGCCAGTACTGCGGCATGATTAGCCGGCGCCGAGCCATCCCTTCAACCTTTTTCTGCGCCAGAGGCACGTTGAGCATCGCCATGACGTCGCCCATCGAGTGCCATCCTCTCCTTGGCCCTTCGAGCACCGGAGACGCCGCGCCATGCGTGACCACCACGGGCACCCGCAACACCATCTCCCTTCTATAAATAGAGCAGCCCCGAGCACAAACTCTTCACACCATCAGCTTCTCCTCCCTTCTCTGCTTCTCCTCGACCAAGCCACCCACTCAATCGTCGCCGGAGCTGCCTCAATTCATCGCCGGAGTCCGCCAGTACACGGAGATCGCCGTCGTCGATTGGAGCGTCCCCAAGCACCGCCACATGCAGGTCGACTCCCAATCCTCGCCAGCGTCGCCGCGCACCTCGCCGTCGATCGCCTGAGCCCTGAGTGCGCTCGCCGACCACCCCACCCTGCTTGGAGCCACGGCATCTCGTCGGAGACGATGATGCTCATGCGCCGTTGATCTCCTCTCTAATCCAACGTCCCACAATCCTCGTAAATTCACATTAAGTGGCGCGAGGAGTGGAGCCCACCATGTCGGTGGCCCGTGCGTGTGAGCACGCTTGGGCCGGCCCATTTTAGTTTAGCCATTTAGCCCATTTCGTTTCCCGCCGGCCCAAAATTCAAATTGAGATTTAATTTAATTCAATTCCTTTGATGCTTTTTCAAAATTAAATAGAATAAAATCCACTAAACCAAATTTGACAAATTTTATATATTTGGAAAGCTTGTGAAATTATCTACACAACCCCACTAGTCTCACTTGTAGATTATTTGTAGAATTCAAATAGCAAAAATAACAAGGCAGGGCCTTTTCAAACTTCAAATAATTATTAAAAATTATCTATAAATGATTTTGAG
This sequence comes from Lolium multiflorum, assembly GCA_030979885.1. Taxonomy (NCBI): domain Eukaryota; kingdom Viridiplantae; phylum Streptophyta; class Magnoliopsida; order Poales; family Poaceae; genus Lolium; species Lolium multiflorum. Next base: position 111,557,667 of record CM061752.1, on the reverse strand, counting down.
TTGATTCCAACTCTCATAAATCATAATTCAAACACTCTACATGATTATTTAAAAATATAACATGGTTACTTCATATGATCATGGACTAGAGCAAAATAATGGCTATGTGGCCATTTCTAGTTCATTTAAATCATCCCATTTTTTTAAATAGTATGAGAGTTACTCCCATTTAAATCTTGATCCTAAGTAATTCAATAAGAGGTAATGACATTGGTCTAATGAACCTCATATTTTATTACTTAGAGATATTAAATCATTACCATGCTATTATTAAAATGCATGAGGTATAGCACCTCATTTAAATCATACTCCAAATAATAAATATGAAGTGTTGACCTTGGTCAACATATATTCATATCTTGTTATTATTTGAGAAATTAAATCTTAATAAGATTCAATGAGAGGAAATTATTTCTCCAAAGAAATAAATAGAAATACTAATCAATATTTATAATGAGAGGAAATTATTTTTCTCTTGGTCTAGAATAGAACAAGAGCATCAAAATTAGCCTAAGCAAACAAAGCTAGATAGCACCCCCTCATGACTAGTAGCTATTGCTAAGTAAATAAAATTGACTACTCTAGATGGGAACTTGTGAATTGAAATGACTTTGAAAGATTTTGAAGGTGAATGTGACATGAATGACTTGGTGAAAACTGATGATTGGGTTTGGATGCGATACCATTCCAATTATACAAGTACCCCCACAATACCTGATTATGGGTAGGGCTTAACTAGAAACTTGTAGTTTAGTATGGGTTCCCTCTAAACAAGCATCATAGGGGTTATGCCGAGGCTGCCTCCATTGAAAGTGAAATGATGTGAATATGAGGTGAATGTACGACCCAAGCCCTGTGCAGTTCCCGGGTTGACGGTTTGTTTTCACCGGGAGGCCAAGCTCATGGGGAGAGGTTCCTATACTAGGTTATTTAAGTGAAAGGTTAGGGTTGATGATCCGCGTACTGAGTTACGATGATTCGGGGTTATCCCGACGGATGTAATCAAAAGTTGTGGCACAAGAGTACAACCTCTGCAGAGTGTTAAACCTATTCGAATAGCCGTGTCCACGGTTACGGACGATTGGAAAGGCCATACTGTTACGTTGTCAGAACTTTCTTACAAAGGAATGTGACTTGAATGATTGACTTGTGAAATACAACTTGGTGTGGGAATGACACTAATGTTCCCACTTGAGTAGTCTAGCAAATGAGGTATCTTTACTAAATGTTTATGAACTAAACTTGGCTTTATGCAAATGAACCTAGAGCTTAGCACCCCTTAAATTGATAAGTACTTACATTAGTATTAGTTTTCGAGTAATTAAAGTACTCATGGCTGTGTCCCTGGCTATTCAAATGCCAGACTATGAAGAGGAGCAGCAGTACGAAGATGAAGGCCATCAAGACGTCTACCGTAACTAGGAGTGCTTCTAACGTCAAGCGTTGGCCTGTGGAATAGATAGTCCACTACTACTTCGCTTCCGCTACTTGTTATGTTCGTTGATCATTAGATCAACTATTTGTGTAATATTGGATCATGTGATCTATTGTTGTAAGACGATTATGTGTTGTAATAAATGATGACTCTATGATATTCAACTGTTATGTCTCGCAACAATAATCTTCCTGGGATGCGATGTATGGCATAATAGGCATCTAGACGCCATATCCATGGGCTCCTCCAGATACGTATATGCATCCATACGGGAGGGTGGGTGAGGAACAAAATCGACTAGAGCGGTTTCGATCTGTTTACCTCGATCCATCGCGTTGCTTGCTACCGAAGATGTTGATGATGTCGAACGTGCCATCGAGATCAGAACCTTGTCGCCTCTAATCCCCACAGACGGCGCCAATTGATAAGGGATTAACTTATCAATGCCTACGGGTTGTAGACTAGGGTTTAGTTGGAAGTAGAGGGCAAGTAGATCTCGAAGGTTTCAGCCGGAAAAGTACTCGACTGCTATGAAAACTAGGGTTGCGTGAAACAATGAATCGATCCTTTCTTTGTCCCTCGACTCCCCCTTATATAGGAGGTGGAGCCGAGGGTTTCGTGATGTACAAGTTACAGAGTCCGGGAGGGTTCCGTCCCGCAATAGTTACAAGTCGATATTCCTAATACAATTCTATCTTTCCAAACTATCTCTCGATTGGGCTTCCGGGCTTTGTAAAACTTCGGGTCCTGGGCCTCCAGTAAACCCTGGGTACCTTCTTCGGCAGGCCCATTGGGGATTCCTATGTCACTCGGGTCCTTCTGGCTTCAAGTTACCAGATGGTTACAAAAAGTTTGACGGTTTGCAAGAACCAGAGGACTGGTTAATGGACTACACAGAGCTGATAAAGTTGTTGGGAGGAAACTAGAGCAACGGCTATGCAGTGTCCAAGCCCATCTTAGCGGAGCATGATCATGGATAAAGAAGTTACCGTAGGATCCATCGACAATGGGAAACTTTTGAAGACTTGTTCGTGAAAAATTTCCGTTCCACGTGCAAGAAGCTTGCATCCATAGAGCAACTAAGGGCCTGCAAGCAAAAGTATGGTGAACCAATGAGGACGTACATCAGGTATGCATGTTATCTTCAGGGCTGGGAAAGGGACTTTGGATCGGAAGGCGGCGATGGTGACCGCTAAACCCTAGCGCCGCGATCATCCAGGCTGGAGGTGATTGAGCCCATCTGCTCAGATCATTCTCTCCGGCATCTCACATTCTCTTAAGTCGATCTCTCCCATCCCTCTCACTCTCATGGAAACTCCATCATGGAAATGGAGGGTCAACTTTTCCAAAACCTCTATCAGGGCCTTGTGGATCACGAGGTTCGATGGGTGAATTACACCTACGGATTTTGAAAGCTGGATCACTCTCACGTCGATGCAGGATCCCAATCATTGGCAAATTTCTTACGGATGTGAAGCAGTTAATATCGGATCGGTGATTCATTTTCTTCTATCAAGCCAAGGTGGTTAGCTGCATCCTCTCTCCTGACTTGGATATGAAATGCTCTGAGACGCGTGATCCACGCTTGACATATGATTCACGTATGTACCCGCATCTCGTGAAGTCATGGAAGATCTCATATTCCACCCATGCAGATTTAGATCGTGGAAGGATGAAGGCTTACGATGTCACCCTATATCTGTATGAAGATATCTTAGTGCTGCAAAATACAAAGGGCAGTAAAATTGGTGTTAGACCCAAGGAGAAGAAGGATTCTTATAGTGTGGGCGCCAAGCTTAATTTTCCACGACATGTTGTTTGTATGGGTCATGGCCAGATCTCTCGGGTGTTACGAACCGATCAAATTGTCTACTGATAAAGTCTCAAGGGTGGACATGGCTCCATCGGTTGATTTGGAGAAGGAGGCGCGCTTCTTGAAAGGGCCGGGCCATCACTAAAGGAAGAAATCCCACGGTGTGATATCACAAGGATTGATGAGAATGAGTGTTCATCTTCGGTCTATGCTTCCTTAAAATTGGGCCTTGACTTCTCACATGGCAGAAACTTCTCAAGGGATGTAAGACAGAAGTTTCACTCAACTGTTCACCCCTCTAGCCGTACATGCCATTTCTTAATGGTAGTGTCCTTTGGAAGGGCAAACTTTCGCATGGATGAAGACTTGGTAGCTCTCGCCATTGAAGCCTCCCTTGGTGGATTTTGTGGTGAACTCTTGGTGTCTGAAGGACATGGTTTTCTCATTTGTTTGTGGCCTCAAAGGATGTTGCATTTCATATTCTGAAGCTCAAACAATATAGATGTCAGCAATTCAAATGTTACTTTCACTTATGGAGTAGAGGAGGTCCTAATTGGTTGAGAGAGTTCTCCCTATGGCAGCAGGAATGTCAAACTGAATGTATCATGGTAAGTCCCTCCAGAGGGCGGTCAGCTTGGTCTTTCTGCTATGAAAAATGCTAAACCAAAATCCATTGTACGTAATGTAACTGGCCCTAAGCGGAAGTTGGTGTTTGCTGAGGATCTTTCTTATTCTGCTTGCAAAGGATATCATAAACCTGGGACTAGTTGCAGCATATCATAGAATGTTGCTTTAGTACCAGATAATTGCACTATTGACATATCACAGACTGTTGCTTCAATGTCGAATAATTGCACTACTGATAGTGCTCCTGCTGATCCTACGTTAGATCGCAGGTTGACAATCAACTACCATCGATACATGATGAAGATTTTGAAAAAATGATTGATGACATGGCATTTAAGGTGTGGAAGTGTGGTCGATGTTTAAGCATGGGCCACCTGGTGCGAGACTGCACTAATGAGATTCGTTGTCGGGCTTGCTATAGTTATGGACATATTAAAAAGCAATGTTATAAATTCTCAAAGAAATTTAAGGCCCGAAAATGGATACCCAACGCACCAGGCCCATTACCGAAAGGGGAATCGCTTGGAGTTACTACTGCCGTTTCAGCTTCGCCCGACAATATTAATTCCTTTATTCCACCGTGGCTATCGTTTTACCGTCACCTAGTACTGCTCCAAACCTAGACTTGTCTTCCTCTATGGCGGTGTTTGAGGTGGATCATGTGCCATGGCTGCCCTGGGGTCACCAAGTCATTGATGGCGGGCCGACAAGACTGCCAAGAACTTTCTACTATGCAGCTCAAGATCCGCTACAGCACCACCACGACTACTGCATCGCCGTTGTTGAACCAGCTCCGCCGCCTGCCGATGAAGTTTTCTGGAGGGAACATGTGCTTAACTTCCTCATTGGTCCACTGAATCGCAACGTTCTAGATAATCAGCCGAGTTTATTTGGAGCTGGTCTCTTTCAACTCGGTAGCCCCAATGCAGTCAATGCCCTTGTTCGGCATGGGCACTACCAGCTTCTCAACCGCTTTGTTTGTTTCATTAGAGCTGATGATGCTCCGCGAAATCATAGGGGCGGCTCTGGTTATCGTAAGGGGTGGCTTATGTTCTTAGGCACGCCCCGGACTATAGAAACGATTTTGATATCTCTTCGATGTGTCCACCTTTGGGAAATTCCATTCTGGAATCGTGATGATCCAATCAAGGAGAGAATCCTTGTCTATGCATCTTTCAACTCCCGGCTCTGGTGCCTAGAGATGTAGTGTTTGGAAAGTTCTCTTCAGTTGGGGGTCAAGGAGTCGTGTACGGCCCCGGTGTTTATCTTGTATGCAGAATTTGCAGGCTATGCCTGATGAAGATCCGATGCCTCTGACGGCAACCCCCACCCAATGCCGGGCACTTACAGCAGAATGAATTTATTTGTGGTGCCGCAATTCACGAGAGATAGGCTGGGATGTTGTTCAAGAACAACCTATTTCTCAGTGGAGGAACCCATGCAGGATAATATGAATGTGATGGATGATTTGGGCATGGCAAACCAACGATCCATGGTGCTTAACTTGTGAGATAGTTCTAGTGATTGGTGAATATGGAGGGAGCAGGGGTCCAGGGGCTTTTGATGTTATACAAGTGGGTCATGTTGATTTTGGCCCGATCTTGCCACCTCGTATGATGTGGGACATGTTGATGCATAGTATGCTTCCATATTTATACACTAAGATAATTCCTATCTCTATGCAATCGTCTCCGTTTAGATGTGTGAAGCGCAAGTGGGAAGCTGCTTTTGAAATTAGAAGCTGGTATGCACATGGTCCTGCAAATGGTAAGAGAGTTGTTGTTGCAGTCAAGCCACGAGTCGTCGACTGGGAATTATGTTTCACCGCACAGAACACAACTTCAGTTGATACTGCAGAGGGCAATGCTGGTCAAATGGACGATCGCCAGGAGAGTCTCTATCGTGATATTGTTCGGTTGCGATACTTTAGCTGCTGAATCAGTGCAAGTGTCCTACGATGTTGTACTGAATATGCACTGTATCTCCTCGACTCTCCTTGCTCGGTACACGCTGCCGGAGTTTGTTTGCAGAAGAAGAAGGCTATGACAAATCCTTCCCTTGGCGTGTCACTAGAGTGTTTCAGCCAACAAGGGATTCATGTGACACCAATCAAAGATCTGCAACCACGACCTAAAACGTACAAGGAAGGTGGAGCCCTCTTCGGTTGTGGTGGCCTCTGCGAGGAGGACACTTGCATAAGTCGCAGACGGTGAGAAGAAGCTCCTAATACGAGTCAGCAGTTATGGTGTCGATTCATGTGATGCGGCGCATCGGTGATCATTGCGAGATGGACCCTGATGACTTGACGGTGGTGAAGCTTACAACGAGCCACGTGATGATGATGCCAAGCAACCTGAAGCTGATGATTAGTGCTCTTGTTATATCAAGGCACTATGGCCCTAGTCATGATGTTTCTCTATATGTCTTTGTTTATTTCTGTGGCACTATTCAGTTGAATGCTAGTATGATCTCCAGGGTCGAGTGTGTAATGTGGGTTGGCTACACTAACTCATTGAACTGGTTCATGTTATCGGTTGGATAATGGATTGTCGCTTTTGGTCAGTTTTGGGGTGGAATATTCAGGGTATAAACGCAGAAGCTAAGAAATTAAAGGTCAGAGAGAAAATGGAAGAAAGTAACTGTGCTATTTTATGTCTACAAGAGACAAAGAAAGAGTCCTTTGATCGTAAGTTTATAAGGGGTTTTTGTCCAAGCCGTTTTGATAACTTCGTTTGCTCTCCTTCCGTGGGGGCATCTGGGGGAATGTTGGTGGTTTGGAATTCCGCAGTGTTTACTGGGACGTTAATTGACCTCCAAAAATTTGGAATAATCATAAGATTTACCTCTGTTCATTCCAATCAGCAGTGGACACTTGTTAATATATATGGTCCATGTCAGGGGGAGGAAAGAGATAATTTTGTGCATTGGCTTTATAATTTGAATGTGCACGATGATGAGGATTGGTTGTTCATGGGGGACTTTAATTTTATTCTTTCACAAGACAGAAATAGACCGGTGTGGATATCAATGACATTTTCCTTTTCAATGAGATTATCAGTCATCTCGTTTAGCCGAACTTCCACTTAAAGGACGATCTTTCACTTGGTCAAACATGCAAAATGAGCCACTCTTGGAACAACTTGATTGGTTTTTCACGTCGGTAATTGAATGATTCTTACCCTAATACAATGGTTCACCCTCTTGCAAAAACCACCTCGGATCATGTTCCATGCAATGTAACTATCCAGACCTCCATTCCAAAGGTACATCGATCTGTTTCATTTTGAGAACTTTTCGCCAAAGCAGCCTGGGTTTATGGTGTGTTTCTACTGCATGGCAGCAAGACTATAGAGCAACAAGTGTTGCAGCTCTGCTTGAAGAAACTAAATGGGCTTAGATCCAGCCTCAAGAAGTGGAAAACTAGCCTGTCCAAATTAAAGGGTTTAATTGCCAGATGTAATATGGTGATACTATTCTTTGATAATTTGGAGGAGTATAGGAATCTATTTTTACCTGAGGAATTTTTTTAAAAATTGGTTAAGCAACACCAATAGAAGTTGTTGCATGGTCATTATATATACTGGAAGAAAAGGTGCACCATTAGATGGATGAAACAAGGGGAGGAGAACAAAAAAAAATTCCATGCTATGGCAACAGAGAGATACAGAAGGAACAATATTGCTTCTTTGGTTTCTGATGAGGGAAGGCAGGTCAGTAATCATGATGAAATGGCTGGTATTGTATGTATTTGCTATAAGTCTCGCATGGGGTCTTCCAAGGGTATTGATATGAAATTTGATTTGAATGTTCTCTTGAGTAAGGTTGATGGACTGGAGGATCTGGCAACAACTTTTTCTATTGAGGAAATGGATATGGTAGTTAAAAGTATGCCCTTGGATAAGGCTCCAGGGGGCGATGGTTTCAATGGCTTATTTATGAAAAAATGCTGGCATATTATCAGGCGATTTCTACAATCTTGCTAGTGAGTTTTTATCGGGGAAGCATAAATCTTGAGCATATTAATACTTCTTATATATCTTTGGTTCTAAGAATGGTCGTGAGTATAAATGATTATAGGCCCATCTCATTGACAAATTGTTGTTTAAAGTTTCTCACTAAAATGGTAGTGATAGGTTTGAAGGTTATTATGCAATGCATACATAAAAATCAGTATGGCTTTATTAAAAGTAGAACCATTCATGATTGTCTAGGACATTTGAATATATACATCAATGTAAAGCTTCTAAAAACTAGTAGTTATCTTGAAGCTTCATTTGAGAAGGCTTTCAACACTATTGAGCATGAGGTTATTTATGAGATTTTAAGGAAGAACATTTGGTAAGGAATGGATTGCTTGGGTCAAGATGATCTGGAGTTTGGCATTTCTTTAGTCTTGATCAATGGAGTTCTTGGCAAACAATTCAAATGTAAAAGGAGTTAGCAGGTGACCCACTCTCTCCATTATTATTGTCCTTGGAGCATATCTCTGATCGGTAGTGAATGACTTATTACAGAGGGGTCTTATCTCTTTGCCTATATTGGTGAACCAGACTTCCAATCGTCCGGTATGCTGATGACATTGTTGATAGTTCCGTGATAGTGTTCGGTTATGTGTTCTCAAAGTAGCTCTTGCAATTTCAGCTCCTCAATAGGTTTGAAAGTAAATTTTCATAAGTCTTGCATGTTGCCTTTGAATCTGTCAGAGGAGGAAGTGGCAGTGTTTGCAAATGATTTTGGTTGTGAGGTTGGTGTCATGCCTTTCACTTATCTGGGGTTACCTTTGGGTAGCACCAGGATAGCTATAAAGATACGTTACCTATGGTTGATAGAATGGAAAGGAGATTATCGGCTAGTTCTTCTCTGCTAGCCTATGGTGGGAGGCTTCAGGTTAATACAGTCATGCCTAAGTTCTATGCCAATTTTCTTCCTTTGTACATTAAGCATTCCTGTTGGCATTATCAAGCAGTTAAATAGGATTATTCAGCAGTGCTTGTGGAGAAAGAAAAAGGGATAATGTACTACTAGTCAGTTACTGGCTTCATGGGAAATGATCTGCAAACCAAAAAAGAATGGAGGCTTAGGAATATTGGATTTTAAGCTGCAAAATGAGGCACTTCTTTTAAAGCAGTTGCATAAATTTTTTAATCGTGATGACTTACCTTGGGTGAAACTTGTTTGGAACTATTATCCTAATGTTGTGCCTCATGTATCTAAGCTCTGTGGATCCTTTTGGTGGAGAGATGTGATGAAGTTATCTGAGCTTTACAGATCGGTTACTTCGGTAAATATCAAGGATGGAAGCACGACATTGTTTTGGGCAGACAAGTGGAATGGTATTTGTCCTCAAGAAAAATTTCCTAGGCTTTATTCTTATACCTTGAATCAAACTATATCTGTCAAGGAAGCATTGCTTGTACCTGATATTAGTGACTTGTTTGAAAGACCCCTATCGCAACAGGCGGCTACTGAGCTTATAGAATTACAGAGATTGGTTCAAGGAGTGGTCCTAGAGCCAGGGAAGGATGAATGGAAAACTATATGGAAGGATGGAACTTATTCTGCTCAACGCTTCTATCAACACAGTTTCAGAGGTTTTACCTGCAGTAAGGTTTATCATTGGATCTGGAGCAGTAAATGTTTGCTGAAAATAAGAGTGTTTGCCTGGTTACTTATTAGTGACAGGCAACACCAAGGACATGATTAAAAGGAGAAATTGGAATGTCACAGATGAGCACCATTGTGTCCTTTGTCCTTCACACATTTATGAAGACAAGATACATTTGTTCTTTGATTGTGTTTTTAGCATAAGCGTGTAGAACTACTTGCAGATTGATTGGTCGGTTGGGGTGACAATTGAGGATAAATTTATACATGCAAGGATTTTGGGAAGCCTTTCTTCACGGAGGTTGTTATCTTAGCAGCCTAGCATATTTGGAAACAATGAAATGGTATGAGCTTCCAGCACACAAGGCCATCTTTCAGATCATGGAAGAGAGATTTATTCATGAAGTCTCTATGCATAAACATAGGGTCAAGGAGAAAAATGTTATTCAGTTACAGGCCTGGATTGATTCTTTGGCATAATCTCCTTTTCTTTGATTTATCTTTCTCTTACTATATATACTGTACATATGTAACTCTGGTGGGTTTTGTGTTTCTTTATATAAATAAATTGCTATGAGGCTTTGCCTCACTGTTTCTCTTCAAAAAAAAATGAGGACGTACATCCAGCGATGGAACATCATAAAAAATTCGGCGGAAACGTATCCGACGAAGGAGAAATTGATGCATTTGTTGCGGGGATCCAAAGGAAGGACTTAATCGAGGATTTGGGTAGATCCAAACCGAGAACAATAGGAGAGCTTATGGATATAGCGAATTGCTGGGCGAATGGAGAAGATCTTGGGTACAAATAAGCGGCATGGGTCACCAGGAAGATCGCAATAGAAACAACAATAAAAATAGGCGACGATATTCTCGTCCATACTCAGATTATGATGGTCCCAGCCAAGTGGCGGCTGGCTTCCGAGGAAATAGTTGAGGAAATCATCGGGATGATTATCAGAGAGGCAACAAGCAGCGCAATGATCATAGAGACTCGCCAAGTTCCAGCAAAATAAATAACCGACCAAGGTTTCAGGAGCCATACAATATATCACCTGAAGATCTTAGACGGACCGTGTCAGATGCATTTCTATCTCGATAATGACGGGAAAAGACAGTCAGGCCATCTTCAGAAGGACTGTCGAACTTTCCAAGCACTGCATAGATATGTGGGACACACCAACGCACAAGCAACGAGCATGGAGCACGTACAGGGGCCAAGGAGTGAAGTACACCTTCCACCTCCACCCGCAATTACTAGCTCAAACCAACATCCGTTGCAATTGGTGGCAGCTCCAGCCAACAATGGTCCTTACATTGACACGACATGAGCAGTGTCGATGATTCAGAAAGGCAGACCCTCCAATAGAGCTCAAAAAGTTAATTTCACGACAAGTGTTCATGGCAGAGAAGATGCCTCCACCAACCATAGAGTATTTAAATTGATCGGCACAGGACATCCACATTCCTCAAGCGGATCATCCACCTCCAGAGTTCACGACCAGGACAATCAGCTATGATTTTACCAGCTGTGATAGCGGGATTTGAAGTCTCGTGCGTATTCTTAGATGGAGGGAGCAGTTTGAACCTCATGTACGCAGATACACTGAGGAAGATGAATATATCTTTGCAAAATTTGACACCAACGGACATGCGCTTCCATGGCATCACAGGCGAGAAGTCGAATTTATCAGGGGAAAGATCTTAGTCGATGTTCGGATTCGAGAAACTCCGAAGATCTGAGGAAGAGAGAAGCTGAGTTCGATGGCCATGAATTCCCATCACAATATCACGCTCTTGGGGAGGACCCGCGTATGCTAGGTTCATGGCGGTGCCATTATACATACTTGTTATGGAGAATTCCTGGTCCCAATGGCCCAATCATAGTGAAGGGAAGCTTCGCCTTGGTAGATAAGTGCGACAAGGATTTTCACAAATTTGACACCAAGGGACATGCGCTTCCATGGCATCACAACTGAGAAGTCGAACTATCCACTTGGTAGATACACTGAGGAAGATGAATATATCTTTGGCAAATTTGACACCAACGGACATGCGCTTCCATGGCATCACAACTGAGAAGTCGAACTATCCACTGGGAAAGATCTTAGTCGATGTTCAGTTCGAAACTCGAAAATTAGAAGAGAAGATGGAGTTCGACGATTATAGATTTCCCATCACAATATCTGCGCTCTCTGGGAGGACCCGCGTATGCTAGGTTCATCGCGGTGCCACATTATATACTTGTTGCCTGGAGAATTCCTGGTCCCAATGGCCCAATCATAGTGAAGGGAAGCTTCGCCTTGGTAGATAAGTGCGACAAGGATTTTCTAAGTGTGGAAACATGCCAAGGATCTGGCCAGTATGGGCGTCAAGGCTAACAACTGATTATGATGTGTTACCTGACGGAGGAAGGCCACTTAAGGAGCAAACTTTAGAGCACCTCCAAGAACTCACAAGGAAGTCTGATTCACCAAATGAGGATCCCAAGAAGACGATAGCTATCACAACAAACATGGATAGCACATAGGAAAGCGCTCGTCGAGTTCCTCCGTGTGACTGGGGAAATCTTTGCATGCTGTCCAGCTAACATGCAGGAGTACCAGAACTTGCCGAGCACCCCTCAATATGGATCCAAGAGCCGGACTAATTCGACAACCTTTGCGGCGTTTCTCCGAGCCAAACACCAAAGCCATGCTATCTGGATGTCGACTCAAAGAGGCAAATTTCATCAGAGATGCGCACAGGGAGCCACATGGGTCGCTAACCCGGTGTTGGTCCCGAAGAAGAAAAACATTGATGTCCTTCGCATGTGCGTCGACTTCACGTGTCTCAATAAACATTGTCCAAAGGATCACTTCCCTCCCAAGGATCGATCAAATTATCGACTCCACAGCAGGTTGTGGTCTTTCCTTCCCTGGACGCGTATTCTGGTTACAATCAGATCCGCTTAAAAGAAGAAGATGAAGTCAAAACAACTTTCATAACCTTATGGTGTGTTACTACATAGAACAATGCCCGCCCGGGTTGAAAAACGCGGGAACGCTTATCGGCGGATGATGCGAAGTGTCTCGCCACACGGATTGGCAAAAAGTGCAAGTGTACATCGTCGACGTCGTCATAACAACAAAGCAAGGATCATCCCTGATCGATGATCTCAAGGAGACCTTTGACAACCTCGACAAATTTTGCCTCAAGCTGAACCCAACAAAGTGCTCTTTTGGACGCGGGAGAACTCTCATTGATGGGATTCGTAGCATAGAAAACAAAAATTTCCTACCGCAAGAACGAAACACAAAGCCAAGATCTAATCTAGTAGACGGTAGCAACGAGGAGATCAAGAGACTAACCCTCGAAGATTCACAAAGCTTAACGAGATTAGATCTCGTGGTGGATATGGTCGATCGCACTTACAAAGCGTAGAAGATCTTGACGGTGCCACGGTCGGGCAGCACCTCCGTACTCGGTCACACGTGCGGTGTTGATGACGGCGTCCTCCTCCTCGTTCCAGCAGGCAGCGGCAGTAGTAGATCCTCACAAAATCCGGCGGCCACGACAGCGTGGGTAGCGGTGGTGGTGGAGAACTCGACGGGAAGACTTCGCCTATGCGCCGCAGAGTATTATGTGGAGGAGGGGAGGCTAGGGTTTGGGGAGAGGGGTGCCTTGGGCGCGGCCAACTAGGGGGTGCGGCCAACTAGGGCTTGGTGTGGCCGGCCCCCTCCCTCTCTCCCTCATTATATAGGTGGAAATCCCCAAGTGTTGGTATCCAAGTCTTCGAATACCGAAACCAAAACCTTCCATATGACATGAAACCTACCCAAGGTGGGACTCCTACTCAAGGTGGGACTCCCACCCTTCCTTGGGGGGGTTTGGCCGGCCACCAAGGTGGAGCCCACCTGGGACTCCTCCCCTGTCCATAATTTACGATGTTCCATGCTTGTTTATGACAAATACCTACATGTTTTGCTCACACTTTATAATGTTTTTATGCGCTTTTTCCGGAACTAACCTATTAACAAGATGCCACAGTGCCAGTTCTTGTTTTCCCTGTTTTTGGTTCCAGAAAGGCTGTTTGGACAATATTCTCGGAATTCGACGACTTGAGAGCCAAGCATCTGTTTTCCCGAACCTTCCCGAGAAAGTCAAGGGGACCGGAGGAGGCCCCGGGGCCCCACGCATGGTGCTAGCGCGGCCCGGGCGCCGCCCTGTTGGCCAATGGCGCTCCGTACCCCTCCGACTCGTCTCTTCTCACTGTCTCAAAGCCCTTTCGACCTAAAAACGCGATACCCAGGTGTGAAACTCAAAAAAAGAAAGACTCCGGGGGCGCCGCATCAGCCCGAAACTCCCAATTCGAGAGACGAAGTCTCTGTTCCAGCACCACTGTCGGGACGGGAAGTGCCCCGGAAGCCATCTCCATCAACGCCACCGCCTCCATCTCCGTGAGTAGTTCCCCCATGGACTACGGGTTCTAGCTATAGCTAGTTGGTATTCTCTCCCCCATGTACTTCAATACAATGATCTCATGAGCTGCCTTACATGATTGAGATTCATCTGATGTAATCGGTGTTGTGTTTGTTGGGATCCGATGGATTGTTACATTATGATTAGTCTATCTATAAAGTTTGTGAAGTTATTGTTGCTGCAATCTTGTTATGTTTAATGCTTGTCACTAGGGCCCGAGTGGCATGATCTTAGATTTAAGCTCTATACTTATTGCTTAGATTGTATCTACAAGTTGTTTGCACATGTCTATGTCCGGAACCCGAGGCCCCAAAGTGACAGAAATTGGGATAACCGGAGGGGAAGGCGTGATATGAGGATCACATGTTTTCACGGAGTGTTAATGCTTTGCTCCGGTGCTCTATTAAAAGGAGTACCTTAATTTCCAGTAGATTCCCTAGAGGCCGGCTGCCACCGGCTGGTAGGACAAAAGATGTTGTACAAGTTTCTCATTGCGAGCACGTATGACTATATATGGAAAACATGCCTACATGATTAATAATCTTGATGTTCTGTCTTAATGCTATTTCAATCCTATCAATTGCCCAACTGTAATTCGTTCACCCAACACTTGTTATTGGAGAGTTACCACTAGTGTAGATAGTTGGGAACCCCGGTCCATCTCTCATCATCATATACTCGTTCTACATGTCATTGGAAGTAGTATCAACTATTTTCTGGTGCCATTGCTCTCATATTACTGCTACTGCTGCTGTGTTACTGTTACTACTGCTCTCATATTACTGCTACTTTCACATCACCCCTGTTACTAGTGCTTTTCAGGGCGGTTGAATTGACAACTCAGTTGTTAAGGCTTATAAGTATTCTTTACCTCCTTGTGTCGAATCAATAAATTTGGGTTTTACTTCCCTCGAAAGGCTGTTGCGATCCCCTATACTTGTGGGTCATCAAGACTATTTTCTGGCGCCGTTGCCGGGAGGCATAGCTCTACTCATAAGTTCACCTGGGGAGTACACTCTACCTCTCTCTCTACTTTTATTTTATTTTGTTTTGCTAGTTTACTTTTGTCTAGTTTATTTGTGCTTAGTTTATTTCTGTCTAGTTTTATTTTGCTTAGTTTACTTTTGTCTAGTTTATTTTTGTCTTGTTTTATTTTCCCTATATACCCGAAAATCCATAAAAATTTGAAAAACCTAAAAATTAAAAACTGCTATTATGGGAGAACCTACAACCTATTTGGAGCTTATAGAATTATATAATAATTATAGAGAATCAGGAAAGGGTAAAGTTATGAGTGCTGTGATAGAAAAAATTAAATACAATTGCTAAAATCTTGCTTAAACACCATGATATAAACTGTTGCTCTGAACAGGATACTAAACATCTGAAATTTCAATGTTGCTTTAGTAAAGAAGTTTTAATTATGAACTATAATTGGAATAGCTATATTCATTTTGGGTTCGAAGAGGTAGAACAATTTGTCATATTTATGGGAGCCTCGAGATAGAATCATTCATGTCTAAGAATTATGAAACTTGTGCTGTTTGTAAGGACCTTAAAGATTATGTCTCTTCTATCCTTAATTTTTGCATAGAAAGCTACAGTGATAATCCGTATATCATTGATTATAAAGAGAGACTCATTAATGCACAATAATGCACTCACAATTTGGGAACCTGTGGAAGAAGAAATTGATGAACAAAGCTCATTGGATGAAAAAGAGGAGGAAATTGATGAACCTGAAAGCTCATTGGATGAAAAAGAAGAGGAGAGTGATGAACAAAAGGAGGAAGAATGGATTAGCTACTCATGCCAACCTTCTAATGAGAGTAACTCTTTATCTCTTACACTATTTGATTGTCCTCCATGCTTACCGAAAGAGGATGAATGTTATGTTCCTGTGGATTCTCTTGAAATATTCCCTATGAGTAAAACTTGTGAGAATAATTATGCTACTATTATTCATGATAATCCATGCTACTTTGATAAATCTTATGATAATGCTTTGTTTGTGATGTCGAAATGCATGGTACTAAAGAGTTTTGCTTGGCAAATGTTTATGATAAATCTCTAGATGATGGTCCTATGTTACTTGATAATATTAATTGTACTACTAATGAAAATGGGATTGGAGAGTTCTTGACTTTATCTATGAGTCCCATATCTTTTGAGATTGATCAATCATCTTGTTATATTATTGATAAAAGTGGGTTTGAAAGTTTTAATCCTATTATTTCTGAGCTTGATAAAATTATGTGTTTGTGAATCATGAAAAGCATGCTTTATGTGATAGTTATATTGTTGAGTTTATCCATGAAGCTACTGAAAATTATTATGAGAGAAAATATGGTTGTAGAAATTTTCATGATACTAAAACACCTCTCTATATGCTGAAAATTTTGAAGTTACTCTTGTTTTATCTTCTTATGCTTGTCACTTTGTTCTTCATGAATTTATTTGTGTACAAGATTCCTATGCATAGGAAGTGGGTTAGACTTAAATGTGTTTTGAACTTGCTTTTGATGCTCTCTTTTGCTTCAACTCTCACCCTTATGTGAGCATCATTAAAATTGCTGAGCCCATCTTAATGGCTATAAAGAAAGCACTTCTTGGGAGATAACCCATGTGTTTATTTTGCTACTGTTTTGTTGTGTCTTGGAAGTTGTTACTACTGTAGCAACCTCTCCTTATATTTATTTTATTGCAATGTTGTGCCAAGTAAAGTCTCTATAGAAGGTTGATACTAGATTTGGATTTCTGCGCAGAAACAGATTTCTATCTGTCACGAATCTGGGCAGATTTCTCTGTAGGAAACTCAGAAAAATCTGCCAATTTACGTGCGTGATCCTCAGATATGTACTCAACTTTCATTAGTTTTAAGTTTTCTGATTTGAGCAGCGGAAGTACCATTTTAAAATTCATGTTTACTGGCTGTTCTGTTTTGGCAGATTCTGTCTCTGTTTGCATTGTCTCTTGTGGACTTTAAGTGAGGCTTTCTAGACGTGGAGAGCTGTAGCTAATGTTTTATTGAGTTCTTGCAATGTGTCACTACAGGGCCAAAGTGGATTAAAGTTTTTGAGTACTAACCCCTCTAATGAAGTTTATGAGAAGTTTGGTGTGAAGGAAGTTTTCAAGGGTCAAGAGAGGAGGATGATATATGATCAAGAAGAGTGAAAAGTATAAGCTTGGGGATGCCCCGTGGTTCATCCCTGCATATTTCAAGAAGACTCAAGCGTCTAAGCTTGGGGATGCCCAAGGCATCCCCTTCTTCATCAACTTATCAGGTTTCTTCTATTGAAACTATATTTTTATTCGGTCACATCATATGTGCTTTACTTGGAGCGTCTGTTTGTTTTTGTTTGTGTTTGAATAAATTCGGATCCTAGCAATCCTTGTGTGGGAGAGAGACACGCTCCGCTTTTTCATATGAACAATGGTGTTCTTAGCTTTATTTTAATGTTCATGGCGGAGTTGAAAACCGCTGCACTTATTGTTATTTGGTTGGAAAGAGAAAATGCTTCATATTGTCTTGGATAATTTGATACTTGGCAATTGTTTTGAGCTCTCAAGTAGATCATGCATCATGTAGTTTAAACCTATTAGTGGAGAACTACCGTAGAACTTGTTGAAATTGGTTTGCATGATTGGTCTCTCTAAGGTCTAGATATTTTCTGGTAAAAGTGTTTGAGCAACAAGGAAGACAGTGTAGAGTCTTATAATGCTTGCAATAAATTCTTATGTAAGTTTTGCTGTACCGGTTCATACTTGTGTTTGCTTCAAACAACCTTTCTAGCCAAAGACTGAGAGGGAATGCTTCTCGTGCATCCAAAACCTTGAGCCAACCTATGCCATTTGTGTCCACCATATCTACCTACTATGTGGTATTTCCTGCCATTCCAAGCAAATACTTCATGTGCTACCTTTAAATAATTCAAAATTTACTATCTCTTATTTGTGTCAATGTTTTATAGCTCATGAGGAAATATGTGGTGTTTTATCTTTCAACCTTGTCATTTACTCCGGACAACTTTCACCAATGGACTAGTGGCACATCCGCTTATCCAATAAAAAGAGCTGGCAACGGGGTTCCCAGCCCCAATTAATCAACTTCATTAATAATTCTCTTCACGTGTTTTGCCCTGATTTATCAGTGAGCAACTTAATTTGCAAATAGACACTCCTCCATGGTATGTGAATGTTGGAAGGCACCGAGGATTCGGTTAGCCATGGCTTGTGTAAGCAAAGGTTGGGGGAGTGTCATCTAATAAATAAAACTAAAGTACATGTGTAAACAAAGAGAAGAGGGATGATCTACCTTGTTGGTAGAGATAACGTCCTTCATGGGAGCCGCTCTTGAAAGTCTGGTTGATGAGGTAGTTAGAGTGCCCACTACCATTCGTTGACAACAACAAACACCTCTCAAAACTTTACTTTTATGCTCTCTATATGATTTCAAACTTAAAAAGCTCTAGCACCTGATTTTATCCCTGCTTCCCTCTGCGAAGGGCCTTTCTTCTACCTTTATGTTGAGTCAGTTTACCTACTTCATTCCATCTTAGAAGCAAACACTTGTGTCAACTGTGCATTGATTCTTACATACTTGCATATTTGCATTCATCATATTACTTTGTGTTGACAATTATCCATGAGATATGCATGTTGAAAGTTGAAAGCAACTGCTGAAACTTATATCTTCCTTTGTGTTGCTTCGATGCCTTTACTTTGAATTTATTGCTTTATGAGTTAACTCTTGTTTAAGACTTTTGATGCTTGTCTTGAAAGTACTATTCATGAAAAGTTTGCTATATGTTATCTATTTGTTAGCAAATATAGATCATTGCCTTGAGTCACTTCGTTCATCTCATATGCTTTGCAATAGTATGATTAAGATTATGTTGGTAGCATGTCACCAGAAATTATTCTTTTATAGTTTACCTACTAGGGACGAGTAGGAACTAAGCTTGGGGATGCTGATACGTCTCCAACGTATCCATAATTTCTGATGTTCCATACTTGTTTTATGACAATACCTACATGTTTTGCTCACACTTTATAATGTTTTTATGCGTTTTCCGGAACTAACCTATTAACAAGATGCCACAGTGCCAGTTCCTGTTTTTGTTGTTTTTGGTTCCAGAAAGGCTATTCGGGCAATATTCTCGGAATTCGGCGAAACGAAGACCCGGCATCTTGTTTTTCCCGGAACCTTCCAGAAAGTCAAAGGGGGACCAGAGGGGAGCCCGGGGCCCCACACATGGCGGCGCGACCGGGGGCGCGCCGCCTGTTGTGGGCGGCTCCGTACCCCTCCGACTCCGTCTCTTCGCCTATATAAGCCCTTTCGACCTAAAAATGCGATTGTGAAACTCCAAAAGACTCCAGGGGGCGCCTGCATGTAACTCAATTGGAGACGAAGTCTGTTCAGCACCTGCCGGGACGGGTGCCGGAAGCCATCTCCATCAACGCCACCGCCTCCATCATGCTCCGAGTAGTTCCCCCATGGACTACGGGTTCTAGCTGTAGCTAGTTGGTATTCTCTCCCCATGTACTTCAATACAATGATCTCATGAGCTGCCTTACATGATTGAGATTCATCGATGTAATCGGTGTTGTGTTTGTTGGGATGATGGATTGTTACATTATGATTAGTCTATCTATAAAGTTTGTGAAGTTATTGTTGCTGCAACCTTGTTGTGTTTAATGCTTGTCACTAGGGCCCGAGTGGCATGATCTTAGATTTAAGCTCTATACTTATTGCTTAGATTGTATCTACAAGTTGTTTGCACATGTCTATGTCCGGAACCCGAGGCCCCAGAGAGAAATTGGGATAACCGGAGGGGAAGGCGTAGGTATGAGGATCACATGTTTTCACGGAGTGTTAATGCTTTGCTCCGGTGCTCTATTAAAAGGAGTACCTTAATTTCCAGTAGATTCCCTAGAGGCCCGGCTGCCACCGGCTGGTAGGACAAAAGACGTTGTACAAGTTTCTCATTGCGAGCACGTATGACTATATATGGAAAACATGCCTACATGATTAATAATCTTGATGTTGTCTTAATGCTATTTCAATCCTATCAATTGCCCAACTGTAATTCGTTCACCCAACACTTGTTATTGGAGAGTTACCACTAGTGTAGATAGCTGGGAACCCCGGTCCATCTCTCATCATCATATACTCGTTCTACATGTCATTGGAAGTAGTATCAACTATTTTCTGGTGCCATTGCTCTCATATTACTGCTACTGCTGCTGTGTTACTGTTACTATTTGCTCTCATATTCTGCTACTTTCACATCACCCCTGTTACTAGTGCTTTTCCAGGTGCAGCTGAATTGACAACTCAGTTGTTAAGGCTTATAAGTATTCTTTACCTCCCCTTGTGTCGAATCAATAAATTTGGGTTTTACTTCCCTCGAAGACTGTTGCGATCCCCTATACTTGTGGGTCATCACCCACCTAGGACTCCTCCCCCTTAGGGTTGGCCGGCCATGCAAGGTGGAGTCCCTCCGGGTCTCCACTTTCCATGGTGATTTCTTTCGGACTTTTCTAGAACCTTCTAGAACCTTCCATAAATGCACCGGATCATTTCCAAACTTGGAAATGACTTCCTATATATGAATCTTATTCTCCGGACCATTCCGGACCTCCTCGTGATGTCCTAGATCCCATCCGAGACTCCAAACAAAACTTCGAACTCCATTCCATATTCCATATCTCTTAAACGACATCAAACCTTAAGTGTGTCACCCTACGGTTCGTGAACTATGCAGACATGGTTGAGACTTCTCTCCGACCAATAACCAATAGCGGGATACGGAGATCCATAATGGCTCCCACATATTCAAAGATGACTTAGTGATCGATTGAACCATTTACATACGATACCGATTCCCTTTGTCACACGATATTTTACTTGTCCGAGGTTTGATCATCGGTATCACTATACCTTGTTCAACCTCGTCTCCAACAAGTACTCTTTACTCGTACCGTGGTATGTGATCTCTTATGAACCATTCATATGCTTACAAGCTAATCAGATGACATTCCACGAGAGGGCCCAGAGTATATCTATCCGTCATCGGGATGGACAATATCCCACTCTTGATCCATATGCCTCAACTCATACTTTCCGAATACTTAATCCCACCTTTATAACCACCCATTTACGCAGTGGCGTTTGGTGTAATCAAAGTACCCTTCCGGTATAAGTGATTTACATGATCACATGATCGAAGGATTAGGTAACTATGTATCGGAAAGCTAATAGCAACTTGAACTTAATGACGTGATCCTATGCTACGCTTAGTTGGGTGTTTGTCCATTACATCATTCATCAATGACATAACCTTGTCATTAATAACATCCAATGTTCATGATCACGAAACTATGATCATCTATTAATCAACAAGCTAGTTATACAAGAGGCTTACTAGGGACTCCTTGTTGTTTACATAACACACATGTATCAATGTTTCGGTTAATACAATTATAGCATGGTATGCAAACATTTATCATAAACATAAAGATATATAATATCCACTTTATTATTGCCTCTTGGGCATATCTCCAACACTCGGGTACTTAGTCTCAGCAAGGGGGATTGAGGCCAACCCGGAGAAAATTCAATCCATCTTGACGATGAGGAAACCAACCAAGCTCAAGGAAATACAACAGCTAACTAGGCGAGTCGCAGCCTTGAGTAGATTTGTCGCTAGGTTGGGAGAAAAAGCGTTGCCGTTCTGTGCGCTGATCAAGCAAGGGGAAAAGTTCGAGTGGAACGAAGAAGAAGACAAGGCTTTTGAGCATCTCAAGAGTACAATCTTGACACCTCCAATATTGGTGGCTCCGAAGGAAAAAAGTACCTCTCTAGTTATATATCGCGGCCACACCTCAAGTGGTTAGCACAGTCCTCATGGTGGAAAGAGGAAAAGAAGGGAAAATTCATGGAGTTCAGCGGTCTGTATACTTCATCAGCGAAGTATTATCGCCATCCAAGCAGCGTTACCCGCAATATCAAAAACTAGCATATGGAGTATTTACGATAGCAAGAAAGCTGCGACACTATTTTTCGGCACACTCGATAGTAGTGGTTAATGAAGCACCCCTCTCAAACATCCTAAACAATCCAGAAGCTACAGGACGTGTCTCCCTTTGGGGAATAGAGCTTTCCCCTCGGGACATCACTTATGAAAAAAGAAAAGCAATAAGTCGCAGATGCGGACTTCATTGCAGAGTGGATGGAACTGCAAAACACGGGACCTCCGGATTTATCGAGTACCTGGCATATGAACTTTGACGGGTCCAAGAGATTAGAAGGAGCTGGAGCAGCGTGATACTTGTGTCACCCAAGGCGACAAATGAAGTACGTGCTTTGCGGATGACATTCCCCAATGCGTCCAATAACGAGGAAGAATATGAAGCACTAATACACGGGATGAAGATGGCAAAGGCATGCGGTGCCACCCGCCTAAAAATCTTCGGCGACTCTCAGCTGGTAGCTCAAAAGGTGCTGAACAAGTGCGACGCAGTCAATGACAGCATGATAGCATACAAGGATGTGTACAATGAACTAAAAAGCTCTTTGATGGCTGCGAAGTTAACCACATAAACAGACTCAACAACGATGAAGCCGACGTTTTGGCAAACATCGGGTCGCAGTGTTTACCAATACCACCTGGTGTATTCTGGGAGGAGATAAGCGAGAGATCAACCAAGGCGAAAAAAATACCGAAGTAGCCAAAGAAAAAGGAGAAATCAAAGAAAGACTCGGGGGCTCCAACAGTGCCAGAGGCAAACACATCGGAAGATGAGGAAGAACCAGAGGAGGTTTTGATGATACAAGTTCCCTGGATGCAGGTTTATTTGGCATACATCACGAGAAAAGAGATACCCGAAGATCCGGTCGAAACAAGGAGAGTCATCTGACAATCTAAGGCCTTCACCGTGGTTAAGGGAGAGTCATCTAAATGAAGCATATCAGGAGTATTGCAAAGGTGTGTCACACCCGAGGAAGGAAGAGTTATACTGAAATATGTACATGAAGGAATATGCGGCCACCACGCAAGCAGTCGAGCTATTGCGAGCAGGATTTTATTGGCTAACAGCAATAGAAGATGCAAAGGACATAGTACGCACTTGTGACGCGTGCCAAAGATTTGCGGCAAGACCTCACTCACCAGCAGATGGGGATTGACTTAGCCACCATTGGCTTGGCCGTTCACACAATGGGGGCTCGATATGGTGGGAAAACTACACAAGTCCTGACCAGGAGGGCACGTATATTTGCTAGTGTCTCTCGACAAGTTTACCAAGTGGGTCGAAGCAGTACCAGTAACCTCGGCAGATGCAGCATCGGCTTTATCAAAGGCATAGTTTTTTGATTTGGCGTCCCCAACAGCATAGTAACGGACAATGGCAGCAATTTTACCTCCCGAGAATTCAAGGAATATTGCGAAGAGGTAGACATCAAATTACATTTTGCATCGGTGGCACACCCGCAAACCAATGGCCAAGTTGAAAAAGCAAACGACATCATTTGCAATGGCATCAAGAAGCGTCTGTTAACACCATTGGAGAAAGCACGACACACTTGGATCGATGAGCTGCCTAGCGTGCTATGGAGCATACGAACAACACCCAATACAACAACGCAAGAAAATCTGTTCTTTTTGGTCCACAGAGCTGAGGCGGTCCTCCCGATAGAAATAGAGCATAACTCTCCGAGAGTCGCATAATATGATGAAGAAACTTCAAGGAAGGCGCTAGAGGACGATGTTGACGCACTCGACGAAGCGAGGGATGAGGTACTGTCAAGAGTTACCACGTATCAACAGAACCTGAAAAACTATCACAGTCGACGTTTACGGACAAGGTCCTTTCAAGTTGTTAACCTAGTTCTTCGGCTCACCCAAGACAGCCACGAAAAATTCGAGTCTCCATGGGTAGGTCCATATATAGTTACTGAAGTTATTCCAGGAGGAGCTTACCGATTGAAGGACAAGAAATCGGGCAAGGAAGAAGGAAACCTGTGGAACGTGGCACAGCTGCGGTGATTCTATGCCTAGAAGACCAAGGAATACAACCTCTGTAAAACATACATTGTATCTGAAAATCTCGCAAGTTTTCAGACGCACTCTTTTCCTTTCAGGGCACCGAGTGGGGATGAAAGGTTTTTAATGAGGCGGGCTTGCGAAGCTGCAATATAGCATGATTGAAATAAAAAATAGTGATTGCATATGATTTTCCCTTGCAAACAAGGCTCGGGGGCTCGTACCCGACAAATTTCAATATATTCGATACTCGCAAAACACAAACTTTGGTTTCATAACAAACCTCGCGAATAAAATATAGTCAAGACAAACAGAGTCAGTCAGGGACTCAAGGAAAAATTATACACTACTTTAACTTCACATAAGTTTCGCAACATATGCAATATAAATATGACTCATAATATACAAACTTTACACTCTGGCTCGGATCGAGCACAACAGATGAACATCTATATCAAATCATCTATGGTCACTTTTTCACCCTCAGCAGGAACATCCAAGGCATCCGCATAATGATATTCTTGGAAGAAAGTAGCACCAACTCGCAGAAGCTCTTCTATCATCTTCTCAGCAATGGGTGTTACCGCATCATTAAGTTTGTCGATGTTTTTTCTCCTCTGCTTTAACTTGGAGTGGCAGATATCGATAACGATGTTCAAATCCAACTTCGGGTAGCAAATCTTCAACCAAATCAAAGCAAACCTGGCGCCGACCATCAGTTGAGCCTTTACGAAGTGATGTATCTGATGCACGTTCTTGAACTTTTTCATCAACTCGGAAAGATTTGCAGGCTGAGGATTCCGAGGAAACATAGCGTTGTACACCATGGCCAATGTACTGGTGCAGAAGTCCAGAAAATCTCGAACTTGGGATGCGCGGTCTCGGAATCGTACAATTCGACGAGTGCGGTCTGCATCAGCCCAGAAGTCGATGTTGTTTTGTTCGGCGAGTCGAAGAAGAATTTCGACTCGCGCATCAACGCGTTTCCCCTCGGCAGCGGCGTCTGGGAATGAGCCTGTATGCAACAAAGGAAACAAAAAGGTGTAAGAAGAAGTATGAGGAATCACAAGAAAAGAAAGGACAAACAACGTCACACACCCGCCATATCTTGAGTTGCGTCAGTCATGAGGTCAAGCATGTAATCTTTGCGTTTGGTAGCACACAAAGCTTCGGCAGTAGCAGATTCTTTTAACTGAAGAGCTTCCTGTGCTTGCCGAAGCGCAACTTGTTCGCGATCCGAGGATCTTCGAGTTTGGTCCATAACAATCACGGATTGTCTCCTCATCGCTTGAAGCTGCTATCGAAGTTCAGCTAATTCTTGGAGAGAATCAGCACACGATGAATTGTCTGAGGAAACGTTGGCAGGAGTTCTTCTTCATTGAGATGCGGCGGGCGAAGTATTAGAAGGTCCAACAGCCTCGGTATAGTAGTCAAAAACCAACTGGAAGAAAGAAAAATCGAAATCAATCATTCGGCAGGGAAAACTTTTCATTGATAGTTAAGACATTTACATAAGGATACTTACAAAAGTCGACTCCTCTTGAGCCGATAAAAATCATCGCAAGTCACAACAAGAGCGACAATTACAAAAGGAAAGAAAAAAATAGAGACAGGGTGATCTACTTGACCTCCGTCTTGGCAGTGCTAGCAGATGCAGCAGACTTTGGACTCAGGAAGGCGAGGATTTTCTTCGAGTGGGGTTTGGCATCCTTCACCAAAGCTTTCCACTCCTCCTTGTCCATCCCTTTGGGACTGCCAACCTTCATCCAATCGACGTCCTGCTGGCTGTGGGCAACCAAAGTGATGGTTCCGTCCACTCCAATCTTCAAGTTATCCTGCCGATAAGCCAATGCAGGATCGTCTTGACCCAGAAAATGCTTAACAAGGTCAGAGAAAATCTCTAGCTGCGTTTGCATGGGAAAGAAATGGGGGAAGCGGCGCTTGAACGCAACTCGGGCATCGGAAATATTGGTGCGCGCCAGATCGCCTTGCAATTCGAGGATTGAAAGAGTGTCGAGAAGTCGATCCTCGACCCCTTCGTGCAAGGTAAATTCTTCACCCATCCTTCCTGCTGGAGCAAAACATGGGTTCATCAATATTCAGAGAAGCAAATCAAGATAAACACAATGATAGGCGAAGGAAAAAACTTACTGACGAATCTTCAATTCTGGGTGTCGAACCGATCTGCTATGGCGTTCTCACGCTCGATTTGTTGAGCAATCTTGTCGCTCAAAGCATTCTCGGCAGCATGGAGCCGCTGGCGGAGATCCTCAACAGCAGCGGCATCTTTTTCAGCTTTCTCCCGAGATTTTTCGCTGAGCTCCAACTTAGCTACAACAGCACCAGCGCGTTCTTCAGCTCGGCGAAGCGCATCTGACAAAATAGGCAAAGGGTGAACACTCATTATGAAGACAAAAAATAGGTGTGTGGCGAAAAAGCGAGTCACCAAAAACGAAGCAGCTTTACCTTTCAAAGCGTCGGCTTCATCACGGAACTTAATAGACTGGGAGCCAAGATTGATGAAATGCCTCATTAGAGGCTATTAAAAAGCAGCGTTAGAAAGCAATTCAGTAAGGGAAGAACTCGGGTAAGGTCAACAAAGATCGACACCAAAAGAAAAATAGACAAGCAGCTTTCAAACGCAAACCAAGGAAAAGGGACTTACGTCGTCTAACAAAGGATTCGACGAACTCCCCGCGACAATTTCATGAATGTCGCCAGCCCCAGTCTTCGCTTTATTCGGCGCAGGTGCTCGGGGGCTGGCCAACGGAGTCGACGTTTCCGTGTTCTGTTGAGGAGAAGGCGAAGATTCCGTAGCATTGCGGTGTTCCTCGGAAAGAACCATAGTGTTGGACGTGCTCGTAGGAGCCGTGCCATGGACCACGAGTTCTTCTTTTTCTCATTCCTGTTCAGAGATGCTAAGCCAGAAAAATAAGCATTCCGAAGAAAAAGGAGTTGGATAAAAAACAAAAACAAAGTAACCCACGAGCTAACGGAGCCAGCATAATCGTAAGGGTCAAAGGCACCCTCTTCTTCAGGCGAAGATTCTTCGGCAGCCGACCCAGTAGGCTTGTAGGTGCCGGAATCTTCGACATCATTTGTTTTCCTCTTGCGCCCAAGAAACAGCGAGAGGAGGAGAGACGGAGCGGCCAGAATCAGAACGATATGACTCGGTCTCTTTTTTGGAGGACGCCGCGGATTTCTGAGATACCGCGGCTTCACAATCAGGACGAGAGGCTTCTTGCGAGTCGTCGGTGACAACGGCTCGCTCGTCTACCTCTCCACCTTCGGGAAGGGGGGAAGAGAAGATAGAATTTGGTGGCCCTGTAAAATGCAACAGCAAGACAAAGGTGAATACACAAGGAAAATAAGGCAGCAGTGGAAAAATCGTAGAACAACTCGAAAGAAGGCTACTTACTTAGGGAAGAGCATGGCTGCTACTATATGGCTCCACGCGGCAAGAAGAAGGAACTTCGTGTTTCTTGATCAAGGAGGAAAAACGTCGGATGAGCTTCTCCAAGTCCTTCACAGAGAGATCCTTGGACAAGCGATCAACATCTTTCTCGCTAGAGTACATCCAAAGGGGGGTTTTGCGAGCCTGCAGTGGCTGCACCCCGATCCTAAGGAAGTAAGCAGTTATTTGAACACCCGAGAGTTCTTCTCCGTTGGTGTTCTGGAGCTGATGGATGCGCTTCATCAGAGCTTCAGTGGCCGCCTTTTCTTCGGTAGGGGCCTCTGCGTCCCAAGATCGGCGCCTGAGAATTTCTTCGGCAGCCTCAAATGGAGCGATGCCATACTCCTGGGTGTTTTCGTACTTGTCCTGGATGTACAACCATCTTTTGCGCCACCCTTGGACGGATTCGGGGAATTTGACGTCAAAATAGTCAACGTCGGGTCAGATGCAGATGCAAACGCCGGCCACATTGTAGACGACATTGCGGGAGTTGTTGCGCCGGAGATAGAAAATGTGTTTCCACAGGCCCAATGAGGATGGGTGCCGAGGAAGCACTCGCACAAAGTGATAAAAATAGAGATGTGGAGAATGGAGTTCGGGGTCAGCTGGTGTAGCTGGATCCCGTAGACAAAGAGAAGACCATGAAGGAACTCATGGATGGGGGTGGAAAGGCCGCGAATGAGGTGGTCAATGAAAGTTACCCGGTATCTGATAGGAGGACGCGGGAAGCTTTCGTCGCCAGGAAACATCAGCGAGTCATGCTTCTTCAGCGGGCCGAGCTTCTTGAGGGTCTTCAGGTCCTGGTTGGAGATCTTGGATCGCTCCCATCTAGAGATCTCAGCTTTGTCCATCGCGAAGTTGGTGCCCGGAGTTGTGTGCTTCGTCAGCTTCGTGCGCGGCGGCATGGAGAAGTGCTTTGGTGGAGAAGAGGGACGAACGAGGGTGCGAGCGCGAAGAGCTCGAGGACGGTAATGGTGGAGCGTGAGAGAGAAGAGGCAGATGTGTGGCGCGGCGAAGGGGGTGAATGAGGACGATGAGGTAAATTTATAGCAAGGAGCTGATCCACCGCGCCGTTGGATGAAGAGGAAAAGCATTTTTAGCCTTACGCGTATCCAAAGGGGTAGAATGGTCTTTTCAGTCTGAAGTTACTGGACGGAAGTTACTGCGCGCGTGCCGGAAATTAAGGAGGACGTGTGTCCCCCACTTGCGCAATGTGTCGACGGCGCAGAACTTTGGACCCACGTCCCAGTGAAATGACAAGAGTTGTGGCTTTCCAATGCAAGGGTCGTGGCCGTCGTCAGCAATGACATCGTCAGAAAAGAAATTTCGAGTGGCTTTATCAAAGATAGTGACAGAACAATGTCGAGTATACCAACAAGGAAACTTCGGGAGCCTATGTTCAAATACAATTATTTGTTCATATGCTCGGGGGCTACTCTTATCAGAAGTATCGTCTATACTTCTGATAAGATAATAATGCGGACGACAAAATATGGAATTATTCAAGAGTAACAAAAGTTGAGCCTACAACCAAGTGCAAATACTCGACTCTACCCTCGGGGGCTACTCCCATGGGGAGCGCTGGTCGCGCACCCGATGAAATAAAGAAAATGAGCAGCAGTTATGATTTCAAAACATAGAGTGAAGGAACAATGCAAGTTGAGCCTACAGCCAAGTATAAATACTCGACTGTAGCCTCGGGGGCTACTCTCATCGGGAGCGCTGGTCGCGCACCTGATAAAATATGCGACGGAAGAGGATGACAAAATAAAATATAAGGCGAACAACTATCGTCGTACATCTTCGAGTTATATATAACTCGTCATGTACTCCCATCGGGAGAACAAGATATTGTCATAAAGTGACCCGGGAAATTGGAAACTCCAACACCCGATAAAGGTACTCGACAATATATTCCCAGAGCGCGTCCGCCGCGGTAAAAACTCTGGATGCCGTAATACTTTACGAAGGTAAGTCCCCAGGATCAGTCCTGTGTGGCGTGGTACCGCACCCGAATGCGCTCTGCTACTTTTTTCCGTGTCAACAGATGCGAAGAAAAAATCCCGGCGGACGCTCTATGGATCTTATAAATTTGACTGGAATTCGGCTCATGATAAGTACTTAAGTGGCGCATGTCGAATTATACCAGTATCCCGGGGTCATGTCCAGAGACTTGACCTTGAAGTAGGTTCTTGCGAGTTTGCCACGAGAGCAGTTAACTGGTACCTGATCCGTCATATGAACCAGCCCCATTTACCATTATCCCTGTACAAAATATGTGTATCCCGAATAAGTTGTTATGATGATCCAAAGAACTTATGGATTAATTGTACCGTGTATATTTTACTTGACTCTTCGATTCAAGCAAAATCTCGGGGATAACTGAAGGCCCATAACTCAAAGATTACAAAGTTTGGAAGCCCAACGAAGTGTCGATATGGAAGATAGAGATAGACTGGGAATAAAAAGATTTGTAATTATACGGGACAGACTCAAAGAGCCTCTCGCTATTTGTAACTTGTACGATACGAAAGCCTCGGCTCCACCTCCTATATAAGGGGGAGCCTAGGGAGAAAGAAAGGATCGAATCTTTGTCAACACAAACCCTAGCTTTTAGTAGTCGAGCACCTTTTCCGCTGAAACCTTCGAGATATACTTGGCCTCTACTTTCCTCTAAACCCTAGTCTACAATCTGTTGGCATTGACAAGTTAGAACCTTGTCAGCGGGTCTATCCTTTAACTCGCGGATATCGACGAGGTAGTAGGATCCGTTATGTATCACTTTGCTCACGACGAAAGTTCCTTCCCATGGAGATTCCAACTTATGTTCTTTCACCTGCCAAAGGCGGAGAACTAGGTCACCTTTTTTAAACGAGCGATTCCGAACTCGATGGGTGTGATAGCGTCGAAGCTTCTGCTGGTAGATGGTGGAACACTTATCTGCTAAGTTCCGAGCTTCTTCGAGCAGGTCCACAGATAGCTGTTGAGCCTCATCTGCATTTTCCTCATTATAGGCGAAAACTCGTGGAGAATCATGGATGATGTTGGAGGGTAACACTGCTTCAGATCCGTATACTAGGAAGAAAGGCGTAAAACCAAATGACCTGTTAGGGGTTGTTCGTAAACTCCGCAAAACAGAATCTAACTCCTCCGCCCAAGCTCATGCTGCACGTCACAGCGGTTCTTCAAGGCGAGGTTTAAGTCCAGCTAGTATAAGGCCATTGGCTCGCTCGACCTGCCAGTGGCCGCGCCGCGCCTTCCGGCCTTACCGGCCGCTCCTGAGCCTCTCTCCGGTGCCGCTTCCCGCCAACGCACGCAGCTGCCGTTCCCCTTCCCGCGCCGGCCTCGAGCTCCTCTCCCGTCCCTGGCACCCCTCCCTGCTCTGCTCGACCTCGACCCGCTCCAACCGTCTGCGTCCTCCTCGCGTGAGCATCGTCCGGCCGTCGCTCACGTCCGCGCCAAGGCTACGCTATCGGAGCTCCTCCTCGACCTCGAGCACGAGCTCTGCCCATTGCCACGAAGCTCCGCCTCATCCCCGTCGCCCTGCACCGCGCACTCGTGCACCTCCTGCTCGACCTCGCGTGGAGTGCTCGACCCCGGCCGCCTCTGCATCCCCAAGTTGCTGCAAGATCATCACGCTGCCAAGTGCTTCGTCGTTGATGTGTTTTCCATCGCTTTGAGCTCATCGTGTGTGAGCGTGTGCAGCAACTGCTGCATATGCCTTCATGCGTGTTCGCCTGCGAGCATGCCTCCGTCCCAGCGTCAAGCTGGCTTGTATGTGCCCCTCGCGGTGCTCCGTTTCTTTAGTTTTCTGGTTGTATCGTGTAGCAGACTACGAAGCAATCAGCGTTGATGTGTGTTATATACCTCAGGCATCTGTGCTCTGACTGCATCCCCAATGCAACGAAATGCTCCTTGGCTAACAACTACAACTAAACCGAAGACCCGATGTTTTTTCTTGCCCGTTGTTGCATAAGTTCAAGACGAGGACCGAACATCAAGACCTTTGTCATGGAACCTCAAGGCCTCCTTCTCAGATCCGAAGTTCTTCAAACCGGCTACATCTTCTTCCTCTTCAATCCGGCGATCATCTTTGTTTCGATACCGTGAGACCCAACCCTAAACCCTAAACAACGATATTTTATAAATATGCTATCTAACTTGTTGCATTCACCATATCATCATGTGCCGCATCACATTGCATATCATCTGGTTGTTCGGGGTTAAATAGCGATTCACCTAAATAACTAAATGTGGAATTGTGCGGGATTATTATGTCGTCCCGGTTCCATTTAATTTGTGTAGCGCACCCATGCCTTGTTTGCCATGCTAACAACATTTAATATTGCAGGGTAGAAAAATAACTTGAACCTAATAATTGTTTTTCAGGATGCTTAAATTGGATAAGTTGCATCGCATCATGTTTTCCATGTCATGCATATCATATCATGATCATGCCGATTCTTCCGCCGTAGTAATAATTTTTGCATCTGTTGTTTGTTGTAGCGCTTTGCTTCTTCACGGATAGGCCGTTGATTTGATGCGAGCTACGACAGGTTCTCCGGATGTTCCTCGGCAATCTTTAACAGGCAAGCATTTCCTCACTCCTGTCTCTGCGTGAGTCTCATATCTATTTTACTTTGCCTTCTCTCTTATGCTAGCTTTGAGTTGCGTTCTTGTCACATGTCATATCCACTTGTTACCTCAAGCAAGCCCATATTGTCTCCACCACCCTCCTACAACTGTTGTTTGGTTATCGGGTCTGCCTTGCGAGTCGTAGTGCATGCTTAGTACCGTTTATATCTTGTTACCGTTGTCTCTATCGTTATCGGGTTATCTTTTGGGGGATCATGACACATGGTTTATGGATATATCTGTTGGAGGTATCATGGTTACTTAGTTGTTAGGGATTTCCATTTTCGTGCCCTCAGGTCCTTAGTTGTGCTGAGTTTTCCCCAACTCCTTAGTTTTTCCTCAGTTTTCCCTAAGCCCTTGTCTGAAACAATCACACGTGCTGTAACGGCCGGTTGCCCAACGGTTCACCATTATCTTCTGACTAGTGGGGCCACGTAGAGCCCACAAAGACATGTCAGACCATCCATCTTTGTTTGATCGTAAGCATCGTTGTATCCCTGACGAAAACGCGAACGAGTGGGGCTTTGGTATATCGAATGACAAGTGGGGCCATGACGCTGATACAAGGGGCAATACACGGGTAGGATCAGATTTTGAAACGGAGCTCTACAGCGATGGCATGGAGGAGGTGGCCTGCGGCGTGCCGAGATGAGATCGACGTCCACAAGGAACTGCATGAGGCGAGACCAGACGCATTAGATATATATGATGATGTAGCCCCGCTCGCCAACGACACTACATCAAGGCCAACAAGTCCCCCAAGCGGACCAATGACAAGGGCTCGAGCTAAAGCTCTACATGACAAGGTGAACTCGCTCCTCACTACCCTCGACCTCGATACCCCATTGGATGGAATGCTACCTCATGCCGAAACACTTTGTGTTATTAGGTACGTGGAGCATCAAGACCCCGGAGAGGATGAAACGCCATGGTCAAGGGAAGGAGAGGAGCAGCTGATCGAGAAGATGCCCAAGAAGCTGGACCCGAAGACAATCGAAGCGCACGAAGAAAGACGTGAAGCTGGCCGGCGCAGGACCCGGTCGACCGGCCTCACGACCGGACCGTCCGGCCCAGGCCCGGTCAACCGGCCGCCAACCGGATTTCCCCCGGTCAAGGCTGGGCCTCGTACGGGCGCCAACCGGAGGAGAATCTGCGAAGTTTTCGGTTGGCGACCGGTCGACCGGCCTCATGACCCCGGGCCTTGACGCCAGGCCCGGCCTGACCGGCCGCACGACCGGACGCCCGGCGCCAGGCCCGGTCTGACCGGCTCCAGGACCGGATCCGTCGGGATTTGCCCCACCAAACTGCCTAAGTCATCTGATACGTCTCAAACGTATCTATAATTTCTGATGTTGCATGCTACTTTATTGATGATATCTACATGTTTTATACACATTATATGTCATTATTATGCGTTTTCCGGAACTAACCTATTGACGAGATGCCGAAGTGCAGTTCCTGTTTTTGCTGTTTTTGGTTTCAGAAATCCTAGTAAGGAAATATTCTCGGAATCGGACGAAATCAGCAGCATCTTAGGATCACGCGAAGCTTCGGGAACACCGAGAGGGACCCAGGAGGGGCCAGGGGCCACCAGACAACACCCCGGCGCGGCCCAGGGGCGCGCCCTAGTGTGTCGTCGCCTCGTTGACCTTCGACGCCGCCTCTTCGCCTATATAAAGGTCCCTGACCTAAAACACGATACGAATAATCCACGGTACGAGAAAGTTCGAGCCGCCGCCATCGCGAAGCCAAGATCGGGGGACAGAGTCTCTGTTCCGGCACGCCGCGGGACGGGGAAGTGCCCCCGGAAGGCTTCTCCATCGACACCGCTGCCATCTCCACCGCCATCTTCATCATCGCTGCTGCTCCCATGAGGAGGGAGTAGTTCTCCATCGAGGCTCGGGGCTGTACCGGTAGCTATGTGGTTAATCTCTCTCCTATGTACTTCAATACAATGATCTCATGAGCTGCTTTACATGATTGAGATCCATATGATGAGCTTTGTATCGCTACTAGTTATGTGCTACTCATGTGATGTTATTAAAGTAGTCTATTCCTCCTGCATGGTGTAAAGGTGACTAGTGTGTGCACCGTGTGGTTCTTGTCGTAGGCTATGATCATGATCTCTTGTAGGTTGTGGAGTTAATTGTCATTATGATAGTATTGATGTGATCTATTCCTCCTTCATAGTGTAATGTGGACAGTGTGTGTGCTATGTTAGTTCTTGGTTTATTTTGCAATGATCTATTATGCTCTAAGGTTACTTAAACATGAATATCGAATGTTGTGGAGCTTGTTAACTCCGGCATTGAGGGTTCGTGTAATCCTACGCAACGAATGGTGTTCATTATCAAACAAGAGTATATGTAGCACATATGAGAAAGAGTTATTTATTATGCGATCAATGTTGAGAGTGTCCACTAGTGAAAGTATGATCCCTAGGCCTTGTTTCCATCACAAAGAATTGCTTTCCACGCCAGCAAGCTATTTTCGGCGCAGCTTGTTTACTGTTTTGCATCTTTACTTTCTGCAATATTACCACCATCTATACCACCTGTGTTTTATTATCTCTTCGCCGAACTAGTGCACCTATACATCTGACAAGTGTATTAGGTGTGTGGGGACACAAGAGACTTCTTGTTTCGTGATTGCGGGGTTGCTTGAGAGGGATATCTTTGACCTCTTCCTCCCTGAGTTCGATAAACCTTGGGTGATCCACTTAAGGAAAACTTGCTACTGTTCTACAAACCTCTGCTCTTGGAGGCCCAACATCTACAAGAATAGAAGCACCCGTATACATCAAGCTATTTTAAATTGCCGGGGAGGAAAGGTAAAAGGTACTCACACTCCGGATCTCGGCTACTAAGCTATTTTCCGGCGCCGTTGTAAGTACTCGAAGCTATTTCCTTTAGATCCTGCAATTGCATCTTTTGGTTTCTTGTTTACACTAGTTAGGCATAATGGAAAGTAACAATGAGCTTCTTATTCTATTTCCTGAGTTAAGACATGGATTGTTTGCTGCGAAAATTAAAAAACCTATGGAATCTTATTTGCATGCTGGTAGCAATGATATTAGTATGAACGCTTTGAACACCATTGTTGTTAATGATATGGAAAATTCTAAGCTTGGGGAAGCTGGTTTTGATGAGCATGATATTTTTAGTCCCCCAAGCATTGAGGAGAAAATTTTCTTTGATGATACTTTGCCTCCTATTTATGATGATTATAATGATAGTGGTCTTTTGGTGCCGCCTACTATGGAGAGTAAATTTTATTATGATTATACTATGCCTCCTACACTTGATGAGAATAATAATGATAGCTACTTTGTTGAATTTGCTCCCACTACAACTAATAAAATTGATTATGCTTATGTGGAGAGTAATTATTTTATGCATGTGGCTCATGACAAGAATGTTTTATGTGATAGTTATATTGTTGAGTTTGTTCATGATGCTACTGAAAGTTATTATGAGAGAGGGAAATATGGTTATATGCATCTTAATAATATTAAGTTTCCCCTCTTTATGTTGAGAATCTTGAAATTGCGCTTGTGTTGCTTTTCTATGCTTGCCACTTTGTTCTTCATGAATTTATTTGTGTACAAGATTCCTTTTCATAGGAAGTGGGTTAGGCTTAAATGTGCTTTGAATTTGCTTCTTGATGTTCTCTTTTGCTTCAACTCTTAATTCTTGCGAGAGTATCATTAAAATTGCTGAGCCCATCTTAATGGCTATAAC
Organism: Lolium multiflorum; assembly: GCA_030979885.1. Classification (NCBI taxonomy): domain Eukaryota; kingdom Viridiplantae; phylum Streptophyta; class Magnoliopsida; order Poales; family Poaceae; genus Lolium; species Lolium multiflorum. The sequence continues at coordinate 111,521,852 of CM061752.1, read as the reverse complement.
GAAAGAACTTCTTGGGAGATAACCCATGTGTTTATTTTACTACAGCAATTTTTGTTTTGTTGAGTCTTGGAAGTTGTTTACTACTGTAGCAACCTCTCCTTATCATGTTTTTGTGCCAAGTTAAGTCTCTATGATAAAGTTGATGCTAGATTTGGATTGCTGCGCAGAAACAGATTTGCTGTCTGTCACGAATTTGAGCAGAAGTCTCTGTAAAAAAATCAAAAAAATCTGCAAATTTACGTGTGTGATCCTCAGATATGTACGCAACTTTCATTAGTTTTGAGTTTTTCCGTTTGAGCAAGTTAAGTGCCACTTTAAAATTCGTCTTTACGGACTGTTCTGTTTTTGACAGATTCTGCCTTTTATTTCGCATTGCCGCTTTTGTTAAGTTGAATGAGTTTCTTTGTTCCATTAACTTTCAGAAGTTTTGTGCAATGTCCAGAAGTGTTAATAATGATTGTGTCACCTCTGAACATGTGAATTTTGATTGTGCACTAACCCTCTAATGAGTTTGCTCGAAGTTTGGTGTGGCAGAAGTTTTCAAGGGTCAATAGAAGAGGGTGATATAATGTGATCGAGAAGAGTGAAAGGTCTAAGCTTGGGGATGCCCCGGTGGTTCATCCCTGCATATTTTAAGAAGACTCAAGCATCTAAGCTTGGGGATGCCCAAGGCATCCCCTTCTTCATCAACAACTTATCAGGTTTCTTCTAGTGAAACTATATTTTTATTCAGTCACATCTTATGTACTTTACTTGGAGCGTCGTGTGCTTTTATTTTCGTTTTGTTATTTTCATTCTCTGAATAAGTTCATCCTTGTGTGGGAGAGAGACACGCTCGCTTTCATATGAACACTAGTGTTCTTCATTCATGCTTTTAATGTTCAAGGGAAAGTTGATCGCTTCACTTGTTGTTATATGGTTGGAAACATGTTACCCTCCAAAACCCACCGACGGGCGTTGGTTAAGCAACACGAAGAGCCGGGAAGCTCCCAGGGCCGCTTAGTGGATCCCTGGCACCTCGCGTCGTCCCGCAAATCTTCTGGCCAACGTCCTGGCGGTTGCTAGGGCGTGCCACCTGACCTAGACCCGATCAGGAGGGTGTTAGTGCTTCGATTTGTTCCTGCATGGTAGACACGTAACATTAAATACGAGCCCTATCGGCTCTCAGGTTTCCCTGTGGATCGGCTCAAAGAGCCGATCGCCCCATGTTTCACGTTGGATTTACAATGGCATGGGGATCCTGCTTGATCAGGACAAAGCTAAAACGATCCACGACAGTTTAGGGTTTTCACCGCATAATCGGAACGTCCTACGTGCGATCGGGCCTAGCAGCTACGAGAGACGATGCAAACTACCCCTACGAGAGGCCTAAAAACCAACATAACGTTGATTCCCGGAACATCCCTCGCAGGGACGGTAAACAACGCCTAACGCACTGCCGGATCGTCCGACCCCAGCATAAGGCCTAACTATGCAGATATTAAACTAATCCTTGCGGAGCAAGGAGCAACTATAACGGATCGGATCTACTAAGTAACGAACAAGCAAGATGCTGCCCTTACGTCTGGATAGACGTAAGGGCAGCTAGGTGTCGAGGGACGGCATTGCCACGCAGATATGCACGAGAAAGCATCAATGCAAGCCCCTAAACACCTAAGGATAAATAGTACTGCTCGCCATCAACAAGGCTTCAGCACGAGCAGTACAAGGTTGACGAATAAACGTGTGCTGCCTAGATCGCTAGATGCGATCTAGGCAGCATGGTGCTTACCCGGGAGAAACCCTCGAAGAAAGGGGTGGCGATGCGCCTGATTTGTGTTGGTTGAACGATGATTGTCCTCCTTTTCCGATAACCCTAGATACATATTTATAGTCCAAGGGACTTTCTAATTGAGGCGTGCACCTAACCGTGCACGGGCCGGACTCTATCTCTTTAATCTAAATACAACACGATCTACTAATTTACAGATACATGGGCAACTTAGCCCAAACTCTCAGCGCAAGGCCGCTTCGAAGATGCTCCACGTGTACGTCCTTCAAGCCCATCTTCACTTACGGCCCATCTCCTGATTTGGCCAAAATCGGGTGGTAACACATGCCCCCTGGTTTTGATAATGATAATTGCAAAACCATCTGCTTTCTTCGAAGGGTCATGTCGTGGCAGAGCAGAACCGTCGCAGTATTCTTCATGATGACGTCTTGCCTTCTCAACTTCTCTGTTTTGGCACCACATCCTCGGAAACTGTTCGAGCATTGATCTCCAATATATCCCCTTTATTTAACCGCATCAAACAGTTCTCTTCCTCATCCCCTTGCTCCAAACCAGCCGTCAGCCAAAAAACCCTCCTCCTTCATAGCCATGTCTTCTCCTTCCTCTTCCCAATCCTCCTCCGCAAGCGAGGGAGAGCCGGAGGTCAATCAGACGGAAGCATACAACCGGCGCGCCCCCGAGCATTGGGATGAGCAAGAATTTGACTTCGACTTCGTGCCTGAAGGCCGACCCGAAGACCTCGTCTGGTCGGATGGTGACATGCCTTTGACTGACGGGGAAGATGATCTTCGGTTCTTGATCGATGGAGAACTAGAGGCGGAGAGCGACAGCAACGACCCTCTCTTCCGGGGTAAATTCACCTCCTCCACCAAAGAGGAAGAAGAAGAAGAAGAGGACGATGAAGAAAGACGTCTCCTCCGACACGAAGAAGGAACCAGAGGATGACACCTCCTCCGAGGAACCGCCGCCAAAGCGCATCCGTGGCTGGGCCTGGTCCGATGAGGATGATGATGATGACGAGGAGGAGGCCCCCGCTGAAGGTCACAGTAGCAGCGACGAGGAATTCGTCAACAGTAGCGATGAGGGCGGCTACCCCAGCGACGACGAAGACGGCAACAGCCCTTAGAGTAGGGATTCACTAGCATAAGACTAGCAGTAGCAATCTGTTCCCCTTTTGTTTGAGTAATCAGCTCTCCATTGTAAGAAATCCCTTTTATTAATGAAGAATTTCCTCTAATCTGACTTTGTCGATTTTCCCCCAATTGATTTAGCCGATTCTCCTCAACCAACGCTTAATAAGCCGATGTTAACGCATCGGTCCTACGTAATCCATCCTTCCATTCCTCAACTGACGACTTTGAGACCTGGTAATCTTCAAGAATTCATCATTTGTTGAAGAAAGTTGCGGCGAAGGATCAGCCGATGATACCCCAACGGCTTCGAATTTCAACACCATCGGCTCGCTGCCCCCCGAGCCTCGGTCAAGGCGAGAATGAAAGTGCACCAGCCGCATTGGGCCACTATCAGCTTCTCAACTGTGGTGCAGCATCAGCCGATTCTAACCAAATCGGCTTTTCAAAAGCAGAGAACCTTCAACGTGAACTGCCCCCCGAGCTTCTTCAGTCCAATGAGGCAACCTCTGGTGAGAATGCAGTTCAGTCCAACTGGACGACCGTCGGTCGTTCTCATGATCCTAGCCTGATCTGCACGTCCATGCTGTTCTTGCTGTTGGCCAGGGCTGCGATCCTCAAACTTGTCGGCAAATATCAACAGCTTGAATGAGAAAAGGGGCCGTCTTGGACGCCCAAACTGATGCTTCTGCTGGTGCTGCCGAGCTTGAAGTCTTGCAGAAGGAGTTGGAAGTCCTTGAAGAGAGGGCCTGAGTCGCCAAGCAATCCCAATGAGGGGTTCCTCCAGTAGATGACTGCTCTATTAGGCTTCCGCTTGTATCAGTTGTATCCCTTGAGTCGATGGTCGTGCATCGGCTTTGAATTCTTAAGTCGATGTCTACGCATCGGCTGTGCTCAAAAATTTCTGTATTTTCGATTTTTTGCGGCCGATTTGTTTACGTATCGGCCCCCATACTTGAGCTGCTCTGCTGGACATTTGACATCCGTTCCCAGCTCCGTATCCTCGTATCTCATCCATCTATGTGCCCCCCGAGCCGATTCTGTCAAGTAATTGATGGCATCGGCTCTTCAGGCATCTGTTGGATCAATGCTGAACACAGACAAGGTATGTTGAGGATAATTTTGGCCGATTGCGGGAATCGGCCTCCCTTTCCGTTGCAATGCTTTGGCGATGATTTGCAACTTCTTGGATTTCTAATGTAGCTACGTGGCATGTTGGAGATGAGATCCTTTGCTTTTCATTTTTTGAGGGCCGATCTCAGGGATCGGCCTTGCCACGTATGTCCAATGTCTTGGACTTGCTACTCCGTTAGGCCGGTGGATAAAACCAGCCTTACCCCATTTTTCGAGGCTTCGATGCGCTCACAACCCTCTAAACTGATTCCAGAGAGCGGCTCTTGGTCATCTGCTTCCCACACGCTCATGGCAGCTAATGATATCTCGATTGAGTCATCCGCCTGAACGACTTCCACTTCATCTCCATCCCACTGTATGATGCATTGGTGCATTGTAGACGGGATGCAACAGTTAGCATGAATCCAGTCCCTTCCCAATAGGACGGCGTAATTGCTTTTGCTGTCAACGATGAAGAACGCAGTAGGTATGGTCTTCCGGCCTACAGTAAGCTCTACATTCAGAACACCTTTCGCTTCTGACGCCTGGCCGTTGAAGTCGCTTAATGTGATGTTGGTCTTGATCAGATCGTCGCTGGAATGCCCCAAACGACGTAGCATGGAATACGGCATTATGTTGACTGCCGCTCCGGTATCAACCAACATCTTGCTGACAGGCTGCCCGTTGATGTAACCCCTCAAGTATAGGGCTTTCAGATGCCTGTAGCTTCTATCTCGTGGCTTTTCAAAGATAACCGGTCGTGGACCGCAGTCGAATTGAGCCACTGAAACTTCCTCGTCGCTTGGAGCGCGAAACTCCGACGGGAGTATGAATACCATGTTTGTATCAGCCGATGTCTCTGCATCGGCATCAGCCGATGCCTGTGCATCGGCTTTCGCCTGTTTTGGGCGCCATACTTTCTTTGGCGGGCGCGCCTTCGTCTCCGCTGTTTGCTGAATTTTCACGGCCAGATCGGGCCGTGCTCTTCAACGTGTACAGGTACTGTGCCTCGGCTTCTTCCAGGTTTCGCAGCCGTTGCACCCTACGCTTCTGAGAATGGCTGAGTCCATCAGGGCACCACCTTGGCCGGTGATACCTATCTTCTTCTCCATCTGACTCCTCAAAGTCTTCTTCTTGAGATGACTCAGCTCGTTTACTCTGATGTGGGAGAGGTCCTAGACGCTCGAACACTGAAACTTCGTTTGTCCTTCTCCTTTGCTGTTGCATTCTGGGCAGTTCTCGATTGTTGGCAATCGGCTCATTCCTGAGTCCCAGCAATGTTTGAAGAAGGGACAGTTCCAGTGCTTATCCATGTGCTCCCTTTGACCTCCCACGGCGTGACGTTCGTACCCGTCGTTGTCCGTTGTTCGACGATACCTCCTGTTTGCATCAGACCGACGATATCCTCCATCGTCGTCGTCGTAGCGGCGACGTCGGTCGTATGCTGCTCATATTTGTTGAGGAGATGCACGGATAATGGGCGTTGATACCGTATGCTTCTCACCTCCTCCTCGGTTAGGTACCGTCTATCGTCGTCTTGGGGCCGGTCGCGTGGAACGGCCTCCTCTTTATCTTTGCCACGAGAGTGGCTGCTCTCTGCTTTGTCCACGCCATGGCGGATCACAAACCCTGCCATATTGACATCGAAAGAGAACCCTGGCTCTCTTATGGAGTGGCTTAGGTCCACCATGTTGACGTCCGGAAACGGACGCATGTCTACCTTCATGGCAAACTGTCCGAAAGTTAATCGGCCTGATTCTATCGCCATCTGAATTTGTGCGCGAAGTACTTTGCAGTCGTTGGTGGCGTGCGTGAACGTATGATGCCATTTGCAGTATGGCCTTTTGTTCATCTCCTGCGCCGTAGGGATCTTGTGGCCTTCGGGTAGCTTCAACTGTTTCTCTTTCAGTAGCAGATCGAAGATCTGTTCAGTTTTGGTCACGTCAAAGTCCAACCCTCTTGGAGGCCCTGGCGGGTTCACCCATTTGCGGGACAGTCTGGTCCAGTCCACCGGCTACCGCTACTTCCGATCTTCCGCAGAATCTTCATCTTCACGGTATTGACCAGGCTGATCGCGCGCTTGAACTTGTCCTGGTAGAGGCGCTGCTCATATAAGGTCACTGTGACCAGGTGCGTCAACGAGTTGTACTCAACCTGGAACGTCGATCTTGAACGACGTTGCAAGGCCTGCCACGGCCAGCTCGATGCCTCTTTCTCAGTTAAGTGAGCCGAATAGCATCGGTTCTTGACAGTTCTGAAACGTTGGATGTACTCAGCCACTGTCTCTCCTCGTTTTGCCGAACCTGTGCTAGTTCGGCAATACCAGCTTCAGTAGCCTCTGAATGGTATTGGGTGTGGAACAGTTCCTCCAGCTGCTTCCATGATTGCACTGAATTTGGCTGCAACGAGGTGTACCAGCTGGACCGGTGAGGGATTGCGAGAAGAACCTCACCCGTAGCTGATCCGATCTGAAACCATGCCCAAGCTGGGCCAGGTATCGGCTCACGTGCTCGATGGAGCTTGACCCTTCTGACCCACTGAATTTGTTGAAGTCCGGAAGCCGGTACTTAGGGGGTAGTGGGATCAGGTCGAACTCATTGGGGTACGGCTTGGAATAGCCGATTATCTTCTTCTTCGGCAAGATGCCGAACTGATCTCTCAGGACTGCGCTGATCTGATCTGCGGTGGAGGTAGTGGCAGCTGAGCTTTCCTGGACTGGTGCAGTGGTATACTTGGCTAGCCACGCTTGTTTCTCAGCTTCTGCTCCTAAACTCCCCGCTGCTGCAGTCGTTCTTCCTGCCGGAACAATTGCTCCTGCTCCGGCACCCTCCTGGTGGAGCCTGGATCGCCTGCGTCCAGTTGTTGCAGTCCGGCACATACGTGCACACGTATCCGTGTGGGATTTCCTTGGGCGGGTCACAAGAACTGATAGTCGCCCGGGTCACCCCCAACTTTGTAGACGACGTATGCCGGTGAGCCTTGTTGCTGTGGAGCCGCCATTGCGTACGGCAGAGGTGGCCTGGTGTGGAGTTGCATCTCTCCCTGGTGAGTCCCTAGAACAGGTCCTGAAGGGGAGTACCGACGCTCCATGATTTCTTGCACCACACGGAGCGCAACGCGCTCCAACCAGGCTCTCAGAGTGCCGATGCAGTGAATGGGCCACCATGTAGTTGACCTCCTGTCGCAGGGCTCTGGTACGTTCATCTGAAGGGAGAGCCAGATCTACCCCGTCGAGGACGCCTTGTGGCGTGAATCCTTTGAACCTGATACCGTGCGAACGGGTCTTCTCAAAGGAGCCGATGAGTTCGGCTTCAACGATGGCCTTCAGCTCATCGTACTTCTTCTTATGATCAGGAGGAAGATCCTCGTATGTGATCTGTTCCTCCGCCATCTCGGATGCCGATGTTGACGTGGATGTTGACGTGGATGTTGCAGAAGGTTTGTCCCACCGGGCGTGCCAGAATGTGTTACCCTCCAAAACCCACCGACGGGCGTTGGTTAAGCAACACGAAGAGCCGGGAAGCTCCCAGGGCCGCTTAGTGGATCCCTGGCACCTCGCGTCGTCCCGCAAATCTTCTGGCCACGTCCTGGCGGTTGCTAGGGCGTGCCACCTGACCTAGACCCGATCAGGAGGGTGTTAGTGCTTCGATTTGTTCCTGCATGGTAGACACGTACACATTAAATACGAGCCCTATCGGCTCTCAGGTTTCCCTGTGGATCGGCTCAAAGAGCCGATCGCCCCATGTTTCACGTTGGATTTACAATGGCATGGGGATCCTGCTTGATCAGGACAAAGCTAAAACGATCCACGACAGTTTAGGGTTTTCACCGCATAATCGGAACGTCCTACGTGCGATCGGGCCTAGCAGCTACGAGAGACGATGCAAACTACCCCTACGAGAGGCCTAAAAACCAACATAACGTCGATCCCCGGAACATCCCTCGCAGGGACGGTAAACAACGCCTAACGCACTGCCGGATCGTCCGACCCCAGCATAAGGCCTAACTATGCAGATATTAAACTAATCCTTGCGGAGCAAGGAGCAACTATAACGGATCGGATCTACTAAGTAACGAACAAGCAAGATGCTGCCCTTACGTCTGGTAGACGTAAGGGCAGCTAGGTGTCGAGGGACGGCATTGCCACGCAGATATGCACGTGAAAGCATCAATGCAAGCCCCTAAACACCTAAGGATAAATAGTACTGCTCGCCATCAACAAGGCTTCAGCACGAGCAGTACAAGGTTGACGAATAAACGTGTGCCTAGATCGCTAGATGCGATCTAGGCAGCATGGTGCTTACCGGGAGAAACCCTCGAAGAAAGGGGTGGCGATGCGCCTGATTTGTGTTGGTTGAACGATGATTGTCCTCCTTTTCCGATAACCCTAGATACATATTTATAGTCCAAGGGACTTTCTAATTGAGGCGTGCACCTAACCGTGCACGGGCCGGACTCTATCTCTTTAATCTAAATACAACACGATCTACTAATTTACAGATACATGGGCAACTTAGCCCAAACTCTCAGCGCAAGGCCGCTTCGAAGATGCTCCACGTGTACGTCCTTCAAGCCCATCTTCACTTACGGCCCATCTCCTGATTTGGCCAAAATCGGGTGGTAACAAAGAAAATGCTACATGTAGTAATTGGTAAAATGTCTTGGATAATGTGATACTTGGCAATTGTTGTGCTCATGTTTAAGCTCTTGCATCATATACTTTGCACCCATTAATTAAGAAATACATAGAGATTGCTAAAATTTGGTTTGCATAATTGGTCTCTCTAAGGTCTAGATAATTTCTAGTAAAAAGATTTGAACAACAAGGAAGACGGTGTAGAGTCTTATAATGTTTACAATATGTCTTTTATGTGAGTTTTTCTGCACCGGTTCATCCTTGTGTTTGTTTCAAATAACCTTGCTAGCCTAAACCTTGTATCGAGAGGGAATACTTCTCATGCATCCAAAATCCTTGAGCCAACCACTATGCCATTTGTGTCCACCATACCTACCTACTACATGGTATTTCTCCGCCATTCCAAAGTAAATTGCTTGAGTGCTACCTTTAAACAATTCAAAAGTTATTACCTCTTATTTGTGTCAATGTTTTATAGCTCATGAGGAAGTATGTGGTGTTTATCTTTCAATCTTGTTGGGCAACTTTCACCAATGGACTAGTGGCTTCATCCGCTTATCCAATAATTTTGCAAAAAGAGCTGGCAATGGGATTCCCAGTCCCAAATTAATTAACAAAAATAGACACTCCTACATGGTATGTGATTGTTGGACGGCACCCGAAGGATTCGGTTAGCCATGGCTTGAGAAAGCAAAGGTGGGGAGGAGTGTCATCATAATAAAACTAAAATAAAAAGGCACTCCTTCATGGTATGAGATTGTTGGCAGGCACCCGAGGATTCGGTTAGCCATGGTTTGTGAAAGAAAGGTTGGAAGGAGTGCCACCCAAAAATAAAATAAAATGGGAGCCGCTCTTTGAAGGTTTGTCTGGCAAGGGGGTTAGAGTACCCGCTACCATTCGTTGACAACAACAAACATCTCTCAAAACTTTACTTTTATACTCTCTTGATGTTTTCGAAATCAAAGCTCTAGCACAAATATAGCAATCGATGCTTCCCTCTGCGAAGGGCCATTCTTTTACTTTTATGTTGAGTCAGTTCACCTATTTCTCTCCACCTCAAGAAGCAAACACTTGTGTGAACTGTGCATTGATTCCTACATACTTGCATATTGCATTTGTTATATTACTCTATGTTGACAATATCCATGAGATATACATGTTACAAGTTGAAAGCAACCGCTGAAACTTAATCTTCCATTGTGTTGCTTCAATGCCTTTACTTTGAATTTATTGCTTTACGAGCTAACTCTTATGCAAGACTTATTGATGCTTGTCTTGAAAGTACTATTCATGAAAAGTCTTTGCTTTATGATTCATTTGTTTACTCATGTCATTACCATTGTTTTGATCGCTGCATTCATTACATATGCTTTACAATAATGTTGATCAAGATTATGATGGTAGCATGTCACCTCAGAAATTATTTGTGTTATCGTTTACCTACTCGAGGACGAGTAGGAACTAAGCTTGGGGATGCTGATACGTCTCAAACGTATCTATAATTTCTGATGTTCCATGCTACTTTATTGATGATATCTACATGTTTTATACACATTATATGTCATTATTATGCGTTTTCCGGAACTAACCTATTGACGAGATGCCGAAGTGCCAGTTCCTGTTTTCTGTTTTTGGTTTCGAAATCCTAGTAAGGAAATATTCTCGGAATCGGACGAAATCAACGCCCAGCATCTTAGGATCACGCGAAGCTCGGAACACCCGAGAGGGACCGGAGAGACCGGGCCACCAAACAACACCCCGGCGGGGCCCAGGGGGGGCGCCCCCCTAGTGTGTCGTCGCCTCGTTGACCTTCTTACGCCGCCTCTTCGCCTATATAAAGGTCCCTGACCTAAAACACGATACGAATAAGCCACGGTACAAGAAAAGTTCCAGAGCCGCCGCCATCGCGAAGCCAAGATCGGGGGACAGAGTCTCTTCCGGCACGCCGCCGGGACGGGGAAGTGCCCCGGAAGGCTTCTCCATCGACACCGCTGCCATCTCCACCGCCATCTTCATCATCGCTGCTGCTCCCATGAGGAGGGAGTAGTTCTCCATCGAGGCTCGTGTACCGGTAGCTATGTGGTTAATCTCTCTCTATGTACTTCAATACAATGATCTCATGAGCTGCTTTACATGATTGAGATCCATATGATGAGCTTTGTATCGCTACTAGTTATGTGCTACTCATGTGATGTTATTAAAGTAGTCTATTCCTCCTGCATGGTGTAAAGGTGACTAGTGTGTGCACCGTGTGGTTCTTGTCGTAGGCTATGATCATGATCTCTTGTAGGTTGTGGAGTTAATTGTCATTATGATAGTATTGATGTGATCTATTCCTCCTTCATAGTGTAATGTGGACAGTGTGTGCGCTATGTTAGTTCTTGGTTTATTTTGCAATGATCTATTATGCTCTAAGGTTACTTAAACATGAATATCGAATGTTGTGGAGCTTGTTAACTCCGGCATTGAGGGTTCGTGTAATCCTACGCAACGAATGGTGTTCATTATCAAACAAGAGTATATGTAGCACATATGAGAAAGAGTTATTTATTATGCGATCAATGTTGAGAGTGTCCACTAGTGAAAGTATGATCCCTAGGCCTTGTTTCCATCACAAAGAATTGCTTTCCACGCCAGCAAGCTATTTTCTGGCGCCGCTTGTTTCTGCATCTTTACTTTCTGCAATATTACCACCATCTATACCACCTGTGTTTTATTATCTCTTCGCCGAACTAGTGCACCTATACATCGACAAGTGTATTAGGTGTGTTGGGGACACAAGAGACTTCTTGTTTCGTGATTGCAGGGTTGCTTGAGAGGGATATCTTTGACCTCTTCCTCCCTGAGTTCGATAAACCTTGGGTGATCCAATTAAGGGAAAACTTGCTACTGTTCTACAAACCTCTGCTCTTGGAGGCCCAATTAACATTGTCTACAAGAGTAGAAGCACCCGTAGACATCATCATCCTGTTTGCGTACCTTTTCGCCTTGCTGGCCATGTATGCCTATATAAGTACCCAGGACCCCTCCTTTACCCCTTAGACATAATTTTGAGCTTAAACCAACTTTGAGCTTAGTCTCCCTAGGGTTAGCATCCATCTTGGATAAGCATCCCTCTGTAATCAAGGCACTCTTGTTGTTGATTTGTGAATTGTTGAGTGAGATTCTAGTGCAAGGCACTCTCTCTCCCTCACCAATCCCCTTTCTCCAACACCAATCTCTCTCCGGGAATTCTGCCGCGTGCCTCTTCCTTGGAGATTCTATTGGCGTGATCTACCGAGTCACGAGGGTAAGTATCGGGTGTATCGGGTTGGTGTGCGTGCGTGAGTACCGGTGTTCTTCGTGTTCCTCGTGTTCCTCGCGCTCTCCCACCTCTTCCCCTTGGATCTTGGGTCAAATCGCGAGATCGGGCCAATCCCTAGATCTCAGATCTCATCATATGGTATCAGCAGCCTTTGGTTACCGCGATTTTGACCCTCCACCCACCCGATTTCGTTTCTAGAAAATTTTCCAAAAAATAGCCCAAATTGCCTTTGGACCGATCTGTGATTTGGTTGAGTTTTGAGTGGTTTTGATCCGTGGATTTGGTGTCTTTGTGCTTGATCTACTATTCCCCCAACTTTTAGCCTCCAATTCCATCGTTTCCCGTCGATTTGATCTTTTGGTTTTGGTTTGGGGAAGAACAAGAGAGAGAATCATGAAACCCGGTTTCGAAACCGGTCAAGCCGCCCCCGACCGGACCGTCCGGCGCGACAACCGGCCGCCAACCGGACAGCCGGCCCAGAGACCGGTCGACCGGCCCGACCGGACACGCCGGCGCCAGCCCGGTCCGACCGGCCCACCGACCGGGCTCCCGTCTTCGACATCGACTAACACCACCGCCGACCACCACCACCACCATCATCTCCACCATCGCAGGTATAACTTGCAGTACCCCTTGTAGCCCTCTTCTTTTTGCGATCTATCCCACGAGCGAAGCTTTTCGAGTGTTGCGAAACATCGCACGAGGTCCCGACCGTGAGGGTGTGCGTTGTGTGAGTAAAGCTCATAAGTGGAGCTCGTGAGTGGCAAGCAAAAGAGTAAGAGCATAGTGTGCTAGTGAAAAAAAAAGAGAGAAAAGCAAAGTGCAAAGTGCCACCAATACAAAAAGAGTGAAAAGCTTTTAAGCAAGCAAGAGAGATAGAGAAGAGAGACCTCGTGCGAATCTTGGTGTTTCTCCTCTATGCAACCTAGCTTCGATCTCTTCTTGAGTTAGTGTGACATTGAGCACCCTTGCTTAGGGGATTTTCTTTTTCCGCTCGTTCCTTGGTTGCACTAACCCCGTTCATCTCGTGTGTGAGTTCCACATTTTTCCGTGTTTATAGTGATCTTCACTTTGACACTTGATTTTTGGACCTTACCCACTTTTAACAACATACTCGATTTTGGATTTCGTCTTTTGGCTTTCCACCATCCACACCTAACACCATATTTGCTAGCTTTTGCGTGTGCCTTTGCGTGTGTCCCGATACACTTGGTCTTACTTTTGGCTTGGTTGATTGCCTCAATACTATCTTACCTCGGTAAGAGTGCGAGGTAGTCTCCTTCCACTAACACAAACAACATAGTTCTTGTCTTTCCATCATGGATAGGAGCGGAGATGAGCCAAGGGATGGAGAAGTCCTCCGCAACACCGAGAGGTTGGTTACCCAACACAATCTATGGGCGCAACGCCAAGAGTTCAAGGAGCAACTAACCTTGTTCGAGACACGCATCGACGAGCAATATGAAGAAGTGGCCCACAACTTCGGCCAAGTGAACCAAGATATGAACCTTCTTCGTGAAGCTACGGACAACTTGCATGACCAAGTGACGGCCAATGATGCAAACATGGAGCGGCGCATGGATAGCCTCGAGCGCGCCATCACCAACTTGGGACGTCGACATCGCCATCGCTCTACTTCTTCATCGTCATCAACCTCGTCACACGGTGACTACTCCCATGATCGCCATTCCTCCTCAAGCTCCGACTCAAGGCATGGAGATCATCATCGACCTCGTCGCCCGCATGTTCGTCAAGATGACTCTCGCTCAAACTCAAGGCGCGGCGAGTTCCATCGCCATGCTCGTCCTCATGAACGTCCTCAACAAGAACAAGCTCTTCACCAAGATCGTCATCAAGCGGCTCGCCATGCCCACCATGGGCATGACGACCAACCCCACGACAACGTCCTCCACAACATGGAACCGGCACCTCATCGTCAAGCCCATGTTGATGCTCAAGACCAAGGTCATCAAGATCCACCAAGGCGTGACCTCCGAAACCATCCTCGCCATGACCAAAGGGGCCGAGGACAACCACAACATGATCAAGATGAGAGGGCCATCATTGGGCAACGCCAACAACCTCGTCAAGATCCGCAACAACATCATCAACGTGAGCCAAGTGAAGCTAGTGTTCAACTCCACCGCCAACCCAATGCTATGGTTGGCCGTGGAAGACCTCCTCTACCACCCCAAGCCGCAAGAGATGAAGGTTTCCGTCCTCGCCGAAGGAACATGGAAGATGAAGAGAATATGTATGGAAAGCTCAAGTTCAACATGCCCAAGTTCAAGGGTGAAGACGATGCCGAAGCCTACCTCTCATGGGCACTCAAGGTTGACAAGATCTTCCGCATCCACAACTACTCCGGTGCCAAGAAAGTAGCCATGGCCTCCCTTGAGTTTGAAGAGTATGCCAACACATGGTGGGAACAAGTTGTTACTCAAAGGGAAGAAAAGGGTGAACCTCCAATTGACACTTGGGAAGATATGAAGGAGGAGATGCAAGCTCGCTTTGTCCCTACACACTACAAGACCGATCTCTTCAACAAGCTCCAAAAGTTGAAGCAAGGCACCAAGACCGTTGAGGAGTTCTTCAAGGAAATGGAGTTAACTATGATGCGAGCAAACATCCAAGAGTCCGAGAACCAAACCATTGCTAGGTTCTTCAATGGCCTCAACTACCCCATCAAGAGGATTGTGGAGTTCCAACAATACTCCAACATGGTTGAGTTGGTTCACCAAGCTTCCAAGGCCGAGCGTCAAGTGAATGAGGACATCAAGTACTCGAAGTCCAAGCAATACTTCGCCTCCAAACTTGCTACAACAACTCCCACAACAAGCGTCAAGCCAACCGCATCCTCTACACCTTCCAAGCAACCTACTATCCAAAGTCGCATGAAGCAAACGGTGTCCTCCACCGCCTCCTCCAAAGCCTCTACGGGATCCTCCAATGTCACTTGCTTCAAGTGTGGCACTCAAGGCCACAAGTCCTTCGAGTGCAAGAACACCAAGGTTATGATCACTATGGAGAATGGTGACATAGAGACGCTAAGTGAGGGCGAATATGAAGCCCTAGTACAAGCCGCCGTTGCTAATGAGGAAGAGTATGATGAAGAAAGTGGAGAAGACCCTCTCTTATGCACACACGACCCAAGCCCTTCACTTGTGGTCACTCGAGTGCTCACAACTCAACCCCAAGCTATGGAAGACCAAAGATGCAACATCTTCCAAACTCGAGCCGGAATTGGTGGCAAGTCAATCAAGGTCATCATCGATGGTGGGAGTTGCCACAACTTGGCAAGCACCGAGTTATGTGAGAAGCTCAACCTCACACTTCGCAAGCATCCTCATCCATACCATGTCCAATGGTTGAGTGACAAGGGCAATGTCAAGATACAACACACCGTCACCGTCAACTTCAAGATAGGCCCCTATGAAGACACTATTGAGTGTGACGTGGTACCCATGACCGTGTGTCACATGTTGCTTGGCCGCCCATGGCAATTTGACAAGAAGGCCATACATGATGGCTACTCCAATGCATACACCTTCAAGGTCAAGGACAAGAAGTTCGAGCTTCGCCCAATGACTCCTAGCCAAATCATCGCCGACAATGCGAAGGCTTTAGCGAGGGCACAACACCACACCCACCATAGTGAGTTGAGAGGAGAGGGAGCGACCCACCAAAAGGAGAGTGAGCGCCACCAACCACATATGAGTGAGAGAAAGAGTGTCCTCTTAGCCACAAAAAGCGAGTGGAGAGAAGTGAAAGACAACCCATCCACCACCATACACTACGTGCTCATTTGCAAGGGCCTCTCGTCGGAGACTAACGACTTATCCAACATTCCTTCGTCTTTGTTGTCTCTTTTGAAGGAGTTCCAAGACGTCTTCCCCGACGAACTACCTCATGGACTACCACCGCTTCGGGGCATCGAGCACCGCATCGACCTCATACCCGGCGCTCCCCTTCCAAACCGCGCCGCATACCGCACCAACCCCGAAGACACCAAGGAGATTCAACGCCAAATACAAGACCTCCTCGCTAAAGGGTACGTTCGAGAAAGCCTTAGCCCTTGTGCCGTTCCCGTGATTCTTGTGCCTAAACCGGATGAGACGCAACGGATGTGTATGGATTGTCGCCCCATCAATGCCATTACCGTCCGTTATCGCCATCCCATCCCGCGTTTAGACGACATGCTTGATGAATTGAGTGGTGCCACCATTTTCTCTAAGATTGATTTGCGTAGTGGCTACCACCAAATTCGCATGGCAATTGGTGATGAATGGAAGACGGCATTCAAGACCAAGCTTGGTCTATATGAATGGCTCGTCATGCCATTTGGTCTTTCAAATGCTCCTTCGACTTTCATGCGTCTTATGAATCACATTTTGAGACCACTCATTGGCAAGAGCGTGGTTGTTTACTTTGATGACATTCTCATCTATAGCAAAAATCTCGAGGACCATGTTCAACATGTGAGAGAAGTCTTATGCATATTGCGCCACGAGAAGCTCTTTGCCAACCTCCCAAAATGCAACTTTGCTCAAAACAAATTGGTTTTTCTTGGTTTTGTGGTTTCCGCCAACGGGATTGAAGTTGATTCTTCCAAGATTGAGGCCATCCACAATTGGCCCACTCCCACAAATGTTGGTCAAGTTCGGAGTTTTCATGGACTCGCCGGTTTCTACCGCCGCTTTGTGAAAGATTTTAGCACCATCGCTTGCCCTTTAAATGAGCTTACTAAAAAGAATGTTCCGTTTGTTTGGGGCAAAGCACAACAAAACGCTTTTGATGAATTGAAAAAGAGACTCACCGAGGCACCACTACTTGTTCTTCCCGATTTTGCTAAAACATTTGAGATAGAATGTGATGCGAGTGGCCTTGGAATTGGCGGTGTCCTCATGCAAAATGGAAAACCCGTGGCATACTATAGCGAGAAGTTGGATGGCGCACGCCTCAACTATCCTATATATGACAAGGAGCTTTATGCTTTGGTTCGTGTTCTTGAAGTTTGGCAACATTACCTTTGGCCAAAAGAGTTTGTTATCCATTCGGATCATGAGTCTTTGAAATATTTGAAAAGTCAACACAATTTGAATAAGAGACATGCTAAGTGGGTTGAGTTCATAGAGTCCTTCCCTTATGTAATCAAATACAAAAAGGGCAAGGAAAACGTGGTTGCGGATGCACTTTCCCGCAAGAATACTCTTCTACTCACCCGCTTGGAGTTTCACATTTTGGGTCTTGAGGAGATCAAAGAACTTTACCCGTCCGACTCTTTCTTTGGACCAATCTTTGAAAAGTGTTCCGTTGACCGAGGATTTGATGATTTCTATTTGCATGATGGCTACTTGTTTAAAGCTAACAAAGTTTGCATACCCGAGTCTTCTCTTCGTAAGTTGCTTTTGCAAGAGTCACATGGAGGTGGTCTCATGGGTCACTTTGGACGCGACAAGACTCTCTCGATGCTATCCACACACTATTATTGGCCACGCATGAAGCGAGACGTGGAGCGCCTTTGCAACCGTTGTACCACATGCTTACAAGCTAAGTCGACATCCAATCCCCATGGTCTTTACATACCTTTACCAATTCCATATGCACCTTGGTCGGATATAAGCATGGACTTTGTGTTAGGCTTACCAAGAACAAAGCATGGGCATGATTCAATCTTTGTGGTAGTGGATAGGTTCTCAAAAATGGCTCATTTCATACCATGTCATAAGAGCGATGATGCTTCACACATTGCTTCATTGTTTTTCAGGGAAGTGGTTGATACGTCGCAAACGTATCTATAATTTCTTATGTTCCATGCTACTTTTATTACAATACTTGAGTGTTTTACACATACTTTACAACGTTATTTTACATTTTCCGGCACTAACCTATTAACAAGATGCCGAAGTGCCAGTTCTGTTTTCTGCTGTTTTTGGTTTCAGAAATCCTAGTAAGGAAATATTCTCGGAATTGGACGAAATCAACGCCCGGGGTCCTATTTTTGCACGAAGCTTCCGAAGTCCGAAGAGGAGACGAAGTGGGGCCACGAGGTGGCCGGACACCGGGGCGCGGCCCAGCCCGGCCGCGCGGCCTGTGGTGTCGGCGCCTCGTGACGCCTGACCTACCCTTCCGCCTACTTAAAGCCTCCGTCGCGAAACCCCTGTACGAGAGCCACGATACGGAAAACATTCGAGGGCGCGCCGCCGCAATCCCATCTCGGGGGATTCGGGAGATCACCTCCGGCACCCTGCGGAGGGGAATCATCACCGGAGGGGCTCTACATCATCATGCCCGCCTCCGGATTGATGCGTGAGTAGTTCATCCTTGGACTATGGGTCCATAGCAGTAGCTAGATGGTTGTCTTCTCCGCTTGTGCTTTCATTGTTATAGATCTTGTGAGCTGCCTAACATGATCAAGATCATCTATTTGTAATGCTACATGTTGTGTTTGGTGAGATCCGATGAATATAGAATATTATGTTAAGTTGATTATCAATCTATCATATATGTGTTGTTTATGTTCTTGCATGCTCTCGTTGCTAGTAGAGGCTCTGGCCAAGTTGATACTTGTAACTCCAAGAGGGAGTAATTATGCTCGATAGTGGGTTCATGCCTCCATTAAATCTGGGACAGTGACAGAAAGTTCTAAGGTTGTGGATGTGCTGTTGCTACTAGGGATAAAACATTGATGCTTTGTCTAAGGATATTTGTGTTGATTACATTACGCACCATACTTAATGCAATTATCTGTTGTTCGCAACTTAATACTGGAAGGGGTTCGGATGATAACCCGAAGGTGGATTATTTAGGCATAGATGCATGCTGGATAGCGGTCTATGTACTTTGTCGTAATGCCCTGATTAAATCACATAGTAATCATCGTTGATATGTATTGAATCTTTATTTGTCAATTGCTCGCCTGTAATTTGTTCACCCAGCATGTTAGTTATCTTATTGGAGAGACACCACTAGTGAACTGTGGACCCCGGTCCAATCTTTTACATCTGAATACATTCTACTGCTTTTACTGTTCTTTGCAAACAAACACCATCTTCCACTCGATACGCTTAATCCTTTGTTTTCAGCAAGCCGGTGAGATTGACAACCTCACTGTTACGTTGGGACAAAGTACTTTGATTGTGTTGTGCAGGTTCCACGTTGGCGCCGGTTTCAGGTGTTGCGCCGCACTACATTCCTCCACCAACAACCTTCACGTGCTTCTTGGCTCCTACTGGTTCGATAACCTTGGTTTCTTTCTGAGGGAAAACCTGTCACTGTACGCATCATACCTTCCTCTTGGGGTTCCCAACGGACGTGTACATTTACGCATCAAGACCGTTTCTGGCCTTGCCGGGATCAAGACACGCTGCAAGGGGAGTCTCCACTTCCAATCTCTTTACTTTGTTTTTGTCTTGCTTTATTTTATTTTCTACTTTGTTTGCTGCACTTAAACAAAACACAAAAAAATTAGTTGCTAGCTTTACTTTATTTACTGTCTTGTTCTCTATATCAAAAACACAAAAAAATTAGTTACTTGTCTTTACTTGGTAGAACTTGGTAGAACTTGCTCCTACTTATGAAATTGATGTTGCTTCTTTAGTACACATGTTGGAAATTAAATTTGTTAATCTTAATCCTATAATTCAGCATATGTTTCTTACACTCTCTGATATGGAGGAAGGAGAAAAGAAAGATTTTGTCTTAGAAACTCTTCTAAAAGAATTTGGTGGTGTAGCAAGAGAGGCTAGAAAAGTCTTTACTAAATATAAAATGCTTGGATCTTACACCAACTTTGCTAGTATCCTTAAAAAGATGGATATGGATAGAATTAAGTATACTAATAATATTAATGATGGTAGAGAAATTAAGGCGCCAATACCTAGTAAGCTCCTAGGGATGTATGAAGCTTTGGAAAATAACTATGCTTGGCTTGTTCCTGAAAATTTGTTTGATGAGAATAGCAAGCCTAAGAGTAATGAAAAGGGGGCCTCTGAAACTTACATAGATAAGATAACATGCATTGTGGAAGAAACTTCCCACGCCCCTGGAGATAATGTTGATGCTCCATCTCTTGAAAATACTTGATTTGCACTTTCTGCGCCTAGCTGAAAGGCGTTAAAGAAAAGCACTTCTTGGGAGATAACCCATGTGTTTATTTTACTACAGCAATTTTTGTTTTGTTGAGTCTTGGAAGTTGTTTACTACTGTAGCAACCTCTCCTTATCATGTTTTTGTGCCAAGTAAAGTTTTTATGTTAAAGTTGATGTTATATTTGGGATCGCTGCGCAGAAACAGCATTGCTGTCTGTCACGAATTCTGGCACAACTCTCTGTGAAAAATTCGAAAAAATCTGCAAATTTACGAGCGCGATCCTCAGATATGTACGCAACTTTCATTAGTTTTGAGTTTTTCCATTTGAGCAAGTTAAGTTCCCAGTCCAGATGCATCTTTACGGACTGTTCTGTTTTTGACAGATTCTGTCTTTTATTTCGCATTGCCGCTTTTGCTATGTTGAATGAGTTTCTTTGTTCCATTAACTTTCAGAAGCTTTGTGCAATGTCCAGAAGTGTTAAGAATGATTGTGTCACCTCTGAATATGTGAATTTATGGTTATGCACTAACCCTCTCATGAGTTTGCTTGAAGTTTGTGTGAAGGAAGTTTTCAAGGGTCAAGAGAAGAGGATGATATACTATGATCAAGAAGAGTGAAAGGTCTAAGCTTGGGGATGCCCCGGTGGTTCATCCCTGCATATTTTAAGAAGACTCAAGCATCTAAGCTTGGGGATGCCCAAGGCATCCCCTTCTTCATCGACAACATTATCAGGTCACTTCTAGTGAAACTATATTTTTATTCCGTCACATTCTTATGTTCTTTACTTGGAGCATCGGTTTGTTTTTATTTTTGTTTTGTTTTGAATAAAGTTGGATCTCGCCATTCTTATATTGGAGATATTACGCTCCGCTTTTTCTTATGGAACACTTGTGTTCTTAATTGTGCTTTAATGTTCATGGCGAAAGCTAATTGCTTCGTTAGATTGCTATTTGGTTGGAATTGGAAAATGCTGCATATGGTTTGGCAATTTGGCAATTGTTTGAGCTCTCATTAGATCATGTTTAAGCTCTTGCATCATGTAGTTTAATCTATTAATGAAGAACTACTGTAGAGCTTGTTTAATTTGGTTTGCATGATTGATCTCTCTAAGTCTAGATATTTTCGGGTAAAGTGTTTGAACAACAAGGAAGACAGTGTAGAGCCTTATAATGCTTGCAATATGTTCTTGTGTGAGTTTTGCTGTACCTGTTCATACTTGTGTTTGCTTCAAACAACCTTGCTAGCCCAAACCTTGTACTGAGAGGAAATGCTTCTCGTGCATCCAAACACCTTGAGCAAAACTCCATGCCATTTGTGTCCACCATATCTACCTATTATGTGGTATTTTTCTGCCATTCCAAAGTAAATTACTTGAGTGCTACCTTTAAATTTCATTCCTCTACCTTTACAATATATAGCTCATGGGACAAATAGCTTAAAAACTATTGTGGTAATGAATATGTAGTTATGTGTCTTAATTCTTATAAGTTGCTTGTTGAGCGGTAACCATGTTTTCTGGGGACGCCATCAACTTTACCTTTGTTGGATATCATGTGAGATGCTATGCATGTTCGTCTTGTCCGAAGTAAGTGGACTTCATGATCAAATGGTTTGAGTATGCATATGTTAGAGAAGAACATTGGGCCGCTAACTAAAGCCATGTATCATGGTGGAAGTTTCAGTTTGGACATACAACCTCAATCTCTTATGAGAATATTAACTGTTGTTGAATGCTTAAGCATTAAAAAGAGGAGTCCATTATCTGTTGTCTATGTTGTCCCGGTATGGATGTCTAAGTTGAGAATAATCAAAAGCGAGAAATCCAATGCGTGCTTTCTCCTTAGACACTTGTACATGCGGCATAGAGGTACCCCTTTGTGACACTTGGTTGAAACATATGTTATGCGATGAGAATCCGTGTTTCCGAGCTAGTAGGACAAGGTGCGAGCACTATTAGTACTCTATGCATGAGACATGCAACTTGTAGGAATTATTATGCATAGCACATATGAATTATTACTACCGTTGACAAAATTGTTTCTATGTTTTCAAAACAAAAGCTCTAGCACAAAAATAGTAATCAATGCTTCCCTCTGCGAAGGGCCAATCTTTTACTTTATGTTGAGTCAGTTTACCCACTTCTTTCTATCTTAGAAGCAAACACTTGTGTTAACTGTGTGCATTGATTCTTACATGTTTACTTATTGCACCTGTTATATTACTCTATGTTGACAAATATCCATGAGATATACATGTTACAAGTTGAAAGCAATTGCTGAAACTTAATCATCCTTTGCGTTGCTTCAATGCATTCTACTATGAATTTATTGCTTATGAGTTAGCTCTTATGCAAGTCTTATTGATACTTGTCTTGAAAGTATTATTCATGAAAAGTTTTGCTATATGATTCATTTGCTTAGTCATTATCTTTTGTTAGCAATCTTTTGTTCAGATCACTCCATTCATCTCATATGCTTTACAATAATGTTGATCAAGATTATGTTGGTAGCATGTCACTTCAGAAATTATTTGTGTTATCGTTTACCTACTCGAGGACGAGTAGGAACTAAGCTTGGGGATGCTTGATACGTCGCAAACGTATCTATAATTTCTTATGTTCCATGCTACTTTTATTACAATACTTGAGTGTTTTACACATACTTTACAGCGTTATTTTACATTTTTCGGCACTAACCTATTAACAAGATGCCGAAGTGCCGTTCTGTTTTTGCTATTTTTGGTTTGAAATCCTAGTAAGGAAATATTCTCGGAATTGGACGAAATCAACGCCCGGGTCCTATTTTTGCACGCTTCCAGAAGTCCGAAGAGAGACGAAGTGGGGCCACGAGGTGGCCAGACACCGGCGGCGCCCGGCCCTGGCCGCGCGCCCTGTGGTGTCGGCGCCTCGTGGCCCTTTGACCTACCCTTCCGCCTACTTAAAGCCTCCGTCGCGAAACCCCCTGTACCGAGAGCCACGATACGGAAAACATTGAGAGACGCCGCCGCCAATCCCATCTCGGGGGATTCAGGAGATCGCCTCCGGCACCCTGCCGGAGAGGGGAATCATCACGGGAGGGGCTCTACATCATCATGCCCGCCTCCGGATTGATGCG
This sequence comes from Lolium multiflorum, assembly GCA_030979885.1. Lineage (NCBI taxonomy): Eukaryota > Viridiplantae > Streptophyta > Magnoliopsida > Poales > Poaceae > Lolium > Lolium multiflorum. The sequence continues at coordinate 111,498,693 of CM061752.1, read as the reverse complement.
TGAGTAGTTCATCCTTGGACTATGGGTCCATAGCAGTAGCTAGATGGTTGTCTTCTCCGCTTGTGCTTTCATTGTTATAGATCTTGTGAGCTGCCTACCATGATCAAGATCATCTATTTGTAATGCTACATGTTGTGTTTGGTGAGATCCGATGAATATAGAATATTATGTTAAGTTGATTATCAATCTATCATATATGTGTTGTTTATGTGCTTGCATGCTCTCCGTTGCTAGTAGAGGCTCTGGCCAAGTTGATACTTGTAACTCCAAGAGGGAGTAATTATGCTCGATAGTGGGTTCATGCCTCCATTAAATCTGGGACAGTGACAGAAAGTTCTAAGGTTGTGGATGTGTTGTTGCTACTAGGGATAAAACATTGATGCTTTGTCTAAGGATATTTGTGTTGATTACATTACGCACCATACTTAATGCAATTATCTGTTGTTTACAACTTAATACGGAAGGGGTTCGGATGATAACCTGAAGGTGGATTATTTAGGCATAGATGCATGCTGGATAGCGGTCTATGTACTTTGTCGTAATGCCTGATTAAATCACATAGTAATCATCGTTGATATGTATTGAATCTTTATTTGTCAATTGCTTGCCTGTAATTTGTTCACCCAGCATGTTAGTTATCTTATTGGAGAGACACCACTAGTGAACTGTGGACCCCGGTCCAATCTTTTACATCTGAATACATTCTACTGCTTTTACTGTTCTTTGCAAACAAACACCATCTTCCACTCGATACGCTTGATCCTTTGTTTTCAGCAAGCCGGTGAGATTGACAACCTCACTGTTACGTTGGGACAAAGTACTTTGATTGTGTTGTGCAGGTTCCACTTTGGCGCCGGTTTCACTGGTGTTGCGCCGCACTACACTCCTCCACCAACAACCTTCACGTGCTTCTTGGCTCCTACTGGTTCGATAACCTTGGTTTCTTTCTGAGGGAAAACTTGTCACTGTGCGCATCATACCTTCCTCTTGGGGTTCCCAATGGACATGTACATCTACGCACATCAGTGGTTCGCCTACACGGAATACCGGCAAGCATTGTGTCGGATCGAGATGTCAAGTTTATGAGTTATCTATGGAAGTCGCTAATGGCAAAGTTTGGAGTGAAGCTCTTATTCTCATCGTCCTCGCACCCTCAAACCGATGGACAAACCGAAGTGGTCAATCGAAGCCTCTCAACACTCCTCCGCACACTCGTGAAGAAAAACTTGAAGTCATGGGAAGATTGCCTCCCCCACGCGGAGTTCGCCTACAATAGAGCCAAACACTCCACAACATTACGGAGTCCATTCATGATCGTCTATGGATTCGAACCTCCAACGGCACTCGACATCCTCCCACTACCTCTTCATGAACGGACGAACATGGATTTCGACAAACGCACCACCGCCATGAAGAAACTACATGAAGATACAAGAGCAACCATACAAGACCATGTCCTTCGCCAAGCTACCCGCCTCAACGCCAAGAAGAAAGAACGAGTGTTTGAAGAAGGCGACCTCGTTTGGGTTCATCTAAGGAAAGAAAGGTTCCCTCAAGAACGCAATTCCAAGCTCAAGCCAAGAGGAGATGGGCCTTTCAAGGTACTCAAGCGCATCAACAACAATGCCTACATCATCGACATACCAACATCCAAGTACTTGGTGAGCAACACTTTCAACATCTCGGATCTATCCCCACATCATGGAGATGAGGAGGAACAAGAGTCGAGGACGACTCTCTCCCAAGGGGGGAGATGATGTAGCCCCGCTCGCCAACGACACTACATCAAGGCCAACAAGTCCCCCAAGCGGACCAATGACAAGGGCTCGAGCTAAAGCTCTACATGACAAGGTGAACTCGCTCCTCACTACCCTCGACCTCGATACCCCATTGGATGGAATGCTACCTCATGCCGAAACACTTTGTGTTATTAGGTACGTGGAGCATCAAGACCCCGGAGAGGATGAAACGCCATGGTCAAGGGAAGGAGAGGAGCAGCTGATCGAGAAGATGCCCAAGAAGCTGGACCCGAAGACAATCGAAGCGCACGAAGAAAGACGTGAAGCTGGCCGGCGCAGGACCCGGTCGACCGGCCTCACGACCGGACCGTCCGGCCCCAGGCCCGGTCAACCGGCCGCCAACCGGATTTCCCCCGGTCAAGGCTGGGCATCGTACCGGGCGCCAACCGGAGGAGAATCTGCGAAGTTCCCGGTTGGCGACCGGTCGACCGGCCTCATGACCGGACGCCCCGGCGCCAGGCCCGGCCTGACCGGCCGCACGACCGGACGCCCGGCGCCAGGCCCGGTCTGACCGGCCCCAGGACCGGATCCGTCGGGATTTGCCCCACCAAACTGCTTAAGTTATCCTGTTTGCGTACCTTTTCGCCTTGCTGGCCATGTATGCCTATATAAGTACCCAGGACCCCTCCTTTACCCCTTAGACATAATTTTGAGCTTAAACCAACTTTGAGCTTAGTCTCCCTAGGGTTAGCATCCATCTTGGATAAGCATCCCTCTGTAATCAAGGCACTCTTGTTGTTGATTTGTGAATTGTTGAGTGAGATTCTAGTGCAAGGCACTCTCTCTCCCTCACCAATCCCCTTTCTCCAACACCAATCTCTCTCCGGGAATTCTGCCGCGTGCCTCTTCCTTGGAGATTCTATTGGCGTGATCTACCGAGTCACGAGGGTAAGTATCGGGTGTATCGGGTTGGTGTGCGTGCGTGAGTACCGGTGTTCTTCGTGTTCCTCGTGTTCCTCGCGCTCTCCCACCTCTTCCCCTTGGATCTTGGGTCAAATCGCGAGATCGGGCCAATCCCTAGATCTCAGATCTCATCATATGAACTAGACGCGTTTAACCATGCAAAGAAGAGAAGAAATGGTCGAGGACATCGACGACGACCTCAACACTTTGACTGACGGTGTCGGACACGAACGCGAGCAATGTAGAGAAAACTAGTGTCTCTCCTTTCTGGCGTGTATAGATGGGTGCTAGGGGAGTGTGGTGGCGAAGGGAAAGACCTCGCGGTGGTCTGTGGCGTCCAGCATAGCGGGGCGGCGTGGCCGTGCCCACAGCGGCGTGCATGTTTGGCATTGGCATCAGCATGTACGTTCGGCATTGGCCTCGGCGGTATCTCTGGTGTGTCAGTGATCGAATGAGGGGACGGGATTGAGGGTGCATCCCGACGGTGACCTAGCAGTGGCGGCGAGCATAGCCGTTCTGACCATGCCGATATCGGCATCGGCATCGTTTGGAGGTTGTGGTGCTCGAATCAAGGTGGGATTTGTTTCTTGTACGCCAAAATGAATTTGAAACAAGTTTCCTGTTGAAGGTTAGGTAAAATACGAAAGTTTGTAACTAAAAATTTACTGGCACCATGGTGAGGTTCTTTTTGATAGAGCTATACGGTTCGTCAAAAGTTTTTGACAATTTTTAGATATTCATTGTTGTTACACGTATGGCATCATGTATGGAAAATTTGGGTCATTTGGAGATGTTCGAAAAAATCACTTTGCTTAAGCGCATGCCGTTTGGTCTCACTGAAACAACCTTTTGTAACAAGTTAGGTTTTTTCGACCTTCTCTAAATGACCTCAAATTTCATACAGATGATCTTCTATACAAATATAGGTAGATTGTTTCGTTTTTACATTTTTTGAACTTTTATTTCCCTTTATAATACCTAGTTGATTTTCAGGTCAAAACCTCGAAAGTTAACATAAGTAGATGGTGAACCCTCCCAAACTTCAAATACAAAGATAGATAAATTGTTTCATTTATCATTTTTAGCTTGAGAAGTAATGGCTACAAGAAAATGGTGATGGTTTATCATTTCTTGCGTGAAAAGTAATGGCTACAAGAAAACGGTGATGGTTTATCATTTTTGCGTGAAAAGTAATGCCTACAACAAATTGTGATGGTTTATCATTTTTTGCGTGAAAAGTAATGGCTACAAGCAATCGGTGATGGTTTATCATTTTTGCGTGAAAAGTAATGCCTACAACAAATTTGTGATGGTTTATCATTTTTTGCATAAAAAATATAGTGGCCCCGATCAGAGAGAGAGAGGGTGGTGGCCCCGATCAGCGAGTGAGAGGGGTTATCCTGCCCGTTAGATCATACGGTCAACGGTCGGCGGGCACGATCCGCATGACAAGGGCTAGACCAATCAGGGCAAGGTTGGGTGTCTGTGAGAATTTATGAAGGGAGAGGGTAAAACTGATTAGTATCAAGAAACCAAGGGCACGTGAGTAATGAACAGACTAAGGGATTCAAATATGAGATTTAAAAAATGGAAAATGTGTGTTTTGTACAATGAAACCCATCTTGGCCTACCTCAAACTATTTGCAATACAAATATACATGAGTGTGAAAATTGTGGCCTCATTCAGACAAAGTATGTTTTGGGGAAAGCTGTTTTGAGAAGGGCTTATTGTGGAAAGCCATGCACCTTCATAGCTACTAGGTGATTTGAGAAGTGGCAATTCGAGGTAAAACTTGATTTATCTATGATTGTTATGGTTCCCAACATGGCAGGTCATGTAAGAAGACTCCATGAGTAAGTGCCACTATGGTTTTATATATTTTGGAATTTTTTGCGCATGAAATGACTCAATTAGATAGCTTAATCCCATTTGTTGACTCTCTGTTGACCAGCCACTTGAGGGTAAAACTGAGTATATTGCACTAGCCGTATTAGTACTCGAGGGGAAAACTGAGTACAGATATTTTTCTAGTGTAAGACTCGAGGGTAGAACGAGACACGTAACCACGGACTCGTGTCGCGGTGCGCAGCGGTTAGGCGGTGCGCGTGTTGAGACCAAACGTCTAGTTTTTTTGAGAAACTATCGAGACCAACCGTCACGTGCTTGTATAGAGCCCCTCTCTCTCCCTCACGCACGCAACCACGCCTCTCACGTCCCATCAACTTCTCCAAATCAAAGGAAAAAACACCAACCGCCCACGCGCGCTCCCTGCCGGCGATGGAGAAGAAGAATGTGCCGGCGGCCGTCGCCCCCGAGCCCGTCGCCTCCGAGCCCGTCGCCTCCGAGCCCATCGCCGCCGAGCCCGTCGCATCCGAGCCCGTCGCCGCCGAGGGCGGCGCATCCAAGCGCGGCGCCTCCGTGAACTGGGCCTCTCTCACGGCTGACGGACCACTTCACAAGATCGGCGACTGCTTACTGGCGTGGACACCTACTCTGCTTTGAGGCAAGTTTGTGCAAATTGGCGCTCAGGTTTACCTGAGCCCGACGTGCACCTGCACGAATGGATCATGCTAGAACACACCCTCCCACGCACCGCTGAGTTCACCTTCCTCCACCTCCGCACATCCCGCTACATCACCATCGATCTAACGGTAGTTCATGCAAGGTTCAAAGTCCTCCAGATCTATAGAGTTAATCTATTTTTATTTTCAATCGTAAACATCTTAGTGCTGAATGTTATCTTCGTCAATATCTTTTAGATACTACTTTGTCGGCTTTTTCCGTGGCATAATCGTGATTGCCCAGAAGAACTAGCCGCACAAGATACGGCTTCTAAACCCACTCACAAAGACATTGAACACTATGTTTGAGGCGCAAATGCCATCTATTTTTGTGGAGTCAGTCGCTGTAATGAAGTCCCCGACTATGGTCTTCATTTCCATAGATTACCCGGAGGAAATTGCTTGGGTCGATGAGAGCACTCCAACTAAGGGTATAGATGAAGATTGGGGAGAAGGAAGATTTTCGATCAAGCACCATGGTCTGCGTTGCATTACCCCGTTCAATGGTGAACTGCATGCAATAGTTGTGGACAATTTTGAGTTCGGAAGATTAGTATGCACCAACAATGTCCAGTTGGAGCAGCGCGCGAGCACTGTCAAAATGGAGACACCATTTTCGTTTCCAGAACTTGGAAATGACAAGTTCTACCATGTGAAGTCGGATGGTGATCTAATGCTTGTGTTGTTGGACAACATGTATTTGGAGGAAGGTCAAGCACCATTGGTGTACCATGTGGACATTGCGAGCCGCTCTCTCCATGCCATCAGTAACATTGGCAGTCGTGCCTTCTTCATCCATTATCTCCGGTGTATCTCCGTCGACACCAGAGTGCACCCGACACTTCGACCTGGCTGCATCTACTACATGGATTTGGGTTATATCAGAGAGTACTTTGATGATATAAAGGCCTGGGATGAGTGGCCACTACGTGTGGATAGATTAGCAAACTACGGTCGGAGAAATGAACAAAGGCCATACCGTTTGGAGGATGTATTGGCTGCACACTGCAGACGGAAGGAGTTTAATGAATATTTCCTTCAGCTACAGAAATGGAGAGACGGAGAAATATATGCTGAATGAGGAACAGATTGTGTTTGGTTTTGGCTGCTGTATGCAGTTTATGTATTATACTTAGTTTTCGTGATTTCTTATGCTGCTGTGAATTTATCATATACTAGATTCTAGATTTTCTACTAGATTTGTTACCATATTGGGCAAAAAACGAGGGCCAAAAGGCAACAATCATTGAAGAAAAAGACTGAAATAGAAGCTTCTCTAGATTTGATACTAATTTGGTGAAAAGAGAGAGATGGGAAAATGTGCTATTAAAAAGGGATGCCATTTTGGGCCGAGAGAGACAGAACTGGCTCACGTACAACCAAACGCGGTCTCGTCCTGTCCCACGCGGTCCCTTTCTACCAGCCCCAGCGACGCGGCCCACACGACGCGGCCCACACGTCGGCAGAACGGTCAACTAAACGGGAATCCTTCCGTCCGAGCTCCTTCTGGGGGTTTCAGACAAGGGCTTCGGGAAAACTGAGGAAAAACTAAGGAGCTTGGGAAAACTGAGTACAACTAAGGACCCGAGGGCACGAAAATAGAAATCCCTAGTTGCTAATAGTTTTTAAGCAGAGGCATCGGTGGGTCAGCTGTTTGTTTGTGACAGCTCACTTTTGTTTCTTTAAAGCTTAGGACCCGAGTTCCTGTTATCTATTTTGAGACTGAGCGCTCTAACCACACGTGGTTATGTTTATTGGGTCTCCCCTCGACCACTGCCGGGATCTACAGCTTTGTCCAGTGGCCACAACTAGTTTGTAATGTTTTACCATTTGTTGTTGCGTGCATGCCAGCCTGTTACTTATTTATCTTTGGGAAGCCCATGGGTGCCTTGTATCCGTTGTTTCTAGTATGCACATATAGGTCACGGAGCCTCTGTGAAGTGGTTTATCGCTCAAGTGTGTGCTAAACCACCTAGCACGCTGGCGCAATAGCTAGGTCCGCTTCAGAGATTCGTCCGGACTTCGATACGGGTTAAACTTAGTTATGTGGCTTCTTGGACATTGTTGTCGTGAAGGAGAGTGCGATTCATGATATCTTTCCCTCGCCAGGTTGGATTTATCATGCGTGTGGGCACATTTAGGCACCACTGCATGGTTAAATCTTAAGCCGTGTCCGCGGTTATGGATGACTTGGAGCTGTATGACTCGACCATAGGAAACTTGCACCTGTTGATTCATTAATAATTTGCGTAGTAAGTTAGCACAACTTTAATAACAACTGGTTAAAACTTGTCAGCCATGTGAGTGCCCTTACAACTACTTCCTTTGCGAAGGGGGGAACGCATCGGCTGGGTTATGTTTGCGAGTATAGAATTGTTAGTTATGCGCTCTTTTATCTATTCTAGCACCTGTAAGTTGAGAGTGTCTCTATAGGTTTTTAGTGTTTGCGCGCTGCCGCTTAACCCCACCACATTGCCTATGACGTCCTCTTGCGTCCTCTAAGTCCCTTGTGTGCCTCAATTACAAAGGACGACTGGTTGACGAATGCTTATACGTCTTGAAGTCTTGTTAAGTATGAACCCGTACTTATTGCTGCTTTGGGACATAACCGGGCAGGTATGAAGATCGGTACGGTGAAGAACGATGCTTGCGAGATTACCCTCCGGCTTGGCCTGGGTAGGGTTATGGACGCCACTTGATTATCTTCGGGACTCTTAGTCCCATTTGTATTCTTGTCCGTACTCGGATGTATTTGGCTTTACGTATGATTTGGATCTTTGTATTGTATCTATTTGTATTCTTGGCTCGTTGGAGTTGTTGTTGTAATATAAGTCCTCTTGTGGGCTCTATCGTGACTTGTTGTAATGATTACTACTTGTGAATATGATTCCATCCGCATCGCATGCATGCTTCGGCGCGTACGAGGTGCTTGGTGGTGTGTCTCCTAAAATCGATATTGTGCGAATTTCGGCAGGAACGCTGGGATCTGCATAGTACCGGTTTTGGGGCGCCACATTTGTGGCATGCGGGGAGCCGTCTTTATTGGTGGCGGAGGCGGTCCGGAGGGGTTGGGCCATCCCGTTCTGTCGGGGTCTACCCCAGGATGAGCTTTTAGAGTTGGAAGTGTTGCGCCCCCTCCTCCCGGAGGAGCTACCGGGTGGGCCGGATGTGGCCTCTTAGAGCTTTGGGTGGCGCCGGCGTCTCCTCCGTCAACTCCACATACAAGGCCCTCTTTGGAGGGTATATTCTTCAGTGGGCCTATTCCTCTTAAGACGAAGATTTTCCTTTGGCAATTGCTTCGGACCGCCTTCCTTCGGGGGTGCAGGTCTCAAAGCGAAATGGCCCGGGTAATGGAATGTGCCCATTGTGTGCGGACCCGGAAACGATGACGCACATCACGTTCTCATGCCGAGAGGCACAACTCCCGTGGAGCTTTCTCCAGGAGGCGCTGGGGCCGAGTGGTAGGCCTCGGACCTCGGAGAGTTCCTGGAGGCCAACACTAACATTACCGGCAGGAGGAGGCGCCTCTTCTGGCTATTTTTTGCAGCGTTGACCTGGACCCTTTGGATCGTGCGTAATAATATGGTGATAGAGCATACTGAAAGTTCAGAGATGGTAAACCTAGAGGGGGTGAATATGTTTTTACAAATTTTAATTCTTTATTCGCAATATTAGGCTTTACGGAATATAAAGGTGAGCCTAATGCAAACTAGGTGAGGCAACCTATATGATGATACAAGTAACTCAAGCACGAAGGCTCTCACAGGCAATTATATCACAAGTAAGAAGTTCGGTTAGAGATAACCGATAGCACGCGGAGACGAGGGTTTATTCTCGTGTTCCCTTCCTTTGCAAGAAGGTACGTCACGTTTGGAGGGGTGGAGGTCCCACGAAGGATTCCCTAACGCCACGAAGGCTCACCCTATTCTCCGAAGCCTATCCCACAAAGGAATAGCTCATTCACTTGTGGTAGACTTAGAGGTAGCCTCCAAACCTTCACAATCTTGTCAGGAGCAAATCCACAGCCCGGATGCTTCCGGACCACTCTTGCCCGCCTAGGGTTTCCAAGGAACCCTAGAGAGCAAGTTTCTTGATGAATACAACGGGAACGAGATTTGGCTTGGTAGAACGGTAGATCGGGCCCTCCTCTATCTTTTGCCCGAAGGGATTTGAGTTTGGGTGGAGGAAGAGGGAGATCTGAGGCTTTTGGTGTTTCTAAAAATGGAGTATGAGAGAGAGAGCTCAAGAACAACTTGTAGTGTAGTGCCTACCCCTTCAGAGGTAGGAGAAGGGGTATACATAGTGTCACTTGAAATATGGCCGTTGATGACTTTCCACCTCAGCAACTTCCTCGAGGAACCGGGTCAACCGGGCCTAGGACCGGGCCGTCCGGCGCAGGGGCCGGTCAGACCGGGCCTGGGACCGGACTGGCCGGTCCAAACCGGAGCTGGGACCGGGGCTTGACCGGAGCTGGGAATGTCCCACAGTACATCGTCCCGTTATCATCAGGGCAGGGGCCGGTCGGCGCCGGGGCGCCGGTCCATAGCCCGGTCCGCCGGGCGCATGACGGATCATCCGGTCCAAACCGGGCTAGCGACCGGACCCCGAGAGTGGGCTCTCCGAGCTTCTGGATATGACCCGGTTGGCACCGATCCAGGGAGTCGGCACCGGGCTGGCTGGTGCAGGCCGTCGACCGGGCCTACGGCCAAGTCAAGAGCCCTTGTTGATTTTCATCGAAGTGGGGGTCTCCCATTGCCTTCTTGTTCCATTGATACACCATTATACCTGTTTGGCTAATACCTAGGAATAATCTTGTAGACATGTATTAGACCAAAATACTCTAGCACGGTGTCATAGTTACCAAAATAATAGATAAGGGTAAAATACCCTTACAATGTCCCCCTTTTTGGTATACGATGACAAACCGAGCTAAAGTCACATATAGATATTATGATAAGCTTTAAACCTTGATTCCATATGAGATATTAAGACAGCTCCCCCATAATGTGTGCACTTGGAGAATTTGCGTTTGAATGCAAAGTGCACCATTTGTGGAATATGAGAAGCTCCCCCAATATCTTTAGGAAACAAGCATGGTATGGACATGTGAATATCAAGATATATAAGCATAACACATAATCATCCTAACATAGAGATTAAGCATACAAGTACATGTCCATACACGAATTATTTGAAGTAGCAAATGGTTCTTGGAATGAAAAGTCAAGCAAATAAGCACAAGCCAAATAAGAAGCAAATAAAATGTCAAGCATGGCTTGTGCAACCAAGGAACCCGAACCCGTGATCCTAGACTCTACTCTCTTCTCCCCTTTGGCATCGGAACACCAAAAAGGCGAAGAAAAGAGTAGGGATGCTAGCGCTCCCATCAATAGAACTCTGTCCCCGCGGGTGGAGTGCTGCCATCACCATCATCATCATCATCACCCTTGTCATCATCATCATCATACTGTTCATTGTCTTCATCATCATCTTCTCCATTTCCAGCAGTATCAGGGTCCTGAGCAGATCGAGGAGGAAGACCACCGTGCGCATACATGGAGAGATCAAAATTCTGGAGCATCTCATCATCAATGGGAGGCATCTCCCAAGTAGGTGCAAACACAGGCTCCATCTCAGGTCCAGGAGGAGGAACATGGGCATTTCTTGCAGCCATGAACTCATTCTGTCGCCTCCTAGTCTCCTGGTTCAAGGCAAGGCTTTGATGGGCAACATCATTGGTGTTTTTGCACATCTGCCACAGACTGGTCAAGAAGCGAGAGGCACCGCGCTTGGGGCGCCTAGAGTAGCTGGAGCTAGCAGGGTCATGCCTTTCCTTGGACCGGCGCTCAGAAGGCATCATGGCTGGGATTTCCGGTTTATCTCCTTGTTGAGGCAGTTTGAAAGGATCCATCTTGACCCATTGATCTTGCCTATTTTGACCAGATGGCACAACAGTATCAATGAGCTGCTGAATGTACTGAGCATAATTTGGAGTCATCCTTTCGCGAACAGAGCGCCTCAGTTCACAGTAGAGGAGATCACAACCATCAATGGTCTTCACATTTTCAGGACGGCAATAGTACATCAAATTCAGATGGTAGGCACGACATTCACTTGTATCTCCTGACTTGTTGATGAGGGTCTCACGGAATGGTTTAGCAAGCAGAAGATTGTAGTAGTACATTCCGGAGATAGTGGGAGGACCAGCTGTGGGTTCCTGAGGATAGCAGAACGAAATGTCCCCATGAGTGAGCTTGTTCTGAGAGTGATCTTGAACCCATGAGCACGGCCACCACCAAAACCCATGGCCTCACAGAAGTCAATGTAGTTGCAAGAATACTTGTCTTGTCCTGTCATCCAAGTCATTGTGCGGGCGGGGTCATCATGAAAGAACACAGTGCAGTGGAATTGCCTCACTTGGATTGGACAATAGTACCCATCACCATTTCCATCACCATGCTTCAAGCACATGAGATCAAATAGCCCCATCCTTTGCAAGGTATCAACCACAAAGCGATACTTTGTGGCTTGATGCATAGTGAGAACTTCTTGTTGATGGCCTTGGGCACCACAATAGTACCATTCTTCATACACTCTTGAGAGTCGTAGTAATCATCCCACAGATGCTGTTGGGTGTTGGTCCAGAAAAACCTATCTCCATGAGTGTAAGTGGGTTCCTCGAATCGATAGGGGTTCTCCTCTCTGAGTCGTCTCCAAGCAGCAACATGCACTGTGCCAACATTGAACGTTGGCACCCTCTCAATAAGATCATCATCTTCAGCTGCACGTTTGTCTTTCTTTCTCTTGGCAACTGACTTGCTTCGACCCCCAGTTGAACTACCTGGAACACTGGCCTGAGCAGCTTTGCTAGTCGTGCGTGAGCTAGTGCGGCACCCTGGAGGCCTCACAGGCCTACCTCTCTTGGCAGCAGCACCACGACTACCATCACTTGAATTACCTGTGAATGAGCAAATAGGGCGAGGATAGCAATGGGATAAGTGTACATGTCATCAGAAAATAGGGAGGCCAAAGAGCATAGTACATATTCAAGTGTTTTGACGGAGTTGTGCGAAGAACTGGGCAACCCGGCGTATGGTCCGGTCCAACCGGACGAGAGACCGGACGGGCTGGTCTGCCATCCGGTCGACCGGGCTACGCGTCGGACCGGCCGGTTGAACAGCTGGTTGACCGGGCCTGGGCCGGGTGCTGTCGACTTGTTAGGTTTGCCCAGAAATTCAACCACAAAATCATGCAAAAACTCATAAACTTGAACATATACTATAGCATTGTAGAGTGGAACATGTGCATAGTGGTGAGAGACACTCTAAAGGCATGAGGACTTACAAACCCTAACCCTAAATTTTCTCAAATTTCCTCAAAAATGTGCAATGTGTGAGGAGGACTTAGAAGGAGAGGGAATGGAAGAGGTATTTAACCGAAGACATGATCCTCCTTGCTCAAGGAACAAAGAGAACACCTAGAGAGGGCTTGAGGGCCAAATCCTCAAGATCTCCAAATGTGGCGAGAGGGACCAAATCCCTTGGTGGAGATGATTCAAAGGTCCCGATCTACGATTGGGTGAAGTTTGAGAGGATTCTAGTGGTGGGAAAACCCTAGGGAGAGGTGGAGATGAAGGGGTGGCGCACATGGAGTCTATGGTGGAAGGGGAGAAGTGAGGAAGAAGGCCACCAAGGGGTAACCTCCTCCCACTTAACCAGCCGCACGACCGGTCGCGCCGCCCGGTTGACCGAGTCTGGGGCCGGGTGGCCCGGCGCAGAGGCTAGTCCAACCGGACCAGAGACCGGCCAACACTGCTTTGTCACGTTTTGCCTCATTTTGCCCCTAATCTTTGTGCAATAGTGTGTGTATGCTCAGAACATGACATGTACATATAGATAGATAGATGTATGATGAGATGAGCATAGACATGGGGTAGGAAACACAAGGTTTTCTAGGCATACCCATTGGAGTGAAATCCAAACAAGATGTAAATAGCAACAATGGGCATGATTCGAAGTATATCAAGAATCATAAATCATTTTGAAATAGTTTTGCAATAAGATCATTTAGCCTTATATAGTCAAATCAATTTGCAATTGAGGCTTAATGAGGGGCGGGGGATTACTCCCCCTATGTGAAAGCGCACATGTCATGAGACCTCGAAGAGACATGTTTGGGTCCATATAATGACATTGGGTCTATTTATGTTGCACACATAGGTATGCATCATACCAAGACATGGTAAGATGACTATCCCCATATGTGTTGCACCTCTAAGCTAGATAGCAAGATAAATGCAAGAATATAGTGCAAGAAGTTATTCAATCTAAGTTTTTAGGATCAAGAATACCAAGTTCTCCTCTCAAGTTCACAAACCAGGCTTCATCCAAAGGCTTAGTGAAAATATCCGCCAATTGGTACGCTGTCCCCACATGAGTGAGATCAATGTCCCTATTAGCAACATGGTCACGTAGGAAGTGATGGCGAATGTCAATGTGTTTGGTGCGAAAATGTTGAACATGGTTATTGGCGCTCTTTATTGCACTTTTAGAAGAGGCACCGTACCAAGAGACACACCATAGTCTTTCAAGGTTTGCTTCATCCATAACAACTGAGTGCAACAAGATGCCGCAGATATGTATTCGGCTTCGGCGGTGGATAGAGCGGTGGAGTTTTGTTTCTTGGATGACCAACTCACCAATGACCGGCCAATAAATTGGCAAGCCCCGGAGGTAGACTTCCGGTCAATCTTATCACCGGCCCAATCGAAATCCGAATAGCCAATGAGTTCAAAGGTTGACCCTTTTGGATACCACAGCCCGAGAGTAGGAGTAAGAACAAGGTATCTTAGAATCCGTTTGACCGCCATCAAATGGCTCTCCTTAGGAGAAAATTGAAAATTGTTGTAGATATGCCCAAGAGGCAATAATAAAGTGGTTATTATAATATATCTTTGTGTTTATGATAAATGTTTGCATACCATGCTATAATTGTATTAACCGAAACATTGATACATGTGTGTTATGTAAACAATAAGGAGTCCCTAGTGAGCCTCTTGTATAAACTAGCTTGTTGATTAATAGATGATCATAGTTTCGTGATCATGAACATTGGATGTTATTAATAACAAGGTTATGTCATTAGATGAATGATATAATGGACACACACCCAAATAAGTGTAGCATAAGATCATGTCATTAAGTTCAACTTGCTATTAGCTTCCGATACATAGTTACCTAGTCCTTAAGACCCTGAGATCATGTAAATCACTTATACCGGAAGGGTACTTTGATTACATCAAACGCCACTCGTAAATGGGTGGTTATAAAGGTGGGATTAAGTATTCAGAAAGTATGAGTTGAGGCATATGGATCAAAAGTGGGATATTGTCCATCCCGATGACAGATAGATATACTTTGGGCCCTCTCGGTGGAATGTCGTCTGATTAGCTTGCAAGCATATGAATGGTTCATAAGAGATGACATACCACGGTACAATTAAAGAGTACTTGTTGGAGACGAGGTTGAACAAGGTATAGAGATACCGATGATCAAACCTCGGACAAGTAAAATATCGCGTGACAAAGGGAATCAGTATCGTATGTAAATGGTTCAATCGATCACTAAGTTATCATTGAATATGTGGGAGCCATTATGGATCTCAGGATCCCGCTATTGGTTATTGGTCGGAGAGAAGTCTCAACCATGTCTGCATAGTTCACAAACCGTAGGGTGACACACTTAAGGTTGGATGTCGTTTTAAGTAGATATGGAATATGGAATGGAGTTCGAATGTTTGTTCGGAGTCTCGGATGGGATCCAGGACATCACGAGGAGATCCGGAATGGTCCGGAGAATAAGATTCATATATAGGAAGTCACTTTCCAAGTTTGGAAATGATCCGGTGCATTTATGGAAGGCGCTAGAATGTTCTAGAACCTTCCGGAAGAAATCACTATGGAAGGTGGAGTCCCGGTGGGACTCCACCAACCCTAACTTGCCAACCAAGTAGGAGGGTGGAGTCCATGGAGGACTCCACCTCCTTGGCCGGCCAAGCAAGGGGGGAAGGGGAGAGTCCCTGTCCCTCTAGGTTTCGTCCATATGGCAGTTTTGAATTGGGGTCTTATTCGAAGACTTGGGCAAACCCTAGATGTGTTCCACCTATATAATGAGGGACAAGGGGAGGGGGCCGGCCACCACAAACCCACCAGCACCCCTAGAGGCACCAAGGCCGGCGTCCCCCTCTCCCCAAACCCTAGCCGCCCCTCCTCCTCATACAACTCTAGTAGCGCTTTGGCGAAGCCCTGCCGGAGTTCTCCACCACCACCGCCACCACGCCGTCGTGCTGCCGGGATTCCGAGGAGGATCTACTACTTCCGCTGCCCGCTGGAGCGGGGAGGAGGGCGTCGTCATCAACACCGTCACGTGTGACGGGAGGTGCTGCCCGTTGGCACCGTCAAGATCTTCTACGCGCTTTTGCAAGCAGCAAGTGATCGACTACATCCACCACGAGATCTAATCTCGTTAAGCTTTGTGAATCTTCGAGGGTTAGTCTCTTGATATCCTCGTTGCTACCGTCTACTAGATTAGATCTTGGCTTGTGTTCCGTTCTTGCGGTAGGAAATTTTTGTTTTCTATGCTACGAATCCCATAAGTGGTATCAGAGCCGTGTCTATGCATAGATTGGTTGCACGAGTAGAACACAATTGTTTTGTGGGCACTGATGCTTTGTTGTCTTTAGTTCGTGTACTTTGCATCTTGCGGCATAGTGGGATGAAGCGGCTCGGGCTAACTTTACATGACCGCGTTCATGAGATTTGCTCCACGCTCGACATGCAACTTGTATTGCATAAGTGGCTTTGCGGGTGTCTGTCTCTCCACTATAGTGAAGATCCAATTTAATCTTTCTATTGACAACACTAGTATCACCGGTGTGGTTCATGTTCGTAGGTAGATTGGATCTTACTCGAAAACCCTAAACCACGTAAAATATGCAAACCAAATTAGAGACGTCTAACTTGTTTTTGCAGGGTTTGGTGATGTGATATGGCCATGATGTGATGATGAATATGTATGAGATGATCATTATTGTATTGTGGCAATCGGCAGGAGCCTTATGGTTGTCTTTATATTTCATGTTGTAGTATTATTTCAAAGTAGTTGCAATAGTTGCTACACACGGTGAACAACCATGAAGACGGCGCCATGGACCTTGACGCTACGCCGACGATGATGGAGATCATGCCCGTTGATGATGGAGATCATGTCCGTGCTTTGGAGATTGATACGTCTCCGACGTATCGATAATTTCTTATGTTCCATGCCACATTGTTGATGATATCTACATGTTTTATGCACACTTTATGTCATATTCGTGCATTTTGGAACTAACCTATTAACAAGATGCCGAGTGCCGGTTCCTGTTTCTGCTGTTTTGGTTTCAGAGAAATCCTAGTAACGAAATATTCTCGGAATTGGACCAAATCAACGCCCGATTTCCTATTTTGCCGGAAGCATCCAGAACACCGAGTTCGCTAGAGGGGGCCACACAGGCCCAGGATGATAGGCCGGCGCGGCCCAGGCCCTGGCCGCGCCGCCTTATGGTGTCGTCGCCCCTTCAACCTTCCGACTCCGCCTCTTCGCCTATATAAAGGTCTCTGACCTAAAACCTCGAGACGAATAAGCCACGGTACGAAAAAAGTTCCAGAGCCGCCGCCATCACGAAGCCAAGATCTGGGGGACAGAGTCTGTTCCGACACGCGCCGGGACGGGGAAGTGGAAGGCTTCTCCATCGACCCGCTGCCATCTCCACCACCATCTTCATCACCGCTGCTGCTCCCATGAGGAGGGAGTAGTTCTCCATCGAGGCTCGGGGCTGTACCGGTAGCTATGTGGTTCATCTCTCTCCTATGTACTTCAATACAATAATCTCATGAGCTGCCTTACATGATTGAGATTCATATGATGATGCTTGTAATCTAGATGTCATTATGCTAGTCAAGTGGGTTTTACTTATGTGATCTCCGGAGACTCCTTGTCCCACGTGTGTAAAGGTGACAGTGTGTGCATCGTGTGGGTCTCTTAGGCTATATTTCACAGAATACTTATTCACTGTTATGAATGGCATAGTGAAGTGCTTATTTATATCCCTTTATGATTGCAATGTGTTTGTATCACTATTTATCTATGTGCTACTCATGTGATGTTATTAAAGTAGTCTATTCCTCCTGCATGGTGTAATGGTGACGGTGTGTGCATCGTGTAGTTCTTGTCGTAGATTATGATCATAATCTCTTGTAGATTGTGGAGTTAATTGTCATTATGATAGTATTGATGTGATCTATGCCTCCTTCGTAGTGTGATGGTGACAGTGTGCATGCTATATTAGTACTTGGTTTATTTTGCAAAGATCTATTATACTCTAAGGTTACTTAAACATGAATATCGAATGTTGTGGAGCTTGTTAACTCCGGCATTGAGGGTTCGTGTAATCCTACACAATTAGTGGTGTTCATCATCTAACAAGAGTATATGTAGCACAAATGAAAGAGAACTTATTTATTATGTGATCAATGTTGAGAGTGTCCACTAGCGAAAGTATGATCCCTAGGCCTTGTTTCCACCACAAAGAATTGCTTCCTACGCCAGCAAGCTATTTTACGGCGCCGCTTGTTTACTGTTTTACTGCATCTTTACTTTCTGCAACATTACCACCATCTATACCACCTGTGTTTTACTATCTCTTCGCCAAACTAGTGCACCTATACATCTGACAAGTGTATTTGGTGTGTTGGGGACACAAGAGACTTCTTGCTTTGTGGTGCAGGGTTGCTTGAGAGGATATCTTTGACCTCTTCCTCCCGATTCGATAAACCTTGGGTGATCCACTTGAGGAAACTTGATGCTGTTCTACAAACCTCTGCTCTTGGAGGCCCAACACGTCTACAAGAATAGAAGCACCCGTAGACATCAAGCTATTTTCTGGCGCCGTTGCCGGGAGGAAAGGTAAAAGGTACTCACACTCCGGATCTCGGCTACTAAGCTATTTTCGCCGTTGTAAGTACTCGAAGCTATTTCCTTTAGATCCTGCAATTGCATCTTTTTGTTTCTTTTTTACACTAGTTAGGCATAATGGAAAACAACAAAAATATGAGAGATCTTTATGAACTTTTTCTTGAATTAGGACATGATGTGTTTGAAGAGAGAATTAAAAAACCCATGGAAATTTATATGCATGCTAATGGGAATGTTATTAATATGAATGCTTTGAACACCATTGTTGCTAATGCTATGGAAAATTCTAAGCTTGGGGAGGTCGGTTTTGATGAAAATGATCTCTTTAGCCCTCCGGGTATTGAGGAGAAAGTTTATGTTGATTATGATACCTCCCATTTATGATGATTATAATGATATGGTCTTTTGGTGCCACCTACTATGGAGAGTAAATTTTATTGTGATTATACTATGCCTCCTACACTTGATGAGAATAATAATGATAGTTACCTTGTTGAATTTGCTCCCACTACAACTAATAAAACTGATTATGCTTATGTTGAGAGTAGTAATTATTTTATGCATGAGACTCATGATAAGAATGCTTTATGTGATAGTTATATTGTTGAGTTTGCTCATGATGCTACTGAAAGTTATTATGAGAGAAAAATATGGTTGTAGAAATTTTCATGTTACTAAAACACCTCTCTATGTGCTGAATTTTTGAAGCTACACTTGTTTTATCTTCCTATGCTTGCCACTATACTCTTCATGAACTTGTTTATTTACAAGATTCCTATGCATAGGAAGCATGTTAGACTTAAATTTGTTTTGAATTTGCCTCTCGATGCTCTTTTTTTTGCTTCAAATACTATTTCTTGCGAGTGCATCATTAAAACTGCTGAGCCCATCTTAATGGCTATAAAGAAAGAACTTCTTGGGAGATAACCCATGTGTTTATTTTACTACAGCAATTTTTGTTTGTTGAGTCTTGGAAGTTGTTTACTACTGTAGCAACCTCTCCTTATCATGTTTTTGTGCCAAGTAAAGTTTCTATGCTAAAGTTGATGTTATATTTGGGATCGCTGCGCAGAAACAGCATTGCTGTCTGTCACGAATTCTGGCATAAGTCTCTGTAAACAAATCGAAAAAATCTGCAAAATTACGAGCGTGATCCTCAGATATGTACGCAACTTTCATTAGTTTTGAGTTTTTCCATTTGAGCAAGTTAAGTGCCCAGTCCAGATGCATCTTTACGGACTGTTCTGTTTTTGACAGATTCTGTCTTTTATTTCGCATTGCCGCTTTTGCTATGTTGAATGAGTTTCTTTGTTCCATTAACTTTCAGAAGCTTTGTGCAATGTCCAGAAGTGTTAAGAATGATTGTGTCACCTCTGAACATGTGAATTTTGATTATGCACTAACCCTCTAATGAGTTTGCTTGAAGTTTGGTGTGAAGGAAGTTTTCAAGGGTCAAGAGAAGAGGATGATATACTATGATCAAGAAGAGTGAAAGGTCTAAGCTTGGGGATGCCCCGGTGGTTCATCCCTGAATATTTTAAGAAGACTCAAGCATCTAAGCTTGGGGATGCCCAAGGCATCCCCTTCTTCATCGACAACTTATCAGGTTTCTTCTAGTGAAACTATATTTTTATTCCGTCACATCTTATGTACTTTACTTGAAGCGTCTGTTTCTTTTTATTTTTTGTTTTGTTTGAATAAGTTCATCCTTGTGTGGGAGAGAGACACGCTCCGTTCATATGAACACATGTGTTCTTAGCTTTTAATGTTCATGGCGAAGGTTGAACTGCTTCGTTAATTGTTATATGGTTGGAACAGAATGCTACATGTAGTAATTGGTAAAATGTCTTGGATAATGTGATACTTGGCAATTGTTATGCTCATGTTTAAGCTCTTGCATCATATACTTTGCACCCATTAATGAAGAAATACATAGAGCTTGCTAAAATTTGGTTTGCATATTTGGTCTCTCTAAGGTCTAGATAATTTCTAGTATTGAGTTTTGAACAACAAGGAAGACGGTGTAGAGTCTTATAATGTTTACAATATGTCTTTTATGTGAGTTTTTCTGCACCGGTTCATCCTTGAGTTTGCTTCAAATAACCTTGCTAGCCTAAACCTTGTATCGAGAGGGAATACTTCTCATGCGTCCAAAATCCTTGAGCCAACCACTATGCCATTTGTGTCCACCATACCTACCTACTACATGGTATTTCTCCGGCATTCCAAAGTAAATTGCTTGAGTGCTACCTTTAAATTTCCATCATTCACCTTTGCAATATATAGCTCATGGGACAAAATAGCCTTAAAAACTATTATGGTATTGAATATGTACTTATGCACTTTATCTCTTATTAAGTTGCTTGTTGTGCGATAACCATGCTTCTGGGGACGCCATCAACTATTCTTTGTTGAATATCATGTGAGTTTCTATGCATGTCCGTCTTGTCGAAGTAAGAGAGATCTACCACCTTAATGGTTAGAGCATGCATATTGTTAGAGAAGAACATTGGGCCGCTAACTAAAGCCATGAATCATGGTGGAAGTTTCAGTTTTGGACATATATCCTCAATCTCATATGAGAACACTAATTGTTGCCACATGCTTATGCATTAAAGAGGAGTCCATTATCTGTTGTCCATGTTGTCCCGGTATGGATGTCTAAGTTGAGAATAATCAAAAGCGAGGAATCCAAAATGCGAGCTTTCTCCTTAGACATTTGTACAGGCGGCATGGTACCCCTTTGTGACACTTGGTTAAAACATGTGTATTGCGATGATCCGGTAGTCCAAGCTAATTAGGACAGGTGCGGGCACTATTAGTATACTATGCATGAGGCTTGCAACTTGTAAGATATAATTTACATAATACATATGCTTTATTACTACCGTTGACAAAATTGTTTCATGTTTTCAAAACCAAAGCTCTAGCACAAATATAGCAATCGATGCTTTCCTCTTTGAAGGATCTTTCTTTTACTTTTATTGTTGAGTCAGTTTACCTATCTCTCTCCACCTCAAGAAGCAAACACTTGTGTGAACTGTGCATTGATTCCTACATACTTGCATATTGCACTTATTATATTACTTTGCATTGACAACTATCCATGAGATATACATGTTACAAGTTGAAAGCAACCGCTGAAACTTAATCTTCCTTTGTGTTGCTTCAATGCCTTTACTTTGAATTTATTGCTTTATGAGTTAACTTTTATGCAAGACTTATTGATGCTTGTCTTGAAAGTACTATTCATGAAAAGTCTTTGCTTTATGATTCATTTGTTTACTCATGTCATTACCATTGTTTGGATCGCTGCATTCATCTCATATGTTTACAATATGATCAAGTTTATGATGGCATGTCACTTCAGAAATTATCTTTGTTATCGTTTTGCTCGGGACGACGAACTACTTGGGGATGCTGATACGTCTCGACGTATCGATAATTTCTTATGTTCCATGCCACATTATTGATGATATCTACATGTTTTATGCACACTTTATGTCATATGTGCATTTTGGAACTAACCTATTAACAAGATGCCGAAGTGCAAGTTCTGTTTTGCTGTTTTTGGTTTCAGAAATCCTAGTAACGAAATATTCTCGGAATTGGACAAAATCAACGCCCGGGTTCCTATTTTGGAAGCATCAGAGCACCCGAGTCGCGAGAGGGGGCCACAGGGCCCCGAGATGATAGGCGGCGCGGCCGGGCCACGGCGCCGCCTTATGGTGTCGTCGCCCCTTCGACCTTCCGACTCCTCCTCTTCGCCTATATAAAGGTCCCTGACCTAAAACCTCGAGACGAATAAGCCACGGTACGAAAAAAGTTCCAGAGCCGCCGCCATCGCGAAGCCAAGATCTGGGGACATGAGTCTGTTCGCACGCCGGCCGGGAGAGTGCCCCGAAGGCTTCTCCATCGACACCGCTGCCATCTCCACCGCCATCTTCATCACCGCTGCTCCCATGAGGAGGGAGTAGTTCTCCATCGAGGCTCGGGGCTGTACCGGTAGCTATGTGGTTCATCTCTCTCCTATGTACTTCAATACAATAATCTCATGAGCTGCCTTACATGATTGAGATTCATATGATGATGCTTGTAATCTAGATGTCATTATGCTAGTCAAGTGGGTTTTACTTATGTGATCTCCAGGAGACTCCTTGTCCCACGTGTGTAAAGGTGACAGTGTGTGCACCGTGTGGGTCTCTTAGGCTATATTTCACAATACTTATTCACCTGTTATGAATGGCATAGTGAAGTGCTTATTTATATCCCTTTATGATTGCAATGTGTTTGTATCACTATTTCTCTATGTGCTACTCATGTGATGTTATTAAAGTAGTCTATTCCTCCTGCATGGTGTAATGGTGACAGTGTGTGCATCGTGTAGTTCTTGTCGTAGATTATGATCATAATCTCTTGTAGATTGTGGAGTTAATTGTCATTATGATAGTATTGATGTGATCTATGCCTCCTTCGTAGTGTGATGGTGAAAGTGTGCATGCTATGTTAGTACTTGGTTTATTTTGCAAAGATCTATTATACTCTAAGGTTACTTAAACATGAATATCGAATGTTGTGGAGCTTGTTAACTCCGGCATTGAGGGTTCGTGTAATCCTACACAATTAGTGGTGTTCATCATCTAACAAGAGTATATGTAGCACAAAGGAAAGAGAACTTATTTATTATGTGATCAATGTTGAGAGTGTCCACTAGCGAAAGTATGATCCCTAGGCCTTGTTTCCACCACAAAGAATTGCTTCCTACGCCAGCAAGCTATTTTCTGGCGCCGCTTGTTTCCTGTTTTACTGCATCTTTACTTTCTGCAACATTCCCACCATCTATACCACCTGTGTTTTACTATCTCTTCGCCGAACTAGTGCACCTATACATCGACAAGTGTATTTGGTGTGTTGGGGACACAAGAGACTTCTTGCTTTGTGTTGCAGGTTGCTTGAGAGGGATATCTTTGACCTCTTCCTCCCCGAGTTCGATAAACCTTGGGTGATCCACTTGAGGGAAACTTGCTGCTGTTCTACAAACCTCTGCTCTTGGAGGCCCAACACTGTCTACAAGAATAGAAGCACCCGTAGACATCAGAGATCAAAGGCGCAAAGACTAAAGGGCCATATCATATCACATATGTATTGCATGTGATGTTAATCCTTTATGCATCTTATTTTAGATTGCGACGGTAGCATTATAAGATGATCCCTCACATTAATATCAAGATAATAAAGTGTTCTCCCCTCGTATGCACCGTTGCTACAGTTCGTCGTTTTGAAGCATCTCGTAAAGATCGGATGTGATAGATTCTACGTTCACATACAACGGGTGTAAGCCATGTTGCACACGCGGAAATACTTGGGTTTGCTTGACGAGCCTAGCATTCGACATGGCCTCGGGACAACGAAACGAAAGGTTGAACACGAGTCATATGGATGATATGATCAACATGTTGATGTTCACCATTGAAGCTACATCATCTCACGTGATGATCGGTTTTGGTGTAGTGGATGTGGATCGTGTGCCACTTAAAAACTATGAGGGATGTTGTATTAAGTGGGAGTTCATTAGTAATTAGATTAAAACATGAACTAGTTATCATAAACATAGTCTGAATAGTATTTTGAATTAATTTGTAGAATTGACATCCGTTTTCTGCCATGCGCTAGTCTTGTAATTGAGATAGAAATACTGTTAAGTCTGACAAGTAACTTTACAGACTGGTACCATATTGTTAAATAATCAAGAAATGATTAAGTCCTATTGCAAACTTTTAGTAAACCTCACATTGTTGATTCAAAGAACAATGGTTTCAATTAGTACCTAAAATCATCTTGTCTCCATGAAACTTGAAGTTCAAATCCGTTTGAAAAGTAAGGAGCTGGAAATTTTGTTTTCATAAATAAGCGAGGTATGAGATATATGTGATATCTAAGACCTTATTGCAAGATGATAGAATATAATCTAGTGAGACTACATAAACTCATAAGTTTTATGGGAATGTACGAAGGTTGAAGACGCCAGGCGTTCCAATCCTCCAACTATTGGGGCACTAACGATATTCACATATCCATGAAATGATCGTCCTTAGTATGCACCATTGCTAAGACTCGTCGTTTCGAAGCATCTCGTGATGATCGGGTGTTATAGATTCTACGTGTGCATACAACGGGTGCAAGCCAGATTTGCACATGCGAATACTGAGGTTAAACTTTACGAGCCTAGCATGTACAAACATGGTCTCGGAAAGTCATCATGATATGATGGATAAAATTATGAGTGAAATTGTTCATCATATTACAAAATTACTAATAGTGAAATCTGAAACACTTGTCATATGATGATCAACTTCAAAGTAAGAACCTCAAGGTTATTGGTATTTGACCAATGGAACTAGAAGTTATTGAAGATGAAGTGTTTTCTGAGAATGAGAAAAGCTAAAAGAGAAACTAGAAAAGATATTTTGGCAGAAAGAAAGAAAAGACTAGAAAGTCTAGCTCAGATGTATATAGATGATATAAATGTTATGGATGTATTCCTTGTTTGGTCACATAATGAAATTCTTGGGTATTTGTACCAGATTGGTTGGTATGAGATGTCATACAATACAACGCAATACAAGAATACGATGGCCTAAGTGACTGATAAGGAATATGGTAATAATGCACGTCTGGAACATAATAAAGTGTTATTATGTTTGTCGTTGGCATTCTACCTAGCCCTTAGAATTTATAATAAAGAACTTAATAATTGTTATTTTGCTCTGGTCAAATGAAAACAATAAGTTGTTCAAATTATGACATTACTCCATGAACGATGGATAAGTTATTATAAACTACCGGAGAGACCCGCGCATTTGCGCGGCTAGATTTGTCATGAGTTGCTTGCGTAATTAATATATATTGAATTGATTTTTTTCCTTCCCTTATTTTTGTTTAAGCTTTTATAGATTGTAGTACATTATTGAATATAATGTCTTGATGAGGTTATTTAAATCATTGACTATCACCACCTTATTAGAGCATTACAAAGCTAAATATATGTACTTTTTTTATTCAATTAACTTGATTTTGAACAAATCTCCTTAAATAATATTATAATTTAGCTATATGCTATAGGTAGTTATCTGATCAATTAAAGAGTAAAACATTATTTTACTATCTATAATAGCTGCATGGAAGATAAGAACTATATATTCTTTAAAAGACCACATATAGTCATTTCTACCTCTTGCAAATACTTCTTTAACAGGTATGTAAATACTTTTCACTAAGGAGTCTGAAGGATTTTGTTCTTCATATTTTTGGACTTCTTCATCTGACTGTAGTCAACGACTAAAGGTTGGCACTTGCTCACATATAAGAAAATCCCCTGAAGGTATATGTTGATTATGTAATAATGTGTCCTGGCAAAAAAAATTAGGTACACATTTATTCTTAATACAAATTAAATAGTACCTGCACTAAGAAACAATAATTGGTATTACCCAACTTTGTAAGAGTAAATGTAAAGAGATTATTACATAAAGGAAACAATTCTACTTGTTCACTTATTGTATGTCTAGAATATTGAGTGTGACACTATTATATGCAAAATTTAGTCTGAAAATATTATGACCACTACATAGGAGCTGATAGGAAGGTAAATAAGCGAGAGTAAAATTTGTATATAAATTTATACGCACTAAAGAAGAATAAATTGCTACCGGCAGCTGCCTCCCAATCATGAGAACAACCAAAGTAGTACTTCATGGCTGATGATCCTGCGCTCGCACTTCATGAACGAACTTACATACATATTTTGCACGTGTAGACTTTAGATATCACAACCCTGCAGACTAACTTCTGAATATAATGAGGAACACTGAAACATTATAAACTTGTCTTGCTCAACTTCTATAGTAAATCATGTGCTTCTCAGATTGTAGCGAACCTAGTCGAAAACTCCTAGCTGCCACATGAATCCCTTGATCATATTAACACCTCCAAATATGAATAACAGAAAGCATACAATCAACAATAACTTGCTTAATTTTCTAAAAAATGCTAGTTGCAACGTGTGTATGCCTGAGCACCTCCATCGCTTATTCTCGTCTGCAAAAAAACTCAGTTAGTGCTGGTCAACTCAATCTAGAACGTGAAAGAAAGATATGTAAAGTTTATATGCATTGCTAAAACAACGAATCCAGGTCTGTTGCGGAGTACCACCATCTTGCGAATTAGAGTCCAAGAGGCCATGCAACTATTCTCCGATGCCTTTGTGTGTCCTATTGCAATCGCCTTGTTGAGTGCTCCCAGGACGATGAGCTCCTCTTAGATGCCATGCCGTGAGCCTACGATGCTGCGCCTCGTCGCTGTGGCACCGTTGGCATATCAGGGCAAACTGGTGTGGTGGACACGTTAGTGGTACTACGCCTACAAAAGGAGTGTCACACCCCAACTTTTGCAACCTTGATTAGTTGTCTATATTGCAAAAATCAGGGGGAATAAAAACTTTTTCTAAAGACTAATTAGATGAATTGCCTTGATCTTGTTGTTATAATAAATTGCTTTGATCTGTTAGTAGATGAATTGTCTTGTTGTGTTTGTTACAATTGTCATGAGTTACCTCTTAGAATAACACCTCTAGTGTTAAAACAACATAACAACTCACTCAAGAAAACACATGTGTGGCCCTGGAAAATTATTTTCCTTTCTTTACCAATGCATAAACCCTATGCTTGGTGTTTTCCCATAAGTACCTCAACTCACATAACTCTAGTATCAAGGAAAATAGCTGAGCTATGGTCACTCTTGTATTGCCTTAACCCCTCCCTAAAAAAACATTTGAGATAGCATTTCACAAAAATCACAAACCCTCTTTTTGTTTTGTACTATGACTCAAAAATCTTAATTCAAAGGATCTTGTCAAAAACCTTTCCTTTTAAAATTGGCTATGATGACCTTAGATCATAGTGTCACAAAATGGTTTCTTAGGATATTTTGTTTTAACACAAAGTATTTACCAAATGGCTTACCCTTACTCTATGTGACTTCAAAATCTTGTGAAAGGTTTTATGTGTAGTTTTGGTTTCCTAAAATAAAATGGAATGATCCATATTTTCTTTCCTCTATAAATCATTCTACTCTTCAAAAACCCTCTCTCATTTCAAGTATATCAAGTAAGCCTATTTATCTAGTTTTGAATCAAAATTAAGGCCATAGACACCAAAATTGAAGGATATTTGATCTGTGATCAAATATCCATGGCATTGTCTTTGCCACTAACACATCTACATGACCCCAATTTAACCTCACTACTCTTTCTATACATGATCTTGGTAGATGATCATTTGTCCAACCATTGACTAATCTCCTTTTTGCATCTCTATCTCTCTAAGACCATGTGTCCTATTCTTTTTTTCTCTCCAAATTTGGACTTTCTTTCCGAATTTGCATAGACCCTTAAAACCCTAAACCCTCCTATCTTGGCTATCAAACTATTTCTAGTTTTCCATACTATTTTCAAAACCCTTACTCAAATAAAAATAGGAAATGTGAGTGGTATTTTACATCATCTCTTTTCCATCCTAAAAACATAGTTCTATAAGATACTTTTTATTTATTTTTGAACTAAATGCAGGGTTATGGCACATATGCCATTTCTTGCATTTCTCCTCTTCCCAAAACTCTTTAAAAAAATTCTATGATGTAGGTTACTGCTAGTAGATACTTTTAACTCTTACTACCATCTTCAACTCCTTGAAGTTTAAAAAGTTCTTTCTTTTATCAAAGATTCATGCCAATTGGCATCAAATGTTTTCTAATTTAAATGGCAACCCTTGTTCACCAAGTACACCTCCTTTGTTAAGATGCTAGAATCTTTGTCACATCACATGGAAGCCAAATCCTTAATCTAGTACTTTATGGATCCTTGCATGCACCACACCATGAAGACCACTCCTTTCCAAGTTTAACACCATATTTATGTTCACAATTTTGGAATACCATACCAACCCAAAATTCGGGCAAAGTTGGATTAAACCCTTTCATTCTTCCTCTCTTCTCATGCATATACCTTTTTCACTTCTTTTTCTTCAGCTATTTTCCTCACATCCCTCCCTCTATCTTGATCACCCATGCACCCTTAGGCCTTGTTGCTTTGGCACGAAAAGAATGAGAGAATGAAGAGATAACCGTGGACAAGTTTTGATCAAAACTTGAGCCCATCCTTTGCCAGCCATCTGAACCGACCCCAACCCCTCTAAAACCTAACCTGGACCTTCTCCCGCTCTCTCCAACCTAGCCCAAACGAGCAGCCCACGTCCCCACCCCATCCGAGCCCTGTTTCAACACGGAGAGGACGTGCACATGCACAGAACTCCTCTCCCGCTCGACCCCTCCCTCTTTCTCGCGCCTGCTGACGCCAGCACCTCCTACGTCACCCTCCAGCACCACCCAGACGTCAGCCCTCGCCTCCCCATTGGCCGGCAGCACCGCTCGCTCGTCCTCCCGTTGGCCACGGCCACCACCCACACACCTCCCTCCGGCTATAAAACCTGCACCCCCACCCCTCCTCTCCTCACACCACCTCTCCTCTCCCTTCCCAGAACACTCACAGAGAGGCGCTGAGACACTCCATGGCTGCAGCTCGCCGGAAGGAGCCGCACAACCATGGTCACCGTGAGGATGGTGCTCAAGGAGGAGCTCACTCCCGCCACCCTCCCTCCCTCCTTTCTTCTCCCTAGCAACCCCCTGCTTCCCCTCTTCCTTACAGTTGTTCCCACGTCGTCCAGGTTCGCCGGAGAGCGTCGCCAGCGAGCAGGCCGAAAGCTGCTGTGTGCAAACGCCGCCGGAAGGAGCAGTTTTGGAGGAGAAGCACCGCCGAACCCGCTCCTGGACGCGCGCCTGGACGCCGTCGACCTACCGCAGCCCCGCCCCGACGTCACCGTCGCCCATCCCTCGCCGTCGCGGCCGCCGCCGGTAAGGCCCCTGCCGCTCCGTCCGTTTTCTTTCCGTTGCACGCAGACGAGGAAGACGGTCACATGCTGGTCCTCCCGATCCGATCATGCACTGCATGGCCACGTCGGCCATGCAGGCCTGGCCCGCCTGGCCCCCTCCTCTTTCCTCTCTTTTTATTTTTCCTCTCCACCTGGACACCCACCTGGGCCGGCCCAACGCTGCCACCCCGCACGGCCCAGGAGTTTCCCGCCCAATCTCTGTTTCAAAATTCGTTTGAACATTTCAGTTTTTGAATTAAAAACCTGTGCACCAAGTGGTAAATAACTCAAGATCTATAAGCCCAAATGAGATGAAACCAGTGACGTTAGAAAGATAATTTCGAGACCTTTCACATGCCTCTCGCCACATATTTTTAGGATTTTTCTACGAATTATGGTATAATAAACTTGATCTATGTGTTCTGCATACTCCACAAAAATCCTAAAATTGTAGATTTAGTATTTTTAGCTGATTCCAATTGTGTTGATCTTGTTTTAACGTTGGCCATCTAGGAAAAATAATTTTAGCCCCTGGTTGTGCAATTTTTGATACGAATAGAGATGTGTTGTGTCACATGAAATGAAGGTTCTAAAAAAAAGCCTTGCTTTAATTAAATTTTTAAACACTCCTCTTATTCAAATATGGCCAGCACATGTTTCACTTTTATAAAACCAGTACCCCTGCATACTTCACCTTGTTTCATTTAAAAATATTGGTTCTTGAACTATGTGATTGATTGAATGTTGCCTTTTTATTTTCGCGACGCTAGATACGAACGTGGGAGAAGTTGAAGGAGAAGATTTTGGGGAAGGAATTGAAGAAGACCAGGGACTAGCCAGCCAAGGCAAACCATCTCTTGATCTCTGAATGTTGGATCACATATTGTGGTTACTTTGTTGTTATTATTGTCTCTCAATATATCTTGTGTTGTTTCTACTTTTGTTGTTGGAGCATGCTCACCGTGAGCATGTTTAGTCTCTTTGGCACCTCACCGACAACCCCCTTTAGTGACATGGTGGTTGTCATCTTCATGATCTCGGTGTACCCTCTAAGTGTGATGGGTATGCCCACTTACCTTGAGTGTGTCGACCTCTCGACACCCTTTTTGCACCCCTTCGTGGTATGATAGTTAGTATCGTGCCCTTGTTATATCTTCTACTTTGAGTGATGCTATGCATACTTACTCCCAAGAGTGCCAAACCTCTTGTTGATGCTATACATACTTACACTCAAGTATGTTGCACCCCTTGTTGATGTTCTGCATACTTACTCTCGAGTATGTTGAACCCCTTGTTGATCTTATGCATGCTTATCCTAAGCATGTATGCCCCCTTGACCAACTATATTATCATCTTCTTAGTGGTATGATGATTAACATCATGACCCTTGTTTAATCATCCTACTTATATTGTCCCTACGCATGCTTATCCTAAGTATGTATGATCCCCTTGACACCTCTTTTATCACCTCCTTAATGGTATGATGGCTAGCATCATGCCATTGTTGTCTCTTAGTTCTTACATGAAACTATAGGTTGGGAACCCCTGGGAAAAATACCTTGTTGAAAAGAACTTTGAAAAACCTTGGGTGAGTTGACTTACCTAAGTGTATGTTTATGAAAGAAAAGGATCTTGGCAAAGATGGTTGGAAAGAGAATCTTGTTTATGAAAAATTTGGCGTCTAAGTATTCACCCGTGACAATTAACCCGCGCAACCACAGCTACTCCAACGTGGGCACGGAGCTTAGCTTGACGTTTGTTCTTCTTAGCATGAGGCACCGCACAACTATACAAGGGTACGGTTACCCCCGAGTCCGGGTTGTCATGGTTGAGACAATAGTATAACGGGAGGCCTTTGGGGCTGACCCGTCCGGAAGACACTATGGGTCTCCTGGCTTGGCGGTGGAGCCACGCTCAAGAGGAGGTGAGCTGCCACGGTGCCGGGGAGGTACATACTCCATAGGGTAGGACCTCGTGTTAAGTCGAATGGGCGAAAGGTTATGTCCGGGTATCCGTCGTGGCGTATGTTGTTATGCGGGGATGATGCCCACACGATAGGTATCCGGATAGTTGTGGGGAAAGTGTGCAAACTCTGCAGAGTAAAATCTATTCGAATAGCCGCGTCTGCGGTCATGGACGGTTGGAATGGATGTTGCTTAGCCTGATGAGTTTTGTTTTATAAAATTGTTTGACAAAGGAAATGAAAGAACTTGTTTGAAGTACCGGAAGGGTACGGGAAAGGATGTGTCGACCATATGGAGATGGTCGGGAAGGATAAATAAAATTGGGTTATCCCATCCTAGTGTTTTATGTTGTGGAACTCTTTTGAAGTATCTTCTTCAACAGAGATATAGAGATGTCATAGGATACCTTTTGAAGTATCTTCTTCAACAAAGATATAGAGATGTCATAGGATATCTTTTGAAGTATCTTCTTCAACAAAGATATAGAGATGTCATAGAACCCTCTTAGTGTCCCCTTCAACTGTGATGTTAGGATGCTATATCCACAAGAGAAACTAGTTCTCTTCTTCATGCTATATCCACAAGAGAAACTACTTCTCTTCTTCATGCTATTTCCACAAGAGAAATTAGCTCTTCCCTCTTATCATCTTAGATTAGCACTTATCATCTTGCACTCTTGCAAAGTACCTTCTTGATGGTTTGCAAGTACAATTCCAAATGTACTCACGGCTTTGTCCCTGGCTATTTACTTGGCAGACCTGGAGGACTTCGACAGATGAAGAAGGAGTTGACGACGTCTATGAGAGCTAGGAACGTCTTTCCAGTCGGTTTTTGTGGGTTAAGGCAGATGACTTAGGCTCTCTGTTGTTAAGTGATTGCTACTACGATGATTAGATTAGGCCCTTGGGCTATCTTGTAAAGATGGGTCATGTGACCTTATTGTAATTTTTTTCCGTTTTGTAAAGGATGATGTAATTTGGTATCAGTTCGGTTATGTGTTCACGGCACACTGATCATGGGAACATGAACTGTATACATAACAGGGTATTTCGGACAGCTAGTCTGGGGTCCCCACAGAGCTGGTATCAGAGCCATCCTGACTGTACGAGACCTTAGTTAGCATGGACGTTAGTTAGGAAAACAAATACTTGGGAAAAACTATTTACGAAACACATTCTTGCTTTAGTCGGAAGCATAGCTTCTACTCCTCTTATTTCTTTGAAACTTCTAAATTCTTATCTCTCCCTTTATAAAAAGGTTTGAAAATTCTTACTCTATTGTCTCATCCACTTCAAACCTACACATTGGACGATGTCCCCAACTCAGGCCGGAGACTGGAACTCAAAGATGTATCAATCCCTCAGGAAGACTCAGGTATCTCCAACGACAGCTATTGGAGATTGGATGCCGACCTAGTCATGCACATAAAAGGATAATAAGATCACATCTTTAGTTGTCACCAAAGTCTGTCAAGGAGCTGACCTTGTTCCTCCGTGGACTTGCACTTTTGCAGTCGCCAGGGACCGAGTCCTCAATCCTTGACTAGTAATTTTTAGGCCAGCCACCAGAAGTTGCCGACTTTGGGAGTGCCTCAACAACTACCCCTCTGAAGACCTCACGTCCTCGGGATGATGAGACCATAAGATCTACGCAGTTTTCGCCTTTGCTTCAACATCGATGACTCAATACCAGGCCTGCGTCGCCACCAACTGCTACCAGGATCCAAGTTGAAGCCAATGTCGGAAAGATGAAGACGTCGACATATGTGACCAGCCCCAAACCAATAGGATGGATAGGACAAACTCAGTCTCTTTGATTGAGCTACCCCCACGTATTAGGCATCCCTAGATGCTTAGAGTACCATGTCTAGTTTGATGATTGCTTGTAGTTCCTTAAGTGTGTTGCCTTGAGTGTTTTATCTGTTTTTGTGTGTATGGTTGTGTTGGTCTTTAGGTCTGGAAAACACTCTTGGTATGATAACCAGCGTAGGAAGCCTCCCTAAGACTTTTTCACTCTTGTCTACCTCGCTATCGTAATGCTAACTATTAGTTATTTGGGTAGATTAACGATTGGCTCTAACTCTAACCCCGTTAGAAGTTGTTTTTCAACCATCAGGAAAAACTAACGCAGACCCCTATCTACGCTAACTACCTTCAAGATCAGCCGAAGCATCTCTACGACGCCAAGAAAGGAGAAACCCGTACCTTCAAGAGTGACTGCACTTCTGCGAGAAGCCATACTAATTTGGTCTAACCCTGGAGCATCACCGCGTTAACCTCGAGGATATCTTCTTGGAACCACCCTCTAACACACCGTCTAACAAGCTGAGAGCACAATAGCGTCAAAGCCAAGCTACATCACATAGTTCATCCGCTCCTCATCAAGTGAAGCTCCTGAAGATACCTCAAGACTCAAGATTAGGTGTAATTCACCCGCTCACTTCTTAGCTGGTATAAGTCAGCACCGACCCGCAAGCTGAAGATTGTCTTCGACGACCTCTGTTGCTGCTTCATATGGATACCAACCAGGCGCTTCATCAACTTACTAACTCACCACGCGTCCCATATGGTTTAGTTAACACCGTGAGTGCCTCTTGAAGTTGTGGTCTGCACGTCGCCCCTGAAGATTCTTCAATTGAGTATGGAAGGTCGACGACTCCTTCAGAAGCCCCCGACAGAACCACAAGGCAGAAGCTCTAAGTTTTTCCGAAAGCCCGAGGAAAGATCTCTTCCACTAAAAATTGGAGCTAACCCTAACATTTTCAACCTTCTAAAACACCGTTGGGAACTTGTTGGGATGCATTTACTCCCCTTGAAGCTGTGGACTACACCTTGCTTCCTGAAGATGTTTCAACTCGAGACGAGACATATCACCTCTTCGAAGCGCTGACAAGACCCCGTGGCCGAAGCTTAGAGTTTTCAAAACCCCCAGTGAACAATCTTAAGGGTGGAAGACTTTGTCTTCCACTAAATTTTAAGCTAACTCTAAAAAGTTTTCAACCCTGCTAAAAGCACCATTGGGGTGCACTAACACTCCTACAATCATGAACCCCCGCTAGGACCGTTGAGAAGCTACAACTCTAACACCGCATGGAGTAGTCAACCTCTTCACGAAGCTTGCCCTCGATAGAATCTTATCATGTCTCTCGGAAGCTGAAGCTATGACCCCGGCAACAACAACACATCTATAGGAAGATGGAGTCTAACTTAAGTCGACATATACAACCTCCCTAGTCCTACGCTTAGTAATCTCGGGACGAGATTATTTTAAGGGTGGAAGATCTGTCACACCCCAACTTTTGCAACCTTGATTAGTTGTCCATATTGCAAAAATCAGGGGGAACAAAAACTTTTTCTAAAGACTAATTAGATGAATTGCCTTGATCTTTTTGTTATAATAAATTTCTTTGATCTGTTAGTAGATGAATTGTCTTGTTGTGTTTGTTACAATTGTCATGAGTTACCTCTTAGAATAACACCTCTAGTGTTAAAACAACATAACAACTCACTCAAGAAAACACATGTGTGGCCCTGGAAAATTATTTTCCTTTCTTTACCAATGCATAAACCCTATGCTTGGTGTTTTCCCATAAGTACCTCAACTCACATAACTCTAGTATCAAGGAAAATAGCTGAGCTATGGTCACTCTTGTATTGCCTTAACCCCTCCCTAAAAAAACATTTGAGATAGCATTTCACAAAAATCACAAACCCTCTTTTTGTTTTGTACTATGACTCAAAAATCTTAATTCAAAGGATCTTCTCAAAAACCTTTCTTTTAAAATTGGCTATGATGACCTTAGATCATAGTGTCACAAAATGGTTTCTTAGGATATTTTTTTTAACACAAAGTATTTACCAAATGGCTTACCCTTACTCTATGTGACTTCAAAATCTTGTGAAAGGTTTTATGTGTAGTTTTGGTTTCCAAAAATAAAATGGAATGATCCATATTTTCTTTCCTCTATAAATCATTCTACTCTTCAAAAACCCTCTCTCATTTCAAGTATATAAAGTAAGCCTATTTATCTAGTTTTGAATCAAAATTAAGGCCATAGACACCAAAATTGAAGGTGTGATCAAATATCCATGGCATTGTCTTTGCCACTAACACATCTACATGACCCCAATTTAACCTCACTACTCTTTCTATACATGATCTTGGTAGATGATCATTTGTCCAACCATTGACTAATCTCCTTTTTGCATCTCTATCTCTCTAAGACCATGTGTCCTATTCTTTTTTTCTCTCCAAATTTGGACTTTCTTTCCGAATTTGCATAGACCCTTAAAACCCTAAACCCTCCTATCTTGGCTATCAAACTATTTCTAGTTTTCCATACTATTTTCAAAACCCTTACTCAAATAAAAATAGGAAATGTGAGTGGTATTTTACATCATCTCTTTTCCATCCTAAAAACATAGTTCTATAAGATACTTTTTATTTATTTTTGAACTAAATGCAGGGTTATGGCACATATGCCATTTCTTGCATTTCTCCTCTTCCCAAAACTCTTTAAAAAAATTCTATGATGTAGTTTACTGCTAGTAGATACTTTTAACTCTTACTACCATCTTCAACTCCTTGAAGTTTAAAAAGGTCTTTCTTTTATCAAAGATTCATGCCAATTGGCATCAAATGTTTTCTAATTTAAATGGCAACCCTTGTTCACCAAGTACACCTCCTTTGTTAAGATGCTAGAATCTTTGTCACATCACATGGAAGCCAAATCCTTAATCTAGTACTTTATGGATCCTTGCATGCACCACACCATGAAGACCACTCCTTTCCAAGTTTAACACCATATTTATGTTCACAATTTTGGAATTGTTACCTGCCAAAACCCACCGGCGGGCAATGGTTAAGCAACACGAAGAGCCGGGAGGCTCCCAAGGCCGCTTAGTGGACCCTGGCACCTCGCGTCGTCCGCAAGTCTTCCAGCCACGTCCCGCGGTTGCTAGGGCGTGCCACCTGACCTAGACCCGATCAGGAAGGTGTTAGAGTGCTTCGATTGTTCCCGCATGGTAGACACGTAAACATTAAATGCGAGCCCTATCGGCTCTCAGGTTGCCGTGGATCGGCTCAAAGAGCCGATCGCCCATGGTTCACGTTGATTTGCAATGACATGGGGATCCTGCTTGATCAAAACAAAGCTAAACCGATCTACGACAGTTTAGGGTTTTCACCGCATAAGGAACGTCCTACGTGTGATCGGGCCTAGCAGAGATACGAAAGATGATGCAAACTACCCTACGAGGCCTAAAAACCAACATAACGTTGATTCCAGAACATCCCTTGCAGGACGGTAACAACACCTAACGCACCGGATCGTCGACCCCGCATAAGGCCTAACTATGCGGATATTAAACTAATCCTGCGGAGCAAGGAGCAACTATAACAGATCGGATCTACTAAGTAACGAACAAGCAAGATGGTGCCCTTACACCCATATAGGTGTAAGGGCAGCTAAATGTCGAGGGACGGCATTGCCACGATATGCACAAGAAAGCATCAATGCAAGCCCCTAAACACCTAAAGATAAGTAGTGCTGCTCGCCATCAACAACGCTTCAGCACGAGCAGCACAAGGTAGACGAATAAACGTGTACTGCCTAGATCGCAATCTAGGCAGCATGATGCTTACCCGGAAGAAACCCGAAGAAAGGGGTGGCGATGCGCCTGATTTGTGTTTGTTGTGAACGTGATTGTCCTTCTTTTCCGATAACCTAGATACATATTTATAGTCCAAGGGACTTTCTAATTGAGCGTGCACCTAACCGTGCACGGGCCAGACTCTATCTGTTAATTCTAAACACGATACGATCTACTATATTACAGATACACGGGCAATTTAGCCCAAACTCTTAGCGCAAGGCCGCTTCGAAGATGCTCCACGTGTATGTCCTTCAAGCCCATCTTCACTTACGGCCCATCTCCTGATTTGGCAAAATCTGGTGATAACACATGCCCCCTGGTTTTGGTAATGATAATTTCAAAACCATCTGTTTCCTTCGAGGGGTCATGTCGTGGCAGAGAAGAACGTCGCAATATTTTCTCATCATGACGACTTGCCTTCCCAACTTCTCTGCACGATTTGACAGTTTTGGCACCATGTCCTCGGAAACTGCTTAAGCATTAAATTGCTATATCCCCCTTTTATTTAGCCACTTCTTGCAATTCCTTTCTTCATCCTCCTCGCACCAGTATTTCCAAAAGCCCTCCTCGGCTATCATGTCTTCTTCCTCTTCTTCTCCCTCATCGGGTCTTTCCACCCAATCCTCCCCCTCCCGCGAACCGACGCCGGAGTGGGACCCGCGGAGGCCCACGCGGCCAACATCCGCCCGCGCCATAGCCGACGGGACGAGTCGAGCCACGACTCCTCCGTCTGGTCTGAAGATGACCAGTCCTTAACGGACGGGGAGAGCAACCTTCGCTTCCTCGCCATTGGGGAATCGGAGGAGGAAAGCGACGACGACGGCTTCTCCTGGATGGTCTCTCCTCCGCGAGGAGGTGAAGGAGGAGGAAGAGGAGGAGGACGACGCCTCCTCCGACGAGCCGCCGGCCAGCGTCTCTGCCCTTGGCCGGGCAACATGAGCGACTTCGGCGATGATGCCGGCGCCGACGAAGAAGACGAGGACAATGAAGGTCCCGTGGGAGCGCTACGACGACGAAGAGCCGGCCGGGAGCAGCGCCGGCGGCGATGGCGACGATGAGGGCAGCAGCGGCCCCTAGATAGGATAGAGCTAGGAGTAATAGATGAGGGCAATGTATCCCCCAGCAGTTCCTTTTGAGAGCAATCAGCTCCTTCTATGTAAGAAACTTGATTATCAATGAAGGAATTTCCCTAATTTGATTCTGTCGATTTCTTCCATATTGATCTAGCCGATTCTCCCCTACCCTGATTCTGCCGATTGTCACCTTGGTCGATGTTCAATGAGCCGATGGCAATGCATCAGCTCTTATAATACATTGCAAGACCGATCAATCTAATCACCTCCTCAGATGGTAACTTGCAATCCTTGAAATTTAGATCCAAACTCCCAATCGAACACGTCCAGCCCACAGCTTTGAGACCCTCAGATCTTTGGACTTCAAAATCATCCGATCGTGATGTTGGTCCTGACGGCAAAACTCCTGGGTTAATGCTCCCAGGAAAGCTTCTTAGCCCGTTGCTGACAACCTTGATGTTGAAGCTGATACTCTTGGAAACAGGTGCTATTTGCTCACAGCTTCCCTGTGACGTTCTGTTCATATGCAGCCACACTGGTCTAGAGCCTAATCAATGATGACGGCTCCCTCTTCAATCTCCTCCCATCAACCTGATGGTATCCTTCTGCGAGAGTTCGCTACCTTTCCTGGTCACGATGCAGAAACAGCCGATTTCAATACCATCGGCTCTTCAGAATGAAGAATCTTCAGGGCCAGCTGCCCCCCAAGCCTCAGTCAAGGCGAGAACATAAGTGGACCAGCCAAATGGGCCATCACTGGCTTCTCAACCGTAGTGCAGCGTCAGCTGATTCTAACCAAATCGGCTTTCAAAAGCAGAGAACCTTCAAAGTGAGCTGCCCCCCGAGCTTCTTCAGTTCAATGATGCAGCTTCTGGTGAGAATGCAGTTCGTGCTGCTCTTGTTGTTGGCCAAGGCTGCGATCCTCAAACTTGCCGGCAAATATCAACAGCTCAAATGAGAAAAAGGGCAGTCTTGGACGCCCGAACTTGCTGCTGTGCTGCCGAGCTTGAAGTCTTGCAAAAGGAGTTGGAGGTCCTTGACGAGAGGGCCTGAGTCGCTAAGCAATCCCAATGAGGGGTTCCTCCAGTAGAGCCTGCTTGTAACAGTCAGTATCCCTTGAGTCGATGGCCGTGCATGGCAATTCTTAAGTCGATGTCTACGTCGGGCAGCCCAAAAAAATTTCGTATTTTCGTTTTTTATGGCCGTTTGCCCCCATACCTGAGCTGTGCTGGGCATTTGCCATCACTCCAAGCTTTGTATCCTCGTGTTTTGTCCATCTATGTGCCCCCGAGCCGTTCGTCAAATACTTGATGGTATCGGCTCTTCAGGCATCTGTCGGATCAATGCTGAACACAAACAAAACGTGTGTCGAGGATAATTTTGGCCGATTGCGGGAATCGGCCTCCCTTTTCATTGCAATTCTTGACGATGGTTTGCAACTTCTCGGATTTCCACTAGCACGTGGCATGCTGGAGATAAGATCCTTTGCTTTTCATTTTTTGAGGGCCGATCGCAGGGATCGGCCTTGCCACGTACGTCCAATGTCTTGGACCTGCTACTCCGTCCGGATCACGGATACCATGTTTGTATCAGCCGATGCCTCCACATCGGCATCAGCCGATGTGCCTCGGCTTCCGTATGTTTAGGGCGCCATACTTTCTTTGGCGGGCGCGCCTTTGTCTCCATTGTTTGCTGAATTTTCGCGGCCAGATCGGGCGCGCGCTGGCAACATGTGCAGATGCGTGCCTCGGCTTCTTCCAGGTTTCGCACCGCTGCCTCCTTGAGAATGGCTGAGTCCATCGGGGCACCACCTTGGTCGTGATACCTATCTTCTTCTCCATCGACTCCTCAAAGTCTTCTTCTTGGACCCAGCTTGTTTCTTATGAGGTGGGAGAGGTCCTAGACGCTCGAAACCTCATTTGTCCTCCTCCTTTGCTGCTTGCATTCTGGGTAGTTCTCAATTGTCGGCAATCGGCTCATTCTGAGTCCCAGCAATGTTTGAAGAAAGGACAGTCCAGTGTGCTTATCCACGTCATCTTGCTCCCTTGACCTCCCTCTAGCGTGAAGCTCGTACCCGTCGTTGCTTCTATCATGCTGACGATACCTCTATGCATCGAACAAACGATATCTTTCATCTTCGTCGTAGCGCCGACGTCGGTCATCTTGCTGCTCATATTTGTTGAGGAGATGCGAGAGTGGGCGTTGATACCGTATGCTTCTCACCTCCTCCTCGGTTAGGTATCGTCTCATCATCCTAGGGCCGGTCGCGTGGAACGGCCTCCTCTTTATCTTTGCCACGGGAGTGGCTGCTCTCTGCCTTATCTGTGCCATGGCGGCCCACAAGCCCTGCCATATTGACATCAAAAGAGAACCCTGGTTCCCTTATGGAGTGGCTTAGGTCCACCATGTTGACGTCCGGAACGGACGCATGTCTACCTTCAGGCAAAGAAAGTTAATCGGCCGATTCTATCGCCATCTGAATTTGTGCGCGTACTTTGCAGTCGTTGGTGGCGTGCGTGAACGTATGATGCCATTTGCGGTATGGCCTTTTGTTCATCTCTTGTGCCGTAGGGATCTTGTGGCCTTCGGTAGCTTCAACTGTTTCTCTTT
This sequence comes from Lolium multiflorum, assembly GCA_030979885.1. Taxonomy (NCBI): domain Eukaryota; kingdom Viridiplantae; phylum Streptophyta; class Magnoliopsida; order Poales; family Poaceae; genus Lolium; species Lolium multiflorum. Next base: position 111,458,133 of record CM061752.1, on the reverse strand, counting down.
TAGTAGCAGATCGAAGATCTGTTCAGCTTGCTCACGTCGAAGTCAAACCCTCTTGGAGGCCCTGGTGGGTTCACCCATTTGCAGGTCACAGGTGCGGCGTCCGAGTCCATTCGGCTCTGCGACTTCCTGATCTTCCGAGAATCTTCATCCTCATCGGTGTTGACCAGGCTTATCGCGCTTGAACTTGTCTTGGTACGTTCGGATGGCGCTGTTCGTATAAGGTCAGTCTGAACCATGTGCGCAGCGAGGTTGTACTCCACTTGGAACGTCGGATCCTTGAAGGACGCCGCAAGGCCTGCCACGGCAGCTCGATTTGCTTCTTTCTTAAGTGGACCGAATAACATCGGTTCTTGACAGTTCTGAAACGCTGAATGTATTCAGACACTGTCTCTCCCTTTGCCGAACTTGTGCTAGTTCGACAATGCCGCTCAGTAACCCGAATGATATTGCTTGTGAAACTGTTCCTCTAGCTGCTTCCATGATCGCGAATTTGGCTGCAATGAGGTGTACCATCCAAAAGCTGGGCCGGTGAGGGATTGCGAAAAGAACCTCACCAGCTGATCCGATGCGAAACCATGCCCGGCTGGGCCAAATATCGGCTCACGTGCTCGATTGAGCTAGACCCTTCTGACCCGAACTTGGTGAAGTCCGGGAGCCGGTACTTAGGTGGTAGTGGGATCAGGTCAAACTCATTGGGGTACGGCTTGAATAGCCGATTATCTTCTTCTTCGGCAGGATGCGCTGAGTCTCGAATGATCTGATCCGCGGTGGAGGACGTAGCAACTGAGCTGTCATGAATTGGTGCGGTGGCATGCTTGGTTAGCCATGCACAGTTTCTCAGCGTCTGCACCCAAACTCCCCATTCTTGCAGCGTTCCTCCTGCCGGAACAATTGCTCCGCTCCGGCAATCCCTCCTGAACTGGATCGCCTGCGTCCAGTTGTTGCAGTCCGGCACAAACGTGCACACGTATCCGTGCGGGATCTCCTTGGGGCTCCCATAAGAACTGATAGTCGCCCGGATCACCTCCAACCTTGTAGACAACGTATGCCGGCGAACCTTGTTGCTGTGGAGCTGCCATCGCGTACGGCAATGGTGGCTGTGTGGTGTTGCACCTCTCCCTGGTGAGTCCCTAGAGCAGGTCCTGAAGGGGTCTGGGTGCCTCATGATCTCTTGCACCACCTGAGGCAGCTCCAACGTATTTACCAGGCTCTCAGAATGCCGATGCAGCGAATGGGCCACCACGTAGTTGATCTCTGTCGCAGGGCTCTGCGTTCCTCTGAAGGGAGAGACAGATCCAACCCGTCGAGGACGCCTTGTGGTGTGAATCCTTTGAACCTGATGCCGTGCGAACGGGTCTTCTCAAAGGAGCCGATGAGTTCGGCATCAACGATGGCCTTCAGCTCATCGTACTTCTTCTTGTGTTCAGCAGGGAGATCCTCGTATGTGATCTGTTCCTCTGCCATCTCGGGTGTCGGTGTTGACGTGGATGTTGCAGAAGATGTCCCACCGGCGTGCCAGAATGTGTTACCACCAAAACCCACCGGCGGCAATGGTTAAGCAACACGAAGAGCGGGAGGCTCCCAAGGCAGCTTAGTGGACCTGGCACCTCGCGTCGTCCCGCAAGTCTTCCAGCCACGTCTGGCGGTTGCTAGGCGTGCCACCTGACCTAGACCCGATCAGGAAGGTGTTAGAGTGCTTCGATTGTTCCTGCATGGTAGACACGTAAACATTAAATACGAGCCCTATCGGCTCTCAGGTTGCCTGTGGATCGGCTCAAAGAGCCGACGCCCATGGTTCACGTTGGATTTGCAATGACATGGGGATCCTGCTTGATCAAAACAAAGCTAAACCGATCTACGACAGTTTAGGGTTTTCACCGCATAACCGAACGTCACGTGTGATCGGGCCTAGCAGATACGAAAGATGATGCAAACTACCCCTACGAGAGGCCTAAAAACCAACATAACGTTGATTCCCGGAACATCCCTTGCAGGGACGGTAAACAACACCTAACGCTACACCGGATCGTCCGACCCCAGCATAAGGCCTAACTATGCAGATATTAAACTAATCCCTGCGGAGCAGGAGCAACTATAACAGATCGGATCTACTAAGTAACGAACAAGCAAGATGTTGCCCTTACACCCATATAGGTGTAAGGGCAGCTAGTGTCGAGGACGGCATTGCCACGCAGATATGCACGAAAGCATCAATGCAAGCCCCTAAACACCTAATGATAATTAGTGCTGCTCGCCATCAACAACGCTTCGCACGAGCAGCACAAGGTAGACGAATAAACGTGTACTGCCTAGATCGCAAGATGCGATCTAGGCAGCATGATGCTTACCGGAAGAAACCCTCGAAGAAAGGGGTGGCGATGCGCCTGATTTGTGTTTGTTGTGAACGTGATTGTCCTTCTTTTCCGATAACCCTAGATACATATTTATAGTCCAAGGGACTTTCTAATTGAGCGTGCACCTAACCGTGCACGGGCCGACTCTATCTTTAATTCTAAACACGATCTACTATATTACAGATACACGGGCAATTTAGCCCAAACTCTTAGCGCAAGGCCGCTTCGAAGATGCTCCACGTGTATGTCCTTCAAGCCCATCTTCACTTACGGCCCATCTCCTGATTTGGCCAAAATCTGGTGATAACAGGAATACCATACCAACCCAAAATTCGGGCAAAGTTGGATTAAACCCTTTCATTCTTCCTCTCTTCTCATGCATATACCTTTTTCACTTCTTTTTCTTCAGCTATTTTCCTCACATCCCTCCCTCTATCTTGATCACCCATGCACCCTTAGGCCTTGTTGCTTTGGCAAGAAAAGAATGAGAGAATGAAGAGATAACCGTGGACAAGTTTTGATCAAAACTTGAGCCCATCCTTTGCCAGCCATCTGAACCGACCCCAACCCTCTAAAACCTAACCTGGACCTCTCCTCTCTCTCCAACCTAGCCAAAACGAGCAGCCCACGTCCCCACCCCATCCGAGCCCTGTTTCAACACGGAGAGGACGTGCACACGCACTGAACTCCTCTCCCGCTCGACCCCTCCCTCTTTCCCGCGCCTGCTGCTGACGCCAGCACCTCCTACGTCACCCTCCAGCACCCCCCTGACGTCAGCCCTCGCCTCCCCATTGGCCGCCACCGCCCACGGCCACCACCCACTCCTCCTCCGGCTATAAAAGCACCCCCGCCCCAGCCTCTCCTCTCACTCACCTCTCCTCTCCCTCCCAGAACCCTCACAGAGAGGCCTGAGACACTCCATGGCTGCAGCTCGCCGGAAGGAGCCGCACAACCATGGTCACCGTGAGGATGGTGCTCAAAGAGGAGCTCACTCCCGCCACCCTCCCTCCCTCCTCTTCTTCTTCTAACCACCCCCTGCTTCTCCTCTTCCTAACCCCCTCCCACATCATCCAGGTTCGCCGGAGAGCGTCGCCGCGAGCGGCCGAAAGCTGCTGCGTGCAAACGCCGCCGGGAGGAGCAGTTTTGGAGGAGAAGCAGCGGGACCCGCCCCTGGACGCGCGCCTGGACACTCCTCGACGCCCTCCCCTCGCCTCGTCGCGGCCGCCGCCGGTAAGGCCCCTGCCGCTCCGTCCGTTTTCTTTCCGTCGCACGCAGACAAGGAAGACGGTCACAGGCTGGTCCTCCCGATCCGATCATGCACTGCATGGCCACGTCGGCCATGCAGGCCTGGCCCGCCTGGCCCCCTCCTCTTTCCTCTCTTTTTATTTTTCCTCTCCACCTGGACACCCACCTGGGCCGGCCCAACGCTGCCACCCCGCACGGCCCAGGAGTTTCCCGCCCAATCTCTGTTTCAAAATTCGTTTGAACATTTCAGTTTTTGAATTAAAAACCTGTGCACCAAGTGGTAAATAACTCAAGATCTATAAGCCCAAATGAGATGAAACCAGTGACGTTAGAAAGATAATTTCGAGACCTTTCACATGCCTCTGGCCACATATTTTTAGGATTTTTCTACGAATTATGGTATAATAAACTTGATCTATGTGTTCTGCATACTCCACAAAAATCCTAAAATTGTAGATTTAATATTTTTAGCTGATTCCAATTGTGTTGATCTTGTTTTAATATTGGCCATCTAGGAAAAATAAGTTTTAGCCCCTGGTTGTACTTTTTCTGTTACGAATAAAAATGTGTTGTGCCACATGAAATTATGATTCTAAAAAGCCTTGCTTTAATTAAAGTTTTAAACACTCCTATTAAACAAATATGGCCAGCACATGTTTCACTTTTATAAAACCAGTACCCCTGCATACTTCACCTTGTTTCATTTAAAAATATTGGTTCTTGAACTATGTGATTGATTGAATGTTGCCTTTTTATTTTCGCGACGCTAGATACGAACGTGGGAGAAGTTGAAGGAGAAGATTTTGGGGAAGGAATTGAAGAAGACCAGGGACTAGCCAGCCAAGGCAAGCCATCTCTTGATCTCTGAATGTTGGATCACATATTGTGGTTACTTTGTTGTTATTATTGTCTCTCAATCTATCTTGTGTTGTTTCTACTTTTGTTGTTGGAGCATGCTCACCGTGAGCATGTTTAGTCTCTTTGGCACCTCACCGACAACCCCTTTAGTGACATGGTGGTTGTCATCTTCATGATCTCGGTGTACCCTCTAAGTGTGATGGGTATGCCCACTTACCTTGAGTGTGTCGACCTCTCGACACCCTTCGTGGTATGATAGTTAGTATCGTGCCCTTGTTATATCTTCTACTTTGAGTGATGCTATGCATACTTACTCCCAAGAGTGCCAAACCTCTTGTTGATGCAATACATACTTACTCTCAAGTATGTTGCACCCCTTGTTGATGTTCTGCATACTTACTCTCGAGTATGTTGAACCCCTTGTTGATCTTATGCATGCTTATCCTAAGCATGTATGCCCCCTTGACCGCCTATATTATCATCTTCTTAGTGGTATGATGATTAACATCATGACCCTTGTTTAATCATCCTACTTCTATTGTCCCTACGCATGCTTATCCTATAAGTATGTATGATCCCCTTGACACCTCTTTTATCACCTCCTTAATGGTATGATGGCTAGCATCATGCCATTGTTGTCTCTTAGTTCTTACATGAAACTATAGGTTGGGAACCCCTGGGAAAAATACCTTGTTGAAAAGAACTTTGAAAAACCTTGGGTGAGTTGGACTTACCTAAGTGTATGTTTATGAAAGAAAAGGATCTTGGCAAAGATGGTTGGAAAGAGAATCTTGTTTATGAAAACTTTGGCGTCTAAGTATTCACCCGTGACAATTAACCCGCGCAACCACAGCTACTCCAACGTGGGCACGGAGCTTAGCTTGACGTTTGTTCTTCTTAGCATGAGGCACCGCACAACTATACAAGGGTACGGTTACCCCCGAGTCCGGGTTGTCATGGTTGAGACAATAGTATAACGGGAGGCCTTTGGGGCTGACCCGTCCGGAAGACACTATGGGTCTCCTGGCTTGGCGGTGGAGCCACGCTCAAGAGGAGGTGAGCTGCCACGGTGTCGGGGAGGTACATACTCCATAGGGTAGGACCTCGTGTTAAGTCGAATGGGCGAAAGGTTATGTCCGGGTATCCGTCGTGGCATATGTTGTTATGCGGGGATGATGCCCACACGATAGGTATCCGGATAGTTGTGGGAAAGTGTGCAAACTCTGTAAAATCTATTCGAATAGCCGCGTCCGCGGTCATGGACGGTTGGAATGGCTGTTGCTTAGACTGATGAGTTTTGTTTTATAAAATTGTTTGACAAAGGAAATGAAAGAACTTGTTTGAAGTACCGGAAGGGTACGGGAAAGGATGTGTCGACCATATGGAGATGGTCGGGAAGGATACATAAAATTGGGTTATCCCATCCTAGTGTTTTATGTTGTGGAACTCTTTTGAAGTATCTTCTTCAACAGAGATATAGAGATGTCATAGGATACCTTTTGAAGTATCTTCTTCAACAAAGATATAGAGATGTCATAGGATATCTTTTGAAGTATCTTCTTCAACAAAGATATAGAGATGTCATAGAACCCTCTTAGTGTCCCCTTCAACTGTGATGTTAGGATGCTATATCCACAAGAGAAACTAGTTCTCTTCTTCATGCTATATCCACAAGAGAAACTACTTCTCTTCTTCATGCTATTTCCACAAGAGAAATTAGCTCTTCCCTCTTGTCATCTTAGATTAGCACTTATCATCTTGCACTCTTGCAAAGTTCCTTCTTGATGGTTTGCGAGTACAATTCCAAATGTATTCACGGCTTTGTCCCTGGCTATTTACTTGGCCAGACCTGGAGGACTTCGACATATGAAGAAGGAGTTGACGACGTCTATGCGAGCTAGGAACGTCTTTCCAGTCAGTTGCCTGTAGGGTTAAGGCAGATGACTTGGGCTCTACGCTGCTGAAGTGATTCTGCTACTATGATATTTAGATTAGGCCCTTCGGGGCTATCTTGTAAAGATGGGTCATGTGACCTTATTGTAATTTTTTTATTCCGTTTTGTAAAGTATGATGTAATTTGGTATCAGTTCGGTTATGTGTTCACGGCACACTGATCATGGGAACGTGAACTGTATACATAACAGGGTATTTCGGACAGCTAGTCCGGGGTCCCCACAAGGAGATCACCCCAGTCCATCTTTTGTCCTTGTGGAAAATCATTGTCAGCTAGAGAGATAACCTGTAATAGTAGATAGATAACTTATTGATGGAATTACGTTATTACATATATGCTTGTCTCAGATTTATAGTTATGCTATGAAGAATGGGTCGATTTCCTACCTTGAACCTATTTATCTTTCATACACAGGTCCACAACTTCTTGCATAGTTTCATATGTCTTCAGAATTCATGAAATCTTCCCGGTGCAAATGCTTAAGGAGAGGACATAACCTGTTTGAATCATGAAAATAATAAAATCCCAGCTGATGCAAACTGCAGGACAGATTATACTGCCATCGGGCACCACACCAGTGAAGGTGCAACAGAACCATAGTACATGCGTATCCCTAGTACATCAGCAACACTTTAAATATTTTATTTGCTTCTACATTTAGTTCCTTGGTTATTTCCATACATTGATGTTCTTATGGCATGAATTTAAAACTGACAAAAATAGTTAATGCAAGCAATACAAATTACGAACATTGCCTTTATTATTAGACTGATACCTTTAGAACATCTTTGCGATGGAACCTCACCAAACAAACCTAAAGAATTTCATTCAAATTCAGATTTTTCATGTCTAGCGGGGGAGAGATCAAATTATTTGCAGATGGAACTGAAAGTGCAAAAGGTTGATATATTAGAAGTTCCTAAATAAATAGGTTCTGCCTTTCACAGAAAGTAATACTGTGAGGAGAACCAATTATGATAATGATGAAATCTTTAGAAAAATCGATCAAGCTCTGAACATAACTGAAAAAATAAATTTTATATTGTCTGAGTTGAAAATAGCCACCGGCTGTCAGTCCAAATTGCTAGAGTCGCTTGATCTGTTCCATGTTAGGAAACAGTATACAGTTCACCTCGCGTTCACTATAGAGTCGCCCTGCTTTGCTCATGATATGGCGCGCCGCCATCTACCGGATCCGCCACTTTGAATTACATATGTAGTTCCTGGACTTTATATCAAAGTAATTCATTAGAAAAATACTCAAATCAACTACATATGTAGTAATTATCTCTAAACATATGCTAGAAAACAAACGCAGTTGACAATGTTCGTTAGCATTACTAATCCAGGAATATTTTTATTTTAGTGCACCAAGTAGACGTACCTGGTAAACTCATTTACCTAAATCTTTAACTGATACATACTTGTATCAAAACTAATGCACACTCGGGAAGAATAGTACTTCCATGCCAATTCTTTGATGTTTTGTGTTCAGTTCAAAGAAAGAGCCGAAGATTAAAAGAGTGTAGAGGTTCGACCTGGGTGTCAAAAAATAGTAATCAATCAATCTGTATGTTAATTTTAACATCCCAGAACGTGTAAGCTAAATAAGTACAGTTCCAATACATCACGTAGGCTAGAAATCCAAAGTTCCAAACCTCTTTAGTCGTCAACACCATCGGTGAATTGCTGAATACAGATATTATTAGATGCCTCCCGTCGTCTGTTCGGGTGCTCCAGGCTGACGGCCACCTCTCCATCTTGTCCGCATGGCTGGTATCCAATGTGTGATCTGCTTGCTCTGGCATCAGATTATTTGTGGAGATGAGAATAAGGGACAACACAGAGTCAGAGAAGATGCCGGGAGGAAGAGAGTTGTTGGACTTGCAGCAGCCAGCAACATAGAGGAGAGATCCATCGGAGCCGTGCGGAGCGGCGGCTATGGCGTAGTGGCGGCGGCCAATTATAGTTGGAATGGGATTATCTTTTATTGAGCTGAGGAACGGGGTTGTTTAATAACCCTAGGCTAGGATTGTTTTCGTGAAAGGACATGCTATATGCAGACACCAGAATCAATACCGACCGTGCGCAAGGAAAATAATGTGAGCCGTTATTCTTGATTTGCTTATTATTAGTTAATCTAAACCATTGGTTGTCTCTTGTTTTAATAATATAATAGATCTTAATAGTGAAACACACATACATAACACTGACGCTAAAATTCCATAAGGCAAATGATTTGAATTCCACTTATTCGTGGAACCGCCATTTAGGTCATGTTAGAAAGGAACGCATGAAGAAACTCCATGCAGATGGATTTTTGAAGTCATTTGATTTTTTGAATCGTTTGGCACTTGCAAATCTTTTTTAAAGAGAATGATAGAAATACCGTTCATAGGCCAAGAGTTGAACGGGCAACTAACTTAGTGGAAACATACACGATGATGTATGTGATTCACTGGGCATAGTTGTGTGCGGGAGATTCTTCTACTTCATGAAAACTTCCAACAATAAATTGAGTATATGTATAGGGATATATTCGGTAAGGAAGAAGTCTGAAACATTTAAATGGATTCAAATAAACTACAGCATGAAGTGGAAATCACCGTAATAGAAAAGTCAAATATCTATGATAGGATCATGGTGGAAATATTTGAATTACGAGTTTTAGCGAACATCTAAGAGAGTTATGAAATTGTTCTACAACTCACGTTTCTTGGAGTATCATAGTGATGATGTAGTATCCAAGAGACGTATCCAAACTTTGTTGGATTAATGATGAGATAAAATAATATAAAGTCATTATATTTTTGTGGATTATGCTTTAGAGACTACCGCTTTTACACTGAATAGAGCGTCATCATGATCTGTTGAAATGACACCATAGTTATGGCATGGGTATAAACCCTAATAGTCCTTTCTTAAATTTTGGTATGCATAACATATGTAAATAAGTTTACAACCAAAATCGGATGAATGTCTTTGTTGGTTATCCCAGAGAATTGATTGGGAATTCTTTCCACTATGAAGTAAAAGACAAAAGTGTTTGTTAATGTTACTTGCTTATTTCCAAGAAATTATTTTCTAGCGAAGTATTTGAGTGGGAGGACAATAGAACTTGATAAGGTTTATGAACTTGAGCATAATGATCAGAGTAGCGCAGCATCGGAAATGGTTCCGGAAGCGGCCACGACGATCATGGCTCCCATGACTACAAAGTGTTTTAGCCATGGAGATCGAAGTACCTATTGAACCTTGTAGGTTTGGTTTACTTTGTGATCAAATAAATGATTTGTGGACAAAGGGTTAATTTTGAACAATGATAAACCAACTACATACAAAGAAGTTATGATGGGCCCTGACTCCGTTAAAATGGCTATGCGCCATGAAATCCAAGATAGTTGAATACTTTTTGAAAGTAAATGAATCTATTAAATTGATGGACTTGGATGAAATATCCTTGAAGAAGCTCGACTTGTCGAAAAGTTGTTTACGACAAAGTTCAAAGAGTTGACTACGATAAGATTAGATCTTCCGTAGCGATGCTTATAGTCTATGTGGATTATTATAGTAATCGCTACATATTTTTTTTATGAGATATGCTAGTAGGATGGCAAAATATATTACTTAACAGAAGTGTGTATTAAAGGTGTATACAAGATACAACCAAGAGTTTTGCTAGTCTGTGGAATACTAGATAGGTATACGAACTTCAATTGGATGAAGTGAGTATCGCGGAGTTGGAATCTTCACCGGATGAAATAGTCAAAGAATTTTTTGATTTCATCAGAAACGATGAAGATGCTTGCATTTGCAAGAAATTAAGTGGGAGCGCTGAGACATATTTATGTAGATGACATATCGTTGATTATAAATGATGTAATTATATAGATGACATATCGTTGATTATAAATGATGTAATTATATACTTGATGTGAATAAAAGGTTTCATTGAGAATTAACTTCAATGAAAGGATATGGACTGGAACATATTTAGTGTCAAGATCTATGAAGATAAATTGAAACACATAATAAGTTTAAGTCAAAGTACATAGAATAGATATTGAAGTAGTTCAATATAGAAATATTAAGAAGGTGTTCATTTCATGTGAAGGTTTAACAAGACTTGAGTGTATATGACACTCAATGAGTAAAAAACACATGAGTGATTTTAGAACACAATTAATATGTACACAATCGGATATCCTGTGCTCTAAAGTGTTGTGAGCATGTACCAGAATGATTCATATGATGATCATTGGACGACAGTAAGAATATCCTTGATTACTTTAGAAGAACCAAGAATATATATAGTTTTGTATGGGGTAATGACAAACAAATCGCTGTAAAGTGTTGCACCGATATTAGTTTGGTCACATATAAAAATGAATTTCAAATCTCAATTAGGCAAAGTGTTGTTTAAAAGGTAGCACAATACAAGATTTAGAAGAGTTCTAAATATTGTGACGGATTCTACAAACGAAGGCAGAGTATGTCATTCTTTTGACAATGATTGAGTATGTTTAAGTCGAGGAGTTCTTTGAGAACTTGGTGTAGTTCCAATAGTGTCAGAACTTTGAAGCTATATTGTGTGTGACAATATTAGTGACATATTTCAGACCGCGGAATTAAGGTTCCACCAGAAGACCGAACATATACAAATGCCAATTCATTTGGAAAATGAGTGATGCATTGAGACGCAAATGAATTGCAAAATACATATGTTTCTGAGCGTGTCAGATCCGTTGACTAAAACCTCTCCCGTGAGCAAAACATGATAAAGCACCAGAAGTCCAGGGTGTTATATCTTTACAAATGTAAACTAGATTATTGACTCTAGTGCAAGTGGGAGACTGTTGGAGATATGCCCAAGAGGCAATAATAAAGTGGTTATTATAATATATCTTTGTGTTTATGATAAATGTTTGCATACCATGCTATAATTGTATTAACCGAAACATTGATACATGTGTGTTATGTAAACAACAAGGAGTCCCTAGTGAGCCTCTTGTATAAACTAGCTTGTTGATTAATAGATGATCATGGTTTCGCGATCATGAACATTGGATGTTATTAATAACAAGGTTATGTCATTAGATGAATGATATAATGGACACACACCCAAATAAGCGTAGCATAAGATCATGTCATTAAGTTCAACTTGCTATTAGCTTCCGATACATAGTTACCTAGTCCTTAAGACCGTGAGATCATGCAAATCACTTATACCGGAAGGGTACTTTGATTACATCAAACGCCACTGCGTAAATGGGTGGTTATAAAGGTGGGATTAAGTATTCGGAAAGTATGAGTTGAGGCATATGGATCAAAAGTGGGATATTGTCCATCCCGATGACGGATAGATATACTGGGCCTCTCGGTGGAATGTCGTCTGATTAGCTTGCAAGCATATGAATGGTTCATAAGAGATGACATACCACGGTATGAGTAAAGAGTACTTGTTGGAGACGAGGTTGAACAAGGTATAGAGATACCGATGATCAAACTTCAGACAAATAAAATATCGCGTGACAAAGGGAATCGGTATCGTATGTAAATGGTTCAATCGATCACTAAGTTATCGTTGAATATGTGGGAGCCATTATGGATCTCCAGATCCCGCTATTGGTTATTGGTCGGAGAGAAGTCTCAACCATCTGCATAGTTCACGAACCGTAGGGTGACACACTTAAGGTTTGATGTCGTTTTAAGTAGATATGGAATATGGAATGGAGTTCGAATGTTTGTTCGGAGTCTCGGATGGGATCCAGGACATCACGAGGAGATCCGGAATGGTCCGGAGAACAAGATTCATATATAGGAAGTCACTTTCCAAGTTTGGAAATGATCCGGTGCATTTATGGAAGGCGCTAGAATGTTCTAGAACCTTCCGGAAGAAATCACTATGGAAGGTGGAGTCCCGGTGGGACTCCACCAACCCTAACTTGCCAACCAAGTAGGAGGGTGGAGTCCATGGAGGACTCCACCTCCTTGGCCGGCCAAGCAAGGGGGAAGGGGAGAGTCCCTGTCCCTCTAGGTTTCGTCCATATGGCAGTTTTGAATTGGGGTCTTATTCGAAGACTTGGGAAAACCCTAGATGTGTTCCACCTATATAATGAGGGACAAGGGGAGGGGGCTGGCCAACACAAACCCACCTTGGCCGCACCCCTAGAGGCACCAAGGCCGGCGTCCCCCTCTCCCCAAACCCTAGCCGCCCTCCTCCTCATACAACTCTAGTAGCGCTTTGGCGAAGCCCTGCCGGAGTTCTCCACCACCACCGCCACCACGCCGTCGTGCTGCCGGGATTCAGGAGGATCTACTACTTCCGCTGCCCGCTGGAACGGGGAGAAGGACGTCGTCATCAACACCGAACGTGTGACCGAGTACGGAGGTGCTGCCCGACTGTGGCACCGTCAAGATCTTCTACGTGCTTTTGCAAGCGGCAAGTGATCGACTACATCCACTACGAGATCTAATCTCGTTAGGCTTTGGAAATCTTCGAGGGTTAGTCTCATGATCTTCTCGTTGCTACCATCTTCTATGTTGCATCTTGGCTTGTTATTCGTTCTTGCGGTAGGAAATTTTTTGTTTTCTATGCTACGAATGCCATCAAAAACGAGCACACATCCCTACAGTTAGCAAGATATCCGGCCTAGAGGCGCAAAGGTAGAGCAAGGATCCTATCATGGAATGGTATACCTTTATATCCACATCCTTCTCACCATCACATGAGCCAAGTTGCCCCTTTACGGGCATGGGTGTCTTCATTGGACTTGCATTGGTCATGTTGAACTTCTTGAGCATGTCCTTTACATACTTTTCTTGAGAGATGAAGGTGCCTTGTGCAAGTTGCCTCACTTGGAAGCCTAGGAAGAACTTCAACTCTCCCATCATGGACATCACAAATTTCCTAGTCATCAATAACTCAAAAGCTTTGTTATGATTGGGGTTAGTTCCACCAAAGATAATATCATCAACATATATTTGACATATAAATAAGCCACCCCCTTTAACCCGCTTGGTGAAAAGGGTGGAATCGACCGTACCCATGCAAAACCCATCATGTAGTAGAAAATCCCTAAGGAACTCATACCAAGCACGTGGAGCTTGCTTGAGACCGTAGAGTGCCTTATGGAGTAAATACACATGGTTGGGTCGGCGTGGGTCTTCGAAACCCGGGGGTTGAGCTACATATGCAGTTTCTTTTAGAGGACCATTCAAAAATGCACTTTTCACATCCATTTGATATAGTTTTAAATTTTGGAAAGATGCAAATGCAATCAAAAGACGAATAGCTTCAAGATGGGCTACCGGCGCAAAGGTATCCTCAAAATCCATACCTTCTATTTGGGCAAACCCTTGCGCCACTAACCTTGCTTTATTTCTAATAACAATGCCATTCTCATCTTGCTTGTTCTTGAATACCCATTTGGTCCCAATGACATTGATGCGATGATCCTTGGGTCTCTCAACTAGAGACCATACTTCATTACGAGTGAAACACTCCAATTCTTCTTGCATGGCAATTACCCAATCCGGATCAACCAAGGCTTCATGTACCTTGAGTGGCTCAAAACTAGACACAAAAGCATGATGTTGACAATAAGTGATAAGTAATGCATGGTGTCTACGAGTTACCACTCCTTTTGAGATGCTACCAAGGACTTGATCTACTTTCATGTCACTTGCCCTTGTAGCAGCCTTGATCTTCCGAATGGTTCCTTCATGATCAACAAATTCATCTCTTGCTAGGACACGATCATGAGGGACAACTTGAGCTTGATCATGTGTTGAGGATGTTTCTTGATCACCACCATGGTCTTGCTCAGTGGGTTGAGGGCTTTCTTCTTGTTCTTCGGAATGTGGCTCGTCTTGAGTAGAGGATGAGTCTTGAGTTGCTCTTGATGGTTCAGCTTGAGTTGAGCTAGGCTCTACTTGGGCTGAGCTTGATACTTCTACTCCATCATTCTGATCATCATTATGGATTTCCGTGGGCCGGACGTGTCCAATGCCCATAAGTTTGATGGCACTAGAAGGATCATCATCATTACCTGCAACACATGGAACAACTTGCTCCACTTGGGAGCCATTATCCTCCAAGAACACCATGCCACAAGATACTTCAATAGCCCCAGTGGACTTGTTGTAGTATCTATAGGCGTGAGAGTTCTCCGCATAACCAACAAATGTCCCCTCAATAGTTCTATTTTCAAATTTACCAAGCTTCCCTTTATTGTTCTTAACAAGACATTTGCATCCAAAGACACGAATGTATATGACATTAGGCTTGTTACCTGTGAGAAGCTCGTATGGAGTTTTGTTATGTAGAGGACGAAGGAAGAGCCGGTTGGAGTAGTGGACAGCTGTAGAGATGGCTTCTCCCCAAAAGTTATGTGGTGAATTGAATTCACTCAATATAGTTCTTGCCATCTCAATAATAGTCCGGTTCTTCCTTTCAACAACACCATTTTGTTGAGGGGTGTATGGAGCTGAAAACTCATGCTTGATGCCCTCATCATCAACAAACTCTTGCATAGTGTAGTTCTTGAACTCGGTGCCATTGTCAGTCCTTATCGCCTTGATCTCAGACTCATACATACGTTGAGCCTTCTTGGCGAAGATGATGAACTCCCTATGGGTCTCATCCTTGGACTTGAGGAGAAAGACCCAATAGTATCTTGAGTAATCATCGACAATGACAAGTCCGTACTTGCTCCCACCAAGAGTATCATAATGTGATGGCCCAAAGAGATCCAAATGAAGGAGCTCCAAAGGCCTAGATGTGGTGACGATGCTCTTGATAGGATGTTTCTTCTTGAGTTGCTTTCCAGCTACACATGCACTGCATACACGATCTTTCTCAAAAGAAATGCCGGTTAGTCCAACAATGTGCTCACCCTTTAGGAGTTGTTTAAGATTTCTCATGTTAACATGACCAAGGCGGCGATGCCACAACCAACCTTCATCATGTTTGGCTGCCATTAGACATGTGGAGGGAGAGGGGCTCTCTTTCGAGAGGTCAACCACGTAAAGGTTGTTCTCCACATGTCCAACAAGGACCAATTTGAGATTGTCACTCCTAAAGACTTCCACACAATATTTAGTAAAATATGAATTGTAGCCGGCATCTGCAAGATGATATATAGAAAGCAAGTTATAGCCAAGGGATTCAGCAAGCATGACCGTCTCAAGGCACAAGTCCTTAGAGATTGCTACCTTGCCATACCCAAGTACCTTTCCCTTTGAGTTGTCACCAAAGGTGATGCTTGACTTCTTGTTAATATCCTCAATGAATTGGTCAAGCACACCTCTTCCTCCGGTCATATGATTGGTGCATCCACTATCAAACACCCATTTTGGACCACCGGAGGAATATCCCTACAAAATCAAGTAGAGGTTTTAGGAACCCATCGATTAATGGGTTCCCTAGTCATGGCAACAAGATCTTTTGGTACCCAAATTGAGTACCCTCTATAAACATAGCCATTACGAGGTCCAACATAGTTAGCATAAACATCACCATAATAATCAATAAATAAAGCATAGTGATTGTTTGGCCCCGTGTGGTCACCACTAGTGGCTTTGCCCTTTGAGGCTTTGCCATCATCAGTGACCTTCTTGTTCTTTTCTTGAGCGGGCTTCTCCTTCTTGTAGTTGTTCTTCTTGTAGGGCTTGGGAGCATACCCAAGTCCATGCTTTTGATTGTTTGACCTTTGCTTACTCAAGAGGTCATCCAATCCCATCTTATTCTTGGTTGTGGTGAACTTGGCAAGTTCTTTCTTCAACCTAACATTTTCTCAAGAATAGTTGCTTGCTCACAAGCCGATTCATTAGGATGATAGTTGAGACCATATTTGGTTACCAAGGATTCAAGATATGTATTGGTCTCAACATGCAAAGATAGTTCCTCTTGCAAACGAACATGTTCCTTGACACGCGTGAAGTACATGTCCGTTGGGAACCCCAAGTGGAAGGTGTGATGCGTATAGAAGCAAGTTTCCCTTAGTATGAAACCAAGGTTATCGAACCGGTAGGAGTCAAGAAGCACGTGAAGGTTGTTGGTGGAGGAGTGTAGTGCGGCGCAACACCAGTGAAACCGGCGCCAACGTGGAACCTGCACAACACAATCAAGATACTTTGTCCCAACGTAACAGTGAGGTTGTCAATCTCACCGCTTGCTGAAAACAAAGGATTAAACGTATCGAGTGGAAGATGATGTTTGTTTGCAAAGAACAGTAAAGAACAATGATTGCAGTAGATTGTATTCAGATGTAAAAGAATGGAACGGGGTCCACAGTTCACTAGTGGTGTCTCTCCAATAAGATAACTAACATGCTGGGTGAACAAATTACAGGTGGGCAATTGACAAATAAAGATTCAATACATATCAATGATGATCACTATGAGATTTAATCAGGGCATTACGACAAAGTACATAGACCGCTATCCAGCATGCATCTATGCCTAAATAATCCACCTTCGGGTTAGCATCCGCACCCCCTCCGGTATTAAGTTGTAAACAACAGACAATTGCATTAAGTATGGTGCGTAATGTAATCAACACAAATATCCTTAGACAAAGCATCGATGTTTTATCCCTAATGGCAACAGCACATCCACAACCTTAGAACTTTATGTCACTGTCCCAGATTCAATGGAGGCATGAACCCACTATCGAACATAAATACCCCCTCTTGGAGTTACAAGTATCAACTTGGCCAGAGCCTCTACTAGGAGAGCATGCAAGAACATAAACAACACATATATGATAGATTGATAATCAACTTGACATAATATTCTAGATTCATCGGATCCCACCAAACACAACATGTAGCATTACAAATAGATGATCTTGATCATGTTAGGCAGCTCACAAGATCTAAACAATGATAGCACAAGCGGAGAAGACAACCATCTAGCTACCGCTATGGACCCATAGTCCAAGGATGAACTACTCACGCATCAATCCGGAGGCGGGCATGATGATGTAGAGCCCTCCGGTGATGATTCCCCTCTCCGGCAGGGTGCCGGAGCGATCTCCTGAATCCCCGAGATGGGATTGGCGGCGGCGGCGTCTGGAAGGTTTTCCGTATCGTGGCTCTCGGTACGGGGTTTCGACGAAGGCTATAAGTAGGCGGAAGGGTAGGTCAAGAGGCGGCGCGAGGGGCCCACACCATAGGGCGGCGCGGGCCCCTCCCGCGCCGGCCTATGGTGCCGGGCCCTCGTGGCCCCTCTTCGTAACCCCTCCGGTCTTAGGAAGCTCCGCGGAAAAATAAGACCATGGGCGTTGATTTCGTCCAATTCCGAGAATATTTCCTTTGTAGGATTTCTGAAACCAAAAACAGCAGAAAACAGCAACTGGCACTTCGGCATCTTGTTAATAGGTTAGTGCCGGAAAATGTATAATAATGCTGTAAAGTATGTATAAAACATGCAAGTATTGTCATAAAAGTAGCATGGAACATAAGAAATTATAGATACGTTTGGGACGTATCAAGCATCCCCAAGCTTAGTTCCTACTCCCTCGAGTAGGTAAACGATAACAACAAATAATTTCTGAAGTGACATGCTACCAACATAACCTTGATCAACATTATTGTAAAGCATATGAGATGGATGGAGTGATCTGAAGCAAAAGATTGCTAACAAAAGATAATGACTAAACAAATGAATCATATAGCAAAACTTTTCATGAATAGTACTTTCAAGACAAGAATCAACAAGACTTGCATAAGAGCTAACTCATAAGCAATAAATTCAAAGTAGAATGCATTGAAGCAACACAAAGGATGATTAAGTTTCAGCAGTTGCTTTCAACTTGTAACATGTATATCTCATGGATATTTGTCAACATAGAGTAGTATAACAAGTGCAATAAGTAAACATGTAAGAATCAATGCACACAGTTAACACAAGTGTTTGCTTCTAAGATAGAAAGAAGTAGGTAAACTGACTCAACATAAAGTAAAAGAATGGCCCTTCGCAGGGAAGCATGGATTACTATTTTTGTGCTAGAGCTTTTATTTTGAAAACATAGAAACAATTTTGTCAATGGTAATAATAATTCATATGTGCTATGCATAATACTTCCTACAAGTTGCAAGCCTCATGCATAGAATACCAATAGTGCTCGCACCTTGTCCTAATTAGCTTGGATTAACACGGATTATCATTGCATGACATATGTTTCAACCAAGTGTCACAAAGGGGTACCTCTATGCCGCCTGTACAAAGCCTAGGAGATCAATTGTATTTTATTTCTCGTTTTTAATAGATCTCAACTTAGGACATCCATACCGGGACAACATAGACAACAGATAATGGACTCCTCTTTTAATGCATAAGCATTCAACAACAGATAATATTCTCATAAGAGAGTGAGGTTGTATGTCCAAACTGAAAACTTCCACCATGATACATGGCTTTGGTTAGCGGCCCAATGTTCTTCTCTAACAATATGCATACTCAAACCATTTGATCATGAAAATCACCCTTACTTCAGACAAGATGAACATGCATAGCATCTCACATGATATCCAACAAAGGTAAAAAGTTGATGGCGTCCCCAGAAACATGGTTACCGCTCAACAAGCAACTTATAAGAACTAAGACACATAACTACATATTCATCACCACAATAGTTTTTAAGCTATTTGTCCCATGAGCTATATATTGCAAATATAAAGGAATGAAATTTTAAAGGTAGCACTCAAGTAATTTACTTTGGAATGGCAGAAAAATACAACATAGTAGGTAGATATGGTGGACACAAATGGCATGGGTTTTGGCTCAAGGTGTTTGGATGCACGAGAAGCATTTCCTCTCAGTACAAGGTTTGGGCTAGCAAGGTTGTTCGAAGCAAACACAAGTATGAACAGGTACAACAAAACTTACACAAGAACATATTGCAAGCATTATAAGACTCTACACTGTCTTCCTTGTTGTTCAAACACTTTACTAGAAAATATCTAGACTTAGAGAGACCAATCATGCAAACCAAATTTTAACAAGCTCTACGGTAGTTCTCCACTAATAGATTAAACTACATGATGCAAGAGCTTAAACATGATCTATGAGAGCTCAAAACAATTGCCAAGTTTCAAGTTATTCCAAACCATATGAAGCATTTTCTGATTCCAACCAAATAGCAATCAACGAAGCAATTTCAGCCTTCGCCATGAACATTAAAGCACAACTAAGAACACAAGTGTTCCATATGAAAAAGCGGAGCGTAATATTTCCAATATAAGGATGGTGGGATCCAACTTTATTCAAACCAAAACGAAAATAAAAGCAAACCGACGCTCCAAGTAAAGAACATAAGATGTGATGGAATAAAAATATAGTTTCACTAGAAGTGACCGATAAGTTGTCGATGAAGAAGGGATGCCTTGGGCATCCCCAAGCTTAGATGCTCGAGTCTTCTTAAAATATGCAGGGATGAACCACCAGGGCATCCCCAAACTTAGACCTTTCACTCTTCTTGATCATATTGTATCATCCTCTTCTCTTGACCCTTGAAAACTTCCTCCACACCAAACTCGGGCTTTACGCCTACCCTTCTTACTCTTTTTCTTACTCTTTGGTTTAGGGAATACATGTCGGCCTCCCGGTGTAGAGGTGAATTTTAGGGTGCCTTCTCCCACATTTATGATTGCTCCCAATAGTTTCAGCAGGGATCTTCCAAGTGTGATTTGTCCTGTTCCTACACATTCAATAACAAGATAATCAGTGGATACCGTTCTTCCAAGAATGGTTGTGCACACCCTCGGCTATTCCCTTAGGAATTATAACAAAGTTATCAATAAGAGTTATTCCTTCTCCCCCTTCAACGAGTCCCCAAAGTGTCAAAGATTCATAAATACTCTTAGGCATAAGGCAAAATTCAGACATAATATCACAATGGGCATGAAAAGTTTCACCACCAATAATAACTTTAATAGTAGGGTCCCACATTGAAGGTTCAGAGTTCACTAAAACTTGATCAAGACGGTTACGAACATAACTATAATTTTCTTTCAAGCAAGATGCACTTATCTCAAGAGTGTTTAATCTATTATAAATGCTAATAAGAGCTGAATCAAAGTTATTAGCTGAACTATGTGATGCAACCAATTTTTTTATGGCATTAAAAGCTTGATCACCGTCGCAATGAAGGAAATCTCCACCCACTACAGCATCCAAGGCATATCTATAGCGAATCATAAGCACAAAATAAAAATTACTAAGGAGCAGATTTAGAGTCATTTGAGGTTCAGCTTTACGATAAGAATCAAAAATTCTAGACCAAGCATCTTTAAAACTCTCCTCATCCCCTTGTTTAAAAGTAAAAACTAATTCCTCAGGTGAAGAAGTAACAAGTACAGAGCTAGACATGATAACAAAAGTAAACTAAATGCAAGTAACTAATTTTTTTTTGTATTTTGATATAGAGCAAATAAACAAGACAGTAAATAAAGTAACTAATTTTTGTGTTTTTTTATATAGAACAAGTAAACAAGACAATAAGTAAAGCAACTAATTTTTTTGTGTTTTTAATATGAAGCAAACAAGGCAGTAAATAAAGTAAAGTAAAGCAAGATAAAAACAAAGTAAAGAGATTGGATGTGAAGGCTCCCCTTGCAGCGTGTCTTGATCTCCCCGGCAACGGCGCCAGAAATTTAGCTTGACACGCGTGAAGTACACGTCCGTTGGGAACCCCAAGTGGAAGGTGTGATGCGTATAGAAGCAAGTTTTCCTCAGTAAGAAACCAAGGTTATCGAACCGGTAGGAGTCAAGAAGCACGTGAAGGTTGTTGGTGGAGGAGTGTAGTGCGGCGCAACACCAGTGAAACCGGCGCCAATGTGGAACCGGCACAACACAATCAAGATACTTTGTCCCAACGTAACAGTGAGGTTGTCAATCTCACCGGCTTGCTGAAAACAAAGGATTAAACGTATCGAGTGGAAGATGATGTTTGTTTGCAAAGAACAGTAAAGAACAATGATTGCAGTGTATTCAGATGTAAAAGAATGGACCGGGCAGGTGGGCAATTGACAAATAAAGATTCAATACATATCAATGATGATTACTATGAGATTTAATCAGGGCATTACGACAAAGTACATAGACCGCTATCCAGCATGCATCTATGCCTAAATAATCCACCTTCGGGTTAGCATCCGCACCCCTCCAGTATTAAGTTGTAAACAACAGACAATTGCATTAAGTATGGTGCGTAATGTAATCAACACAAATATCCTTAGACAAAGCATCGATGTTTTATCCCTAGTGGCAACAGCACATCCACAACCTTAGAACTTTCTGTCACTGTCCCAGATTCAATGGAGGCATGAACCCACTATCGAGCATAAATACCCCCTCTTGGAGTTACAAGTATCAACTTGGCCAGAGCCTCTACTAGCAACGGAGAGCATGCAAGAACATAAACAACACATATATGATAGATTGATAATCAACTTGACATAATATTCTAGATTCATCGGATCCCACCAAACACAACATGTAGCATTACAAATAGATGATCTTGATCATGTTAGGCAGCTCACAAGATCTAAACAATGATAGCACAAGCGGAGAAGACAACCATCTAGCTACTGCTATGGACCCATAGTCCAAGGATGAACTACTCACGCATCAATCCGGAGGCGGGCATGATGATGTAGAGCCCTCCGGTGATGATTCCCCTCTCCGGCAGGGTGCAGGCGATCTCTGAATCCCCCGAGATGGGATTGGCGGCGGCGTCTCGGAAGGTTTTCCATATCGTGGCTCTCGGTACAGGGGTTTTTCGCGACGAAGGCTATAAGTAGGCGGAAGGGTAGGTCAAGAGGCGGCGCGAGGGGCCCACACCATAGGGCGGCGCGGCCCCCCTGGCCGCGCCGGCCTATGGTGCCGGCCTCGTGGCCCCTCTTCGCCCCTCCGGTCTTGGAAGCTCCGCGGAAAAATAAGACCCCGGGCGTTGATTTCGTCCAATTCCGAGAATATTTCCTTTGTAGGATTTCTGAAACCAAAAAGCAAACAGCAAGCGGCACTTCGGCATCTTGTTAATACGTTAGTGCCGGAAAATGTATAATAATGTTGTAAAGTATGTATAAAACATGCAAGTATTGTCATAAAAGTAGCATGGAACATAAGAAATTATAGATACGTTTGGGACGTATCATTCCTCCACAAGTTTGGCATGCTCACTAGTGAATGAAGTAGAGGAACTAGCAACATTTTTATCAATAATGGGATCATTCAATGATCCAAGAGCCTTCTTGTAGGTTTCTTGGAGTAGGTCATGGTTCTCTCCGAGTTTCTTGAGCTCATCCTTAGCAAGCTTGTTAGCTCTTTCAAGATGGTCAAGATCCTTAGTGAGAGAAGCATGAGCAACTTCAAGTTCCTTCTTTGAAGCGTCGAGCTCTTGGGCCAATAATTGAGCCCTTTCAATAGTTTCAAGATCCTTAACTTTATCTAGTTCAAAAGTTTCAATTTGTTGCTTAAGGCCTTGAGATATGCACCTTTCGGTTTTTAGCTCTTGTCTTAGGAGATTGAATCTCCGTTCTTTATCATTCAAATGATATTCTAATTCCTCAATGGACTCATCCTTTTCTTTGAGGGAGTCCATCAAGAAATCAAACTTGACAAGAGCTTCACCCCGAAGAGTGCATCTAACTTTGTAAAGTTCCTTAAGCACAACTAATTCTTCTTGATTTTCAGTTTCATCATCAAGAACACTAGATAGAGAAGGTGGTGATTCCATTACCTTTGTTTCTCTTGCCATTAGACAAGAGCCAACGATCGTAGAGGAGGGAGAATCATTGGAGTCATCATCTTGAGTCGTTCTTGCCATGAAGGAAGAACCAACATCATTCTCTGTGGAGTAATCCTTGGAGTAGTCATATGTGAAGAGTGACCCGGGCTTGGAGAAAGCCAAACCAGCCACTCCGGCCTCCTTCTCCTCATCTTCCTCTTCTTCATCGGAAGTGTACTCGGCTCCAACAAAGGCTCTTCCCTTGTTCTTCTTGTATCGATCGTTGATTGGGTTTGGCTTCAATCTTTGCTTGACCCCTTTGACAAACTTTGGCTTGTCTACCCTTTTCTCATAAGGGCACTCATTTGCAAAGTGACTATCTTCATCATAGTTGTAGCAGGTTCTCTTCTTCTTCTTCTCATTGAGGAACATTGGAAACTTTGCCTTGTACTTCTTGGCAAAGAAAGCAAAGTCTGTAGCGATGTCACTAGTTGAAGTCATCTCTTCATCTTCTTCAATTTCATAGACTTCTTCTCTTTCATGGTCAGCTCTAGCCTTCAGGGCAAGGTTGTGTGAGGCTTCATCAATATGGTTCATCGCCATGAGCCTTTCTCCTGTCTTGGCCATGTTCTCATTGGCTGCCACATAGGAGACTAGATCATCGGCGTTTAGATCAGCACTCTTGGTAATGATTTGCAAGTTGAGTGCAAGGTTGGTGTCCTTTTGCTTGACTGCAATCATTGAAATGACCTTGGACTTTATGAATGCTTCATTCATCTCAAAGCCATCGTTGTATTTCTCACATCCAAGCCCTTTGACCTTCACTCTAAGAGCACCAAGCCTACCATAGGCATCGGCCACGGATTCTCCTTCTCTAATCATGAACATAGTTGCCTCTTGCTTTGCGGACTCATAAAGAGCTGATTGGATCAGATCGGTTCCCTCTTGGAGTACTACGATCTGATCCCACAACTCTTTAGCGGAGTCAATGTCATTGACTTGATCAAGGAGCTTGCGGTTGATGCCACTCCTAATCTTGTCACGTGCGGAGGCATTGAGTTGACGATTGTAGAATTCGGTGGAGGTCAACCGAGCGGGATCTTGTGGCTTCCGGTATCCATCAACAATGATCTCCCATAACTCTACACTGCAGCTGCGAATATGAGATTCCATAGAAGATTTTCAAAAAGGAAAGTGAGTTCCATCAAAATGGGGAACATTCCCACTATGGTTTATATGAGGCATGTGTGAAGTGTTTTTGGGATAGTCATGGTTGACTTCATGGAAACTTTCCCGAGAGGCCGAAGCCCCACTAGGAGTCCCACTACTCAGGTTCTTAAGCATGGCAGTCATTTGTGCCATTTGGCTATGTACTTCATCCTCCTTCAACTTTTTCTCAGCCTCGTATGCCACGAATCTGGATTTCATCTCCCTAACCGAAAGTTTAGAGTCTTCATCCAAACCATCGAATAGTTTATCCATCTCACTCTTAAGGCTGTGAAGCCCTTAAAAAGAGTCCAGGCTCTGATACCAATTGAAAGTTCAGAGATGGTAAACCTAGAGGGGGTGAATAGGTTTCTACAAATTTTAATTCTTTCTTCGCAATATTAGGCTTTACGGAATATAAAGGTGAGCCTAATGCAAACTAGGTGAGGCAACCTATATGATGATACAAGTAACTCAAGCACGAAGGCTCTCACAGGCAATTATATCACAAGTAAGGAGTTCGGTTAGAGATAACCGATAACACGCGGAGACGAGGGTTTATTCCCGTGTTCCCTTCCTTTGCAAGAAGGTACGTCACGTTTGGAGGGGTGGAGGTCCCACGAAGGATTCCCTAACGCCACGAAGGCTCACCCTATTCTCCGGAGCCTATCCCACGAAGGAATAGCTCACTCACTTGTGGTAGACTTTGAGGTAGCCTCCAAACCTTCACAATCTTGCCAGAGCAAATCCACAGCCCGATGCTTCCGGACCACTCTTGCCCGCCTAGGGTTTCCAAGGAACCCTAGAGAGCAAGTTTCTTGATGAATACAAGGGGGAACAAGATTTGGCTTGGTAGAACGGTAGATCGGGCCCTCCTCTATCTTTTCCCCGGAGGGATTTGAGTTTGGGTGGAGGAAGAGGGAGATCTGAGGCTTTTGGTGTTTCTAACAATGGAATATGAGAGAGAGAGCTCAAGAACAACTTGTAGTGTAGTGCCTACCCCTTCAGAGGTAGGAGAAGGGGTATACATAGTGTCACTTGAAATATGGCAGTTGATGACTTGCCACCTCAACTTCCTCGAGGAACCCGGTCAACCGGGCCTAGGACCGGGCAGTCTGGCGCAGGGGCCGTCAAACCGGCTGGGACCGGACTGGCGGTCAAACCGGAGCTGGGACCGGGGCTTGACCGGAGATGGGAATTGTCCCATAGTACATCGTCCCGTTATCATCGGGGCGGGGGCGGTCGGCGCCGGGCGCCGGTCCATAACCCGGTCCGACCGGGCGCATGAGGATCATCCCGGTCCAAACCGGGCTAGCGACCGGACCCCGACCGAGTGGGCTCTCCGGGCTTCGGACATGGCCCGGTTGGCACCAGTCCAGGGGCCGGTCGGCGCGGGCTGGCGGTGCCAGGCGGTCGACCGGGCCTCGACCGGCCAGTGCTGAAGAGCCCTTGTTGATTTTCATCGAAGTGGGAGTCTCCCATTGCCTTCTTGTTCCATTGATACACCATTATACCTCTTTGGCTAATACCTAGGAATAATCTTGTAGACATGTATTAGACCAAAATACTCTAGCACGGTGTCATAGTTACCAAAATAATAGATAAGGGTAAAATACCCTTACAATGTCCCCCTTTTTGGTATACGATGACAAACCGAGCTAAAGTCACATATAGATATTATGATAAGCTTTAAACCTTGATTCCATTTGAGATATTAAGACAGCTCCCCATTATGTGTGCACTTGGAGAATTTGCGTTTGAATGCAAAGTGCACCATATGGTATGGACATGTGAATATCAAGATATATAAGCATAACACATAATCATCCTAACATCGAGATTAAGCATACAAGTACATGTCCATACACGAATTATTTGAAGTAGCAAATGGTTCTTGGAATGAAAAGTCAAGCAAATAAGCACAAGCCAAATAAGAAGCAAATAAAATGTCAAGCATGGCTTGTGCAACCAAGGAACCCGTGATCCTAGACTCTACTCTCTCCCCCCTTTGGCATCGGAACACCAAAAAGGCGAAGAAAAGAGTAGGGATGCTAGCGCTCCCATCAATAGAACTCTGTCCCCGCGGGTGGAGTGCTGCATCATCATCCATCACCCTCATCATCATCATCATCATCATCATACTCATTGTCTTCATCATCATCTTCTCCATTTCCAGCAGTATCAGGGTCCTGAGCAGATCGAGGAGGAAGACCACCGTGCGCATACATGGAGAGATCAAAATTCTGGAGCATCTCATCATCAATGGGAGGCATCTCCCAAGTAGGTGCAAACACAGGCTCCATCTCAGGTTCAGGAGGAGGAACAGGGGCATTTCTTGCAGCCATGAACTCATTCTGTCGCCTCCTAGTCTCCTGGTTCAAGGCAAGGCTCCGATGGGCAACATCATTGGTGTTTTTGCACATCTGCCACAGACTGGTCAAGAAAGAGGCACCGCGCTTGGGGCGCCTAGAGTAGCTGGAGCTAGCAGGGTCATGCCTTTCCTTGGACCGGCGCTCAGAAGGCATCATGGCTGGGATTTCCGGTTTATCTCCTTGTTGAGGCAGTTTGAAAGGATCCATCTTGACCCATTGATCTTGCCTATTTTGACCAGATGGCACAACCGTATCAATGAGCTGCTGAATGTACTGAGCATAATTTGGAGTCATCCTTTCGCGAACAGAGCGCCTCAGTTCACAGTAGAGTAGATCACAACCATCAATGGTCTTCACATTTTCAGGACGGCAATAGTACATCAAATTCAGATGGTAGGCACGACATTCACTTGTATCTCCTGACTTGCTGATGAGGGTCTCACGGAATGGTTTAGCAAGCAGAAGATCGTAGTAGTACATTCCGAAGATAGTGGGAGGACCAGCTGTGGGTTCCTGAGGATAGCAGAACGAAATGTCCCCATGAGTGAGCTTGTTCTGAGAGTGAATCTTGAACCCATGAGCACGGCCACCACCAAAACCCATAGCCTCACAGAAATCAATGTAGTTGCAAGAACACTTGTCTTGGACCGAAGACATAATTTATTAGAGGGATCAATCGAGATTGGTGTGACATAGATATGGTGATTGTAGGGGATCAACCCAATCCCTGCCTAGAATAGTTCCACATCTAGATTCAATCCACAGAAAAAACGAATAAGGCCTCACTGGTGTTTTTATTTCCAGCGAAATGTGTACATATGGTTTTGTACTTGGTGTTTATGAAAAACCATCATCATATACTAGCTAGGAGTATAAAAATAAAGATTCGGTTCATTTAGCATAGCCCGTGCGTCTGATGAATGGCTCCGTGGTTTGCCGAGAGAGCGCGTGCGTGATTACCTCCTCCGGAAATAATCTCTTGTTTGAGTCACAACCCTTTCGCCATTGTCCTCCCCACACGCGTCCCTGGCCTTCCCTCCCCACGCTACCGTCGTTACCTCTCCGTTACACGACCCTCCTCACGCCGTCACGTCAACTTCCGCCCACAAAAGCACGCGTTCCCCACCTCGCTCCCCCGCATGTCCAACGCCGGCGACCCCGCCGGTGCGGCGGCGGCGGCGGCCACCCCGTCCGGGCGCGCCCCGAGGCTGCCTCGGTGGACGCGGCAGGAGATACTGGTGCTCATCGAGGGCAAGCGCGTGGTTGAGGTCCGCGGGGGCGGGCGCGGCGGGAGGGGGCGAATCGCCGCGGCGGGGGAGGCGACGGCGCTGGAGCCCAAGTGGGCCGCCGTCGCCGAGTACTGCCGTCGCCACGGCGTCGAGAGGGGGGCCGTCCAGTGCCGGAAGCGGTGGAGCAACCTCGCCGGGGACTACAAGAAGATCAAGGAGTGGGAGCGGGCGGCCGCGGCCTCGGCCTCGCGGGAGCCCTCCTTCTGGGCCATGCGCAACGACGCCAGGCGGGAGCGCAGGCTCCCCGGATTCTTCGACCGCGAGGTGTACGACATACTCGAAGGACGGGGGCGCGGGATCGTCGCCGGCAGCAGCTCCGGCGGTAATGCCGCCGAGGAAGAGGAGGTGGTGCGCGAGCAGGAGGATGAGGAGGAGGAAGAGAGGGGGGAGGAAAAGGAGGTTGCAGTGGAGGAGACCGTGTTTGACAGTGGCCGCCCCGCCGGGGAGGAGGCCCTCTTCTCGGAGGACGAAGAGGGGGAAGATGATGAGACGACGCAGGCACCTCCGCCGGCGGTTATCGCCCTGCCCATTTCCGGTGAGCTCCCCTTTGACTCTGGATGGTAAAACTGCTAATCTTTTTGGTCATAAATTTTAGTTTTGCCCGTTTGCTCTTTCTTGATGGTGAATTCGAGTCTTCTGCCTCTCCGTGTTTTCCCTTAAAAAAACAGAGCTATCAGTTGGCCTGTCTTTGCTTGTTCTGCTCATTCGAGGTAAAACGCGGGAAGCTCCCATATCTGCGGTGAAGTTTAATACTCGGTATTTACAACGTGTAAAGACGTGATTGTCTTCTCTTCTGACTCCCATGCTAAAATGGCTTAGCTAAACAGGTCGGTCTCGTTAATTTCGAGATCGATGCACTGTGTTTCCTCTTCGTGATTTTGTGCTTATATCAGTAGTTTGAATTGGCCTAAATGTTCAGTTTATAGTGTGATATTACTGCGAGTTCCACCATATTATTGTAGTAGCAGTTGCCGGAGGCATTCAAATTTTGAGGGTTGGCTAATTAGCCTGATTCTTCTCTTGCTTATGGTTGTGTTATTGAGGTGTACTCCACTCCGGTAATGCTTGTTCATGTGGTGGGTTCTTCGATTAATTCGTGCTGCTTTACATTTCAGAGAAGTCGGAAGCATCAAGGCAACAAAGCACTGAGCAAGGTACTTCACTGTATTCATTATGCAAGGCAGTAGCTAGCTGCAATGATGAACCTTTTACGATGTCTAATTCGCATTGCAATATATTTTCAAAACATCAGAGCACAAGTACCTATTTTTTTAAGTCAGTTACCTAGACTTCCATTGTAAACGGTCTGATGCTACAAACATAATAATACTACATGACTAATGATAGCGTAATTGATAATCATCGTATGTAAGTAATAGTGGTGGCTCTAGTAATTTGCAACTTGGTATTCATTTCACCAAAATCATCACTTTTTTGCTAAAACCGTCATTGTTTTGCGCCAAAATCGTCGCTGTTTTGCCAAAATCCTTGTTATTTTGCCAAAATCACTGCTATTCAGACGAATACCTAGGAATACCCCTAGCGCCGCCCCTGTGTAGTAATATCCCAGCTTAGGAGAACTACCAACCAGTCTATTTTTTGTTGTGACAGACTCACGAGCCCATGTAGTAGGGTCTTTGAAACCAAAACCGGAGGTAACTGATGCTCATCTGCTAGAATGGCAACCCACAACAAACTGAATTGATTTGGTGGTTACCATGTCCATCAACTTTTCCTGTAACGGACGTCCTGGATCAGGACACAGTTATCGGTTCCTTTCTGCATGACGTGTTGGTAGCACTTATGAACTCAATTTTCCGCTGTTTTTCACGTAGAGCGAGACTTTAGCAGACCCAGTACTAGCTTCAACATGTACATGATCAAAAAACTAGATTCTTTCAAGGCAAATGGCTGCTTGGAAACTTCTTAAATATTCTAAATGAAATGGCACTATGGACACTCATCATAGTCCTGTGATTGATGAGCTGCAAATATGTTAAAAGGGCAAGAATCTAGTGCCTAAATTTTCAACGCCTAACAAACAACCATGTCTTTATCTCAGGCACATCGAAAGAGAAGCAACATGGGCAGCAAGGCTCGCCAACACAGCAACAACAGCAGCAGAGCAGACAAAAGAGGCAGCGAACTGACAGTAATGACGGTGAGCCCAGAGAAGAAGGCATGGCAGACTTGCAGGGCAACAAGCTACTGGAGATCCTAGACCGAAACAGCCGGATGGTAGAGGCGCAGCTGGAGGCACAGAACGTGAACTCAGAGCGCGACCGGGAGCAGAGAAGAGAGCAGGCCAACAGCCTCGCCGTCGTTCTTGGCAGGCTCGCAGATGCTCTTGGCAGGATCGCCGATAAGCTCTAGTTAGCACCAGCTAGCTGAAGCTGCTTAGACAGATATTGGGTGTACAGATTGGTACAGGAGGATTACTGGGATTTGATTTTTTTTCTTGTACTCAGGGTGGGGGATTGTTATGTAAGGTTATGAGGTTTCAGATGATCTGAACTAGCACAGATCTTAATTGTGTATGTGTTGTGTGCGTGGATGGCTTTCTTAGTATTATTCCATGAAATGGATTGGAAATGTGTGTCTGCTGAGTGTTGAGTAATATTGCTTCTGTTTAGAATATGCAGGAAGACAAAGCAAAATATCACTTTGGAGCAGCCCTTTGGTCAAAATTTTTTTAGAAAACTTTGAAATTTCGATTTCAAAGTTTTAGGAAATTCCGAGAAAATACCTGGATTTAGTCAATGTTTATAGAAGTTCATTACAGATATGACCCAAAAAGATTATGGTAAATCGGTTGTAGCTAATGTAGAATTATTATGCTTTAATCCACTAGTGCAAATTTTCAAAATTGAAATACATTGTATTTTGGAAATTTTGAGCGTCTGCGTTGCAAAATACACAATTTGCAAATTTTCAAAATGAAATACATTGTACAACGCAGACGCTCATAAACACGCACGTACAAACACCCCTATGTGTATTTTGGGCTCAGCATAAATAACATCTCCACTTCAATGCGGTGTTTACCGACAAAAAAATCTCGATTTGTCATTTTCGCTGAGCCCAGAATACAATGTATGTTGTATTGAAAATTTGCACATTAGTAAAATACATTTGCTACAACCTGGTATATTTTCAACTTTTCTGAAACGTTTGAATTCGAAATTTCAAAGGTTAAAAAATTGGCCTACCTAGAACTAATGCCTGGTTCGGTTGCAACAGACCCGTCTCCAGGATTTCAGGGCATGGTGCAAATTGCAAAATAGGGTCCTCATTTTTTTACAAATCGTACAACCAATAGAATGGAACACTTCTTTCACTTAATATAAGTTTAGGCCCTAAACCATGCGTTTGCTACGGGGTAATTTTTGTTAGAAAAAATATTAAATCACTGCTGAAAAAATATCTGATAGGTTGTAGTTAATTAAATTGCTACCACGACATGTGCTGAGCAGCCCATACTTTATTCAGTTTCATGTACAGTGTAATGTAACGAGTTTTATGTCTTAATAAAATGTAATTACATGAAAATGACGATTTGAAGGGCCATCAAGCATACTCCAAAGTGATAATAAAGTTCTACAGCTAGCCCCGTGCAAGTAATATACTTATACTAGCATAATGCCCGCGCGTTGCTACGGAAAATACATATTATGCCTTATAATATCCTACCTTGAAGTATCATCACTACTTTCTCAAAGAATTGTACATGTCACATGCTTGTAGTTTGTTCTTTTCTGAAAGGATTGTATGCAGTAACGAGAGATGGAAATTAAGGTATAGCGAACTGTAAAAGATGATAAAAAGATTAAAATATATTTGAGAGATTAATACTATATATCATTCTAACATACTCAATTAGCACGATAAAAAATAGAAAGATATTTAGTTACAAGCAGAATCAAAAACACAACAATAATATCACCTCAATGGGAAGACTTGATCCTTTGTTATGGAAATATTTCCCTCGATGACCACCAAGTGTTGATAATCTTTGAAAAGTACATGCATATTAATGTATTTACCAAAAATCAAGGTAGAGTTGTTGACCTACCTTCCCCTACCGGAAGCTTCACCCCTGGTTGTATGTGCGACATGTGTGCGGCTGCCAACAGTTATCTGGCTCATTTTAAATTACTTTGTGAAAATTTGACCGTCCTTTGCTATGGTAGAGCAAGTGTTTAACACATGTTTTTAGCTAAACAAATAGATTGTGTTATTATTAATTACTCTAAATGATCAATGATACAAGATGTGAA
Organism: Lolium multiflorum; assembly: GCA_030979885.1. Lineage (NCBI taxonomy): Eukaryota > Viridiplantae > Streptophyta > Magnoliopsida > Poales > Poaceae > Lolium > Lolium multiflorum. The sequence continues at coordinate 111,425,843 of CM061752.1, read as the reverse complement.
ACCATTTGCTATGATCCATTGTGGCGTAGGGGACGAGAAAACTCCAGACTTCCATTTAGTTCTGATGTGTGAATAACAACAATAACTCCAGTGACTGCTCGAAAAAGAACATTCACACCTACTACGTATGGACGTTTTTAATCAACGCGGTCCATACCATATTTCTGAAGGATGGTACTCCATCCGTCCAAGTTCACAGAGCTTGTGCGTATCCCTAGTTTGCCTATTTGATCAACATAATAGTATTAACTAGCACAAAACCCGTGCGTTGCTACGGTGCCACATTATACTAAAATGTAACATTTAAATATGTCTCAACTCGCAATTCCATAGAAATATTGACAAATAAAGAAATAAATACATGCATGGAACAAAATAGGAATTTAGCACCATCTTATACCGCACATCGGTGATATTTATTTATTAACATCCTATTTAGTGTGTTCCCAACATTCTGATCAAATAGTCTTTGAAAGGGCAGCGTTTTGAATAGCTTTTTCGGAACACATATTGCAATTTATCGTAACACTCTTGTTATAGTTTGTGCATTCTCGCACATTCCTGAAAAAAAACACATTGACATAATGAATTCGTAGTCTACTATCTAGAGGTTAATCATAATTGTACACAGATATCTTCTACATTTTCTTGTTTGTATAACAAACAGAAGAATAACGGAACTGGATGTCTGGTTGTTCACTTGACTGATATTTACTTATTAACTGAACTGAAATTATTGACCCACTGGTCCTAAATTGCAGCGTACTGCACATATACAGAGAAGGTACATCTTGGTCCAGCTATTGGCTGAAATGAAGTGACCCGTGAGACAAAACTTCTATAGAGAAAATGAAATTACACATGGTATCATCATATATGTCAGGAAGATTAACGAAATAAGTGATTACTGTTTCACGTAGTGTCATGGTTCCAGTTACCCGAGCAGTCCGGACGGAGAGATCCGGCTAGCAGGACGTCCAGCTAGAGCGGATCTTCAGGCCTGACATTGTCTCGCTGGGACGGGATTACAGGCGTGTCGATCTGGGCTTTCGATCAAGGTATTCAAGGCTCTTTTTATATGGGCGCTCCATGGCCGCGAGTATGATCGTAATCCAGTGCCTTTGGAAAGATGTCCGCGAAGTTGACGGCAACGTCGAGCAGGGGAGAAACAATATCCGGCGCAAAGAATTCCATGTCGGATGCGATACAGGGGTGGATATCGAGCAGGGCTCAGACGAGGGACGCGTCTGGGATAGGTATGGACTCAACGGCAGGATCTCATCTCATACACGTACTCGAGTTGGACTCAAACAAAGTCGATGGATTTTTTTTTAGGTGGACGTACCATCACGAACGAACACGCCCTATTTCAATTTAATAGTAAAGATTTTATAACACAAAAATTATATCATTAAAAAGTAGAACATCCAAGCTTTGTAATGATATATATTTTATAATATATTTTTAAATTATGTTGATAAAATTTACGATCTAAAAATCCGCGCAAACCTTATGAACTGGAAGGAAGGTAGTAGCCTAAAACGATATTCACCGGAGTCCATTCAATCTGAACGGAGGGAGTACTAACCAGCATAGCGGATGCCCACAAAGAAAGCAGCCAGCACCAAGCAGGAAAGCATACACGCAAGGCAGGCAATCAGCATTGGCTAGAACAAAGCACACACAGGAACAGTGCAGCTAGGCAAAATCAGCAGCATTAGCAAAGCACGCACACAGCAGCAGCGTCGTCAAAAATAAGTCACTCGTGACCTGCTCGAGATCCACGCGCAGAGGCGGCCACACTCTGCTATCTCTCTCTATCCATCTCCTCTCTCGATTTCTCTCTCCACCGGCCCCAACCTTTCTTCCCTGGCGCCTGCATCTGCTCTCTTCCCTGCACCCCACTACTCCTTCTCCCTTCCTCATGTTTCCTCCGTCCGTCCTTCAATTTCTCAGGCGGGGTCGCGAGCCGAATCGGGGAGGCCGTCTTTCCCAGCCGAGTACGGGATTTCCCAGCCCAAGAAGGCGAGCACTCGCCGAGATTTGCATCGTTAGCGGCCGGTCGACGCGCGGCGTCGGGCCTTCTGCGCTCTCGGGACTCATGTAGGTGGGCATGGAGCCGTGGGTGATTCGCGAGCAGCGGGATGGGGAGCAGAGCAGGCCGCGGATTGAGAGACATGGGCGATTCGATCTAGCAGCTACTGGTTTTTTTAGGAAGAAACCATCCGGTTTTCTTGGCGTACGGAGCTTTACGAACCATCCGGTTTTCTTGACGCACCGAGCGTTTTTCGGACGTACGACCACCACCGATTGGCGTTTAATAGTAAAGATTTTATGTTTATCGAGCCACGTTGGGGCTTGATTTGTGGTAAGATTTAGGCTTTGGGAAAGACCCAACGCTGACTTTTAAGAGCATCTTCAGTCGCGTCTCTCAAACCGTTCCCCAAACCGGATCGAGCGTTTGAGGAACGTGTTTCGTTCATGCCGCGTTTGGGGATGTCGCTCCCCAGCCGCGCCCCTCCCCAACATTAAAATATTTTTTTTTGTTTTTTTGCATTTTTATTTCAATAAAGAGAAGAAACATTACACAAACTAATACATAATTGAGAACGTGGTTTACACGAAGATATAATTTGGAACATGATTTTCCACAAACTAATACATAGTTTGAACCATGGTTGACACAAATATAAAATATTGCAAAATAACTAAACCTAACTAGGCCAGGCATCGCAGGTTTCGTGTGTTCGCTGCCAAGAAAGAACACTTGCAGGCACACTCAGTCACCCAAACTGGAAAATTCAGCTGTTGACGGTGCCCGTGTTGGTTCTTTCGAGGACGAACAACCAGAAACATTTGTGCCTATTTTCGATGCGAAGAAACAACACTCATCAGTCGTCGTCCTCCTCGGTGTTGTCGCCGTGGTAGTGCCGGCGGCAACGCGTCTCGTCGAACACCTTGACGCTCATGTCCCCCTCGCCAAGGTAGGAGAACATGAGCACGAAGCCAGCTTTGAGGTGGTGGTAGCTCGCGAACTTCTCCCAGTCGATGTGGAGGTACATCTTGCCGCACGCGTCGTAGTTCACGTCCACGATCCACCGGCAGCAGCCGCATGCGGCCTCCCGCAGATGCAGCGAGCCCGGCTCGTCGCCGGCGACGAAGTCGGCGAACGTGTCCGGCAGCCTCTGGATGCCGTGTGGGTCGCCCTTGAGGACGACGACGAACTCGAACAACACTTGCCGCTCCTCCTCCTGCAGGTCTGACGATGAAGACGACGGTGTTGCAGGCGACAGCGAGCGTGCAGCTTTGCCGTGGCCACGACCACGACCACGGCCGCGACCTCGGCCTCCGCCTCTACCAGCCATGGAGTCGACTCTTGAGATGGTGGCGGCTAGGGTTGGGGAGAGATGCGCTAGGATTTGTGTGTGAGATGGACGATGAGAGAGCGGCCTTTTTTATAGGCCGGAGGAGACGGGGGAGCGGTGACGCTCATTAACGCCGGCACGCAAAGCTAGGCGCGACGAGACGGTTCGCTGCATCTCTGCTGGAACTGCACCGTCGTTGCGCGTCAATAACTTCTGTCGCGAGGTAGGCGACAGTTAGGTTAAACGTCAATGTGTCGCTGACGCGTCGGTCCCGCCACTTCCCGCCTCGGTTTTCGTTGTGTCCGGCGTCCCCGAAGCGTCTCCTGTGTAGTGAGAACTGGCTCGGGCACCGAACACCTATTGGACCACGCCGGATAAAAAGAGACTTTGAAGAACGCGGCTAGGAACGTTTTTTTGTTCGACTCCAAATCCCTTTGAGTGACCCTTCGAGGGACGCGGCTAAAGATGCTCTAATATGCTCTAACAGTCGGGCTTTTGGCAGCCTGTCAACGCCGTTCTGGTCCGGCCGAAGTGAGTGCATCGGCATGGCGCGGAGAGGTAGACCGTGTGGACAAGGCCTGGTGAAGCTCTAGTGGGCAGGAACCCGATTGAACTTAGCATTTGGGGATGGAGTGTCATGAAGAGGAAGAAGTGATTTTGGGATTTTTTGTTCTTTTTTTTTCTGCTACACGAGACAACGCTATGCCTAAGTTTTTTTTGGTCCACCAAAGAATTTATTTGGCACACGCGTCACGCTACATGCATTTCTGACCGCACGATTTGACATGCCCCTTCCCACAGGATTAAAAAGCGTTTACAACGCAAACATTATTGAGGTAGCCAAGCTGCTGATGCAAGAAACTGAACAAAATATGGGTTGTTCGGTACATGTGGTGGTTGCAACTTAACTACTAGAGGAGATATGGTGCTCCTGACTACTAGTCCTTCTGATTTTAAAATATTATATATTTTATGTTTTAAAAATCATAAATTTTATTCCAATAGATACACATGTCAAGAATACAGGTGCAACAGTTTCATTATAGATTGCGCTATATTTTGAGCTACAAAAAAGAGAAATTTGTGGATGTATATAGCAATAGAAAATCTTTGTTTCTTTTAGAAATTTATCTTTTCTGTATAGCTCAAAGTACGTTATATTTTGCCCCGAAATTTCCGTTGTACCTTCGGAATCTGTATATGTAGGTGTGTATTTGATATTAGATTTTAAGGAATCACACAAATATTGTTTTTATTTTTTATAAAATCGGGAACACTCGTGCTCATGTGCTAAAAGCACCTTCCGCTTAACTACCTACTACACCATATTTTAGGAATAATCTTCCCCGATGTTGTGCCACATATCCCTCTTAGATGTCGTCGGTCATCGGATCTACGCGCATCCAACGGAGCAGAGGACAACTGGCTGACCTCTACGGATGAAAGGCACCTTGCTTTCGTGTCGCCGGTATGCGATGTCTGTGACATCCTTGCCCACGGATTAATAGGATTGATAGGATACTCATATCCTCAAGTTGTAACTTCTCTTCCGAAAGCTCATCCCCAAAGAACTCTAAGGTTAAGCGTACATGGCCTGAAGCTATTTGAGGATAGGTGACTGGTCGGGAAGTTGATCCCGAGTGTGCACAGTGAGGACAAAGTGCTCATGAAAGACATGTGTTCGTGTGTGGGGCCAGTAATCCTGGATGTGCACAAATGAGCATAAAGTGCGCATGAAAGACGTGTTGGTATGTAGGGTAAGTCTAGAGATCCTAGAGAAATGTCATGGGTAACAGGCCTGGCAGGGAGCTGACGGGGGTGTTACATTTGGTATCATAGGCGACCTTCACGGTTACACAAGACTGGGTGGGTTAGGGACTCAGGCATGTGGCGCATGGCTGGTGTGGCCTGGCTTGGCAGACGACATGGCACATGTGACGGAACTGTACGTGTGCCAAGAGGGGATGTTCCTAGTCTAGCGTTGGTCGACGAAGACGTCTATCTTCTAAGGAGGATGAGTGCGACAGTCTGGCCCAGGGCTCAATAGGATTAATAGGATACTCACATGAATAGGTTGCAACTCCTTTTCCTGAAGCGCATCCCCAAAGAACTCTGAGGTTAAGCGTGCTTAGCCTAGAGTAATTTGAGGATGGACGACTGACCGAAAATTTGACCCTGATTGTGCACAAGTGAGGATAAAGTGTGCATGAAAGACATGTGTTGGTGTGTGACGCCGAGGTTAAACGTGCTTGGCCTAAAGCAATTTGAGGACGGGTGACTAACCGGTAAGTTAATCTCGGGTGTGCAGGAGTGAGGACAAAGTATGCTAAAAAGACATGTGTTGGTCCGTGGGGCTAGTCTATAGATCCTATAGAGCTTCCAGGGGCAACAGCCCAGCCTGGGGATGGCCAGGGTGTTACATTATCTTCTAGCCCACTCGATTGGTGTGGATATACACCGCTTCGAGATCGCGAGGATCCACGTCGTACCCAATTGATGACCCACAAGTATAGGGGATCGCAACAGTCTTCGAGGGAAGTAAAATCCAAATTTATTGATTCGACACAAGGGGAGTCAAAGAATATTTATAAGCTTTAATAGATGAGTTGTCAATTCACATGCACCTGAAAATAGACTTGCTCGCAACATTTTATCAGTAGTAACAGTTTTATAGCAGTGGTGCTGGTGAAGTAACAACAGTAGCGATGATTGCAGTAGACAGCAGGATAAAAAAAACTGTAGGCCCAGGGATGGATGAACGTGCGTTGCATGAATGAGAGAGTCCATATAATAGCAAGACACATGCATTGCAAATAATAATGATAAAAGCATCCTAGCATAATATAACCATAGGCGTGTGTCCCTATTTAGTCGTGCGTGCTCGCAATCAGAAACTTGCACGACATCTTTTGTCCTACCAGCCCGTTGCAGCGGGGCCTCTAGGGAAACTACTTGTAATTAAGGTACTCCTTTTAATAGAGTACCGGAGCAAAGAATTAACACTCCGTGAACACACGTGATCCTCACATCATAGCCATCCCCTCCGGTTATCCCAATTTAAAGTCACTTTGGGACCTCGGGTTCCGGACAACAATATGTGTATACAACTTGGAGATATGATCAAAAACTAATTATCCTCATGAATCAATAACATGTTCAGATATAAGATCATGGCACTCGGGACCAAAGTGACAAGCATTAAGCAAAGCAAGTTGCAACAATGTCAAAAATACTAACAACGGATACTAGGCACTATGCCCATAACAATCTTATAGCTATTACATGACCAATCTCATCCAATCCCTACCATCACCAGCAGACTACAGTGGGGAATTACTCACACATGGATGGGGGAATCATGGATGGTTGATGGAGAGGCATCGGTGATGGCGATGGCGATGATCTCCTCCAAATCCACGTCCCGGCAGGGTGCCAGAACGGAGCTTGGTTCCCGGATTGGGGTTTGAGTCTTTCTGAAAAAACGTCGAACCCCCCTCGGTTTTTAGGTAAAGGGGCTTCTTATAGTGCGAAGGAGAGGTCGAAGGGGTGGCCGAGGCGGCCAGACCACCCCTTGGCGCGGCCAAGGCCTGGCCGGCGCCATGGGTGGGTGTGGGCCCCTCTTCGCCCCCCTCCGTCTCGTCTTCTGGCTCCGGGAGTCTTCAGGTGAAATATTGGTTTTCCTATATTTTACGGGAATTTTCCCGAAAGTTGGATTTCTGCGCAAAAACAAGACACGAGAGCAATTCTGCTGAAAACAGCATTAGTCCGCGTTAGTTGTATTGAAAACACACAAGATAGAGGAGGGAAAACAACAGCAAAAGTTTTCGGGAAAGTAGATACGTTTTAAACGTATCAACTCCCCCAAGCTTAGCTTATTGCTTGTCCTCAAGCAATTCAGTGACAACTGAGTGCGATAAAAGAAACTTTCACGAACCTATTAGCTTCATATGATGTATATATTCTCATTACATGATCAAATGCTCAGGCCATTCATAATAAGAAGCATGCAACTAAGAATACTCAATAGTTATGCAAGTCATGAAAGGATACCAACACAATAATAAGCAACATGAAACATAAGTATTTGCAGGATTGCAATATTCATAATATGATGTGATAAAGTGGTATATCGCTTGCCCTATTTGTGGAGCAAAACATAAATGTTGGGGCACCTCTGAAGTTCAAGAGAAGACTAGAAGTAAAAATATTGAAAGATTCAAGCATCACAGTTATACCACAATTAATCTTATTCCGGGACAAGCACATTAAACTAAGAATGTCAGCTATGCTTTCAAGAAAATGCTCGAAGAATGGATGATGACTCAACATAAAAGTATAAGATTGGCCCTGCGCAGAGGGAATTACGATTTCTCATGTGCTAGAGCTTTTTATTTTGAATGGAAAATATATATTTTGAGAAGTGCAACTCATGTCAAAGGTAGTGATAAATAATATGGCTCATGCATAACAAATCCTATAAGTTCTCGCCTCATGCATAATATACTAATAGTGCTCACACCTTGTCCTAATTAGCTTGGATTTCCATGGATTTTCATTGCATACATATGTTTCAACCAAGTGTCACAAGGGGGTACCTCCTTGCCTCCTGTACAAAGGTCCTAGGAGATGAATCGCATTTGATTTCTCAATTTTGATAAATCTCAACTTTTTGGACACCCATACTGGGAAGATAAGGACAACAGATATTTGGACTTTTGTCCAGCTGAAACTTCCACCATGTGAACATGGCTTTAGTTGGCGGCCCAATGTTCCTCTCTAACAATATGCATACTCCAATCTTTGCAACTCATGATAAATCTCACTTACTTCAAACAAGATGAGCATGCATAGCAATTCACACGATATTCAACAAGGGCATATTGATGGTGTTCCCCATGACAACATGGTTATCACACAACAAGCAACTTATAAGAACTAAAATGCATAAGACATAATACTCACCACAATAGTTTTTAGACTACTTTCCCATGAACTATAAATTACACAAAACAAGTGATAATAATTTTGAAGGTTTAAAGGTAGCACACAACCATTTCACTTTGGAGTGGCAGCGAAATACCACATATAGGTATGTATGGTGGTGACATAGGCATCGCCAATGGGCCTGCCGAAGATAGTACCCGGGGTTTACTGAAGGCCCAGGACTCGAAGGATAAGAAGATTCGGAAGCCCAATTAGTGTTAAGAAAAGATAGATTGTATTAGGAAATATAGAGACTTGTAATCTTACGGGACGGGGACGAAACCCTCCCGGACTCTGTAACTTGTATATTACGAAACCCTCGGCTCCACCTCCTATATAAGGGGGAGTCGAGGGACAAAGAAAGGATCGAATCTATTTTTACAATCAGCGAGTACTTCTCGGCTGAAACCTTCGAGATCTACTTGCCCTCTACTTCTAGCAAAACCCTAGTCTACAATCTGTAGGCATTGACAAGTTAATCCCTTGTCAATTGGCGCCGTCTGTGGGGACTAGGGGCTGCAAGGAGCTGATCTCGATGGCACGTCCAGAATCGTCGACTTCGTCGGTAGCAAGCAATGCGATGGATCGAGGTAAACAGGAAAAAACTGATCTAGTCGATTTTATTCCTCACCCTCCCTCCCGTTTGGATGCATGTGTGTATCTGGAGGAGCCCATCGTCGTGACGTTCGGAGAATTCCGATTTGGCGTCAACAAGGAAGGATCTTATCGTCTCGAAGTTCCGGTCTCGTCGGAATTTTCAGCAATCGATTCTGATTTCTCATCGACCGATGAAGAGCTTTCGTCGCCACGCTTCATCAACACCAAGGCAAGCGGAAAGCTCGCCAAGATGTTCAGCGACACGTCCTTCGAGTCGTCTACGGACTCTGTTATAAGCAGCGACTCCGACAGCGTCGACAGCTTCAACTTCATCGACAAATCTGCTGCCATTGGAAAGGTCTTCACCAATCTCTATGATGGTGTCACCAATCCTGACAAAAACCAACACTCAAAATATCATCAAGTCTATGCAATCGAGGAGGCAAACCGAGCAGAACCAGAGACGTCAGAGGCTTTCGACGATTTGGGAAACCCATACGTCGATCCCGCTGATCTCAGAAGAGGTCTAGGCACTAAATATGTCGGGTCTTCACCTCGTGAAAGAGTTCAACTCCCGCAAGCAGCGTGGGATAGAGCCGCAAGAGCCATGGACGGTTCAGAACCAATGACCACAACTGCTACTGTAGAAGAATTACAAGCCTATCAATATAGACTTGCTTGTGTGAGTAGGGAGTTGGAAAAACAAACAGCTTCCCTAAACAGAAGAAAGGAGGCAGCTTCCGCATCAAGCAGACGAAGAGCAGAACTAAGTCGACAATCAGGAAACTCGGGAGATAGTCACAGAGAAGCTCGAAGGAGAGCAAGATCTCGGCTGCAAAATATACCCGAAGTAGAGAGGGAGAATTTAGTTCAAAACCTCGACATGTCTTTCATGACGATTGACACAAGGGGAAATATTATCCCTAAAACACCAGAAGCTGGGTACATGGCAACGCAAGCTTATATCCTTGCGTCCAGACCACCTCCTGGAGACCCGAGAGAAGCATTGTTTAACATGGCAATGGCTGGAGTTGGAGTCATGGGAACAGCGTTCGCAGCTACACCTCCCGAAGGAACTGCAAGGCAAAATAGTCCACGACCCACCGCAGCAGTGCAAGATCCACCAAGAACAAGTGGAGCAAGAGATACGGCGGCTCAAGCAAGGGTAGATAGAGCGCGACAAGAAAGAAGAGAACATCGGCATTCACCAGAAGTTGCCGATGAAGATCTGTGCGGGCTCCCGTGCTTTATGAGACGAGTTCGAAAAACTCGAGTCCCGTCAGGGTTCAAGCTACCCGAAAATTTCAAGAAATTCGACGGCTTACAGGATCCTGAAGATTGGCTCGTTGATTATCTCGAGATGGTAAAATTGATAGGTGGAACCAGAGCAACAGCCATGCAAAGCATCCAAGTACATTTGAGTGGAGCCGCACGATCTTGGATAAAGAAACTTCCCCCAGGTTCCATCGACAACTAGGATAGTTTCGAGGACATCTTCGTGAAGAATTTTCGATCCACCTGCAAGAAACCTGCGTCACTGGAAGAGCTGAGGGCGTGTAGACAAAAACACAATGAATCAATGAGAAAATATATACAGAGGTGGAATATTATTAAAAACTCAACAGAGGACATATCTGACGAGAGGGCAATAGATGCGTTCGTGGCAGGAATTCGACGGGGAGATTTCGTCGAAGACCTAGGGAGAACCAACCCAAAAACAATATCAGCACTGATGGAAATAGCAAACAAGTGGGCAGATGGAGAAGATTCTATACACAACAAGCGACATAGGTCGCCAGAAGAGGACCGCAGTCGAAATTTTCAAAATAGAAGGCGATTTTCTCGCCAGTTCTACAGTAATGATGCTCCTGGCCACATATCAGCGGGTTTCCGAGGAAACTCTAGAGGAAATAATCGAGATGATTACCAAAGAAGTAATGAGCAACAAGGCGACAACAGAGGTGACTTCCGTGGTAACAGGCAAAATAGTGGACCAAGGTTTCAGAGACCATATGTGTCTCCCGAGGAAATGATGAATGGACCAAGTCAGATGCACTTCTATCTTGACAATAATGGGAAGAGGCAGTCAGGACACCTGCAGAAGGATTGTCGAAATTTTCAAGCAATGTTGCGAGCCGCAGTAATGGCTAATGCTCAAGCAATAAATAGAAATCCCCAGGGGCCAAGGAGTGAGATCCACCTCCCACCTCCTCCCGCAATTACGGACGAAAATCGGCACCAGCTCAGAATAGCGGCAGCACCACATCCACCTCCGTATGTTGACCCTAACTCTAATGGTGCGGTCTCGATGATTCAGAAAGCTAGGCCATCTAACAGGGCGCAGAAAGTAATTTCGCGGCAAGTGTTCATGGCAGAAAAGATGCCTCCACCAACAGTCGAGTACCTAAATTGGTCGGGACAGGACATTGGCTTCACAATTGCGGATCACCCGCAGCAGGTTCCTCGACCAGGGCAATCCGCACTTATCTTACTCGCAGTAATTGCTGGTTTTGACGTATCGAGAGTCTTTATAGATGGTGGCGGCAGCTTAAACCTTATGTACGCAGATACACTAAGGAAGATGAACATATCCCGGCAAATTTAAAAACAACTGATACACGTTTCCACGGGATCACGCCAGAGAAGCCAAGTTATCCGTTGGGCAAGATCAATCTCGACGTTCAGTTTGGGACCCGAGAAAACTACAGGATAGAGAACCTGGAGTTTGAAGTTGTAGATTTCCCGTCGCAATATCACGCCTTGTTGGGACGACCAGCATATGCCAGGTTTATGGCGGTACCTCATTACACGTACTTATTGTGGAGGCTGCCTGGACCTAAGGGACCAATCACAGTCAAGGGAAGTTTCGCGTTAGCTGATAAGTGCGACAAAGATTTTCATCGACTGTCGGAAACTTTCGGGATGCAAGCAGAATATATGGCGCCAAGGCTCACTGATTATGATGTGCTGCCAGATACAGGAAGGCCACTAAGGGAACCAACCTTCAATACTGCTAAGGATTCAAAAGAGGTGCAGATCCACCCGACAGACCCGAAGAAAACGACGTCCATTGCAACAAATATGGACCTCGCATAGGAAAGCGCGTTCGTCGAGTTCCTCCGTGAGCACTAAAAAATCTTCGCATGGTGTCCAGCTGACATGCCAGGAGTACCCAGGGAACTTTCCGAGCACCACCTAAACTTGGATCCTATTGCGAGACCAATCAAACAACCTTTGCGGCATTTTTCGGAACCAAACCGCAAAGCTATGCTGTCAGAAATCGATCGACTCAAAGATGTTGGTTTTATTAAAGAGATATCTATAGAAGCCACGTGGGTAGCTAACCCAGTGATGGTGCCGAAGAAAAACACGAAAGTCCTTAGCATGTGTGTCGACTTTACGTGTCTCAATAAACACTGTCCAAAGGATCACTTTCCCCTCCCAAGGATCGATCAAATCATCGACTCCACGGCAGGATGTGAATGTCTTTCCTTCTTGGACGCGTACTCTGGTTATAACCAAATCAGATTAAAAGAAGATGATGAAGCCAAGACAGCGTTCATAACACCTTACGGCGTGTTCTGCTATAGAACAATGCCCTTTGGTCTGAAAAACGCGGGAGCAACATATCATCGGATGATGCAGAAGTGCCTTGCAACACAGATTGGAAAAAATGTACAAGTTTACATTGACGATGTCATCATAACATCAAAAAAGGGGACAACACTGATCGAGGATTTGAAAGAAACCTTTGACAACCTCGACAAGTTCTGCCTTAAGTTGAACCCGACGAAGTGCTCCTTTGGCGTTCCTGCGGGAGAACTTCTCGGGTTCCCAGTATCAACAAGAGGGATCGAGGCTAATCCGGAGAAAATCCAGGCCATCGTAACAATGAGAAAGCCGACAAAGTTGAAAGAAATATAACAGTTGACGGGGCGAGTCGCAGCTTTAAGCAGATACGTCGCCAGGCTGGGAGAAAAGGCACTGCCGTTCTATGCATTGATCAAACAAGGAGAGAAATTCCAATGGAACGAAGAAGCAGATAGAGCCTTCGAGAATCTCAAGCGCACAATTTCGACACCACTAATCTTGGTGGCGCCTAAAGATAAAAAACCTCTCCTGTTATACATCGCAGCCACACCTCAGGTGGTCAGCACGGCTCTAGTAGTCGAAAGGGAGGAAGAAGGAAAACTCCATGGAGTACAGAGGCCAGTATATTTCATCAGTGAAGTATTATCGCCTTCAAAACAGCGGTACCCGCAATACCAGGCTGGCGTATGGAGTGTTTACAACGGCAAGAAAGTTGCGACACTATTTTTCGGCGCCCGATAATAGTGGTTAATGAGGCTCCTCTATCAAATATATTAAACAACCCAGAAGCTACGGGTCGTGTCTCCTTTGGGGAATAGAGCTTTCCCTCGGGACATCTCGTATGAAAAGAGAAAGGCAATAAAGTCGCAAATCTTACCAGACTTCATCTCAGAGTGGATGGAGCTACAAAATACGGGACCTCCAGATTTATCGAGAACCTGGACTATGAACTTTGATGGGTCCAAAAGGTTAGAGGGTGCTGGAGCAGGCGTGATACTAATATCACCTGAAGGCGACAAATTGAAGTATGTCTTACGGATGACGTTCCCAAACACGTCTAACAATGAGGCAGAATATGAAGCTCTCATACATGGGATGAAGATGGCGAAAGCTTGTGGTGCAACTCGACTAAAAATCTTTGGCGACTCACAGTTGGTGGCCCAGCAGGTCATGAACCAATGTGACGCAGTCAATGAGAGTATGATAGCATACAGGAGATGTATAATGAGCTCGAAAAATTGTTTGATGGATGCGAGGTAAACCACATCAGTAGGCTGAGCAATGATGAAGCCGATGTTCTTGCAAACATCGGGTCGTAGTGTCTCGCGATTCCTCCAGGCGTGTTCTGGGAAGAAATAAGCGAGAGATCCACCAAGCCGATGAAACCAAAAAAGAAGGAGAAGAATGAAAAACCCTCGGGTGTTACAAAAGAATCACTGGAAGAAGAAGAAGAGGAACAGGAGCTAGTCATGATGGTGCAAATTCCATGGATGGAGGCGTACATATCATACATCCTAAGGAAAACAATACCCGACGATCCAGTTGAAGCAAGGCGAGTAATCAGACGTTCTAAAGCTTTTACTGTGGTCAAAGGGAGTTGTACAAGCGAAGTATTTCGGGTGTGCTACAGAGGTGCGTCACACCCGAAGAAGGAAGGATAATCCTGAAAGATGTACACGAAGGAATATGTGGGCATCATGCAAGCAGTCGAGCTATTGCAGCCAAGGTTTTCAGAGCAGGATTTTATTGGTTAACAGCAATTGAGGATGCGAAGGAAATAGTGCGAACTTGCGACGCGTGCCAAAGATTCGCCGCAAAACCTCATTCTCCGGCAGCAGAATTGATGCCAATCCCGTTGTCTTGGCCCTTTGCTCAATGGGGTCTCGATATGGTGGGAAAATTACACAAAGCTTCGCCAGGAGGATATGAGTATATACTCGTTGCCGTCGACAAATTTACCAAGTGGATAGAAGCAAAGCCGATAAATTCACCGGACGGCGCGTCGACAATCAAGTTTGTGAAAAGCATTGTTTTTCGATTCGGAGTCCCTCATAGCATCGTCACAGACAATGGCAGTAATTTCACATCCAAGGAGTTCAAAGCGTACTGTGCGGAAGTGGGCATCAAATTGAGTTTTGCATCTGTCGCACATTCGCAGACCAACGGTCAAGTCGAGAAAGCCAATGGTATCATCTGCAATGGTCTCAAGAAGCGCCTGTTAGGACCATTGGAAAAGGCTCGACATACCTGGCCAGAAGAATTGCCAAGTGTGTTATGGAGTATCCGAACAACACCAAATACGGCGACGCAGGAGACGCCGTTCTTTCTAGTCCATGGAACTGAAGCAGTATTGCCGATAGAAATAGAGCATGATTCTCCAAGAGTAACAGAGTACGATGAAGAAACTTCCAGAAGAGCTTTGGAGGATGATGTCGACGCACTCGATGAGGCTCGAGATGAAGTGTTGTCACGCGTCGCCAAGTACCAACAGGACCTGAAAAACTACCACAGTCGACGATTGCGACCAAGATCTTTTCAAGTTGGAGATTTGGTTTTACGACTCAATCAAAAAAGCCATGAAAAACTCGAGTCGCCGTGGCTTGGACCTTACATCGTCACAGAAGTAATTGAAGGAGGAGCATACAGAATCAAGGACAAGAAGACGGGGATCGCTGAGCCAAATCCTTGGAACGTGGCGCAGCTCAGGCGTTTTACGCTTAGAAGCCGAAATATAGTCTCCTTTGTAAACATACAATGTGCTAAAACGCCCGCGAGTTTTCAGACGCACTCTTTTCCTTTTTCGGGGCACCGAGTGGGGCCGGGAAGGTTTTTAATGAGGCGGGCTCGCGGTGCTGCAATATAATAAAGATAGTGGAGTTATATATCTTTTCGACAGGCTCGGGGGCTTGTGATACGCGTGAAGCACACGTCCGTTGGGAACCCCAAGTGGAAGGTATGATGCGTATAGAAGCAAGTTTCCCTCAGTATGAAACCAAGGTTATCGAACCAATAGGAGCCAAGAAGCACGTGAAGGTTGTTGGTGGAGGAGTGTAGTGCGGCGCAACACCAGTGAAACCGGCGCCAACGTGGAACCTGCACAACACAATCAAGATACTTTGCCCCAACGTAACGTTGAGGTTGTCAATCTCACCGGCTTGCTGAAAACAAAGGATTAAGCGTATCGAGTGGAAGATGGTGTTTGTTTGCAAAGAACAGTAAAAACAATGATTGCGGTAGATTGTATTCAGATGTAAAAGAATGGACCGGGATCCACAGTTCACTAGTGGTGTCTCTCCAATAAGGTAACTAACATGCTGGGTGAACAAATTACAGGTGGGCAATTGACAAATCAAGATTCAATACATATCAACGATGATTACTATGTGATTTAATCAGGGCATTACGACAAAGTACATAGACCGCTATCCAGCATGCATCTATGCCTAAATAATCCACCTTCGGGTTATCATCCGAACCCCCTCCAGTATTAAGTTGTAAACAACAGATAATTGCATTAAGTATGGTGCGTACAAATATCCTTAGACAAAGCATCAATGTTTTATCCCTAGTAGCAACAGCACATCCACAACCTTAGAACTTTCTGTCACTGTCCCAGATTCAATGGAGGCATGAACCCACTATCGAGCATAAATACTCCCTCTTGGAGTTACAAGTATCAACTTGGCCAGCCTCTACTAGCAACGGAGAGCATGCAAGAACATAAACAACACATATATGATAGATTGATAATCAACTTAACATAGTATTCTAGATTCATCGGATCCCACCAAACACAACATGTAGCATTACAAATAGATGATCTTGATCATGTTAGGCAGCTCACAAGATCTATACAATGATAGCACAAGCGGAGAAGACAACCATCTAGCTACTGCTATGGACCCATAGTCCAAGGATGAACTACTCACGCATCAATCCGGAGGCGGGCATGATGATGTAGAGCCCCTCCGGTGATGATTCCCCTCTCCGGCAGGGTGCCGGAGGCGATCTCCTGAATCCCCCGAGATGGGATTGGCGGCGGCGGCGTCTCCGGAAGGTTTTCCGTATCGTGGCTCTCGGTACAGGGGTATTCGCGACGAAGGCTTTAAGTAGGCGGAAGGGTAGGTCAGGGGGCCACACGAGGGCCCCACACAACAGGTCGGCGCGGCCAGGGGCCAGGCCGCGCCGCCCTAGTGTGTCGGCGCCTCGTGGCCCCACTTCCTTTCCCCCTCGGTCTTCTGGAAGCTTCGTGTAAAAATAGGACCATGGGCGTTGATTTCGTCCAATTCCGAGAATATTTCCTTACTAGGATTTCTGAAACCAAAACAGGCGCTGGCGGCATCTTGTTAATAGGTTAGTGCCGGAAAATGTATAATAATGCTGTAAATTATGTATAAAACATTCAAGTATTGTCATAAAAGTAGCATGGAACATAAGAAATTATAGATACGTTTGAGACGTATCAAGCATCCCCAAGCTTAGTTCCTACTCATCCTCGAGTAGGTAAACGATAACACAAATAATTTCTGAAGTGACATGCTACCATCATAATCTTGATCAACATTATTGTAAAGCATATGAGATGAATGGAGTGATCTGAACAAAAGATTGCTAACAAAGATAACGACTAAACAAATGAATCATATAGCAAAACTTTTCATGAATAGTACTTTCAAGACAACTATCAATAAGACTTGTATAAGAGCTAACTCATAAGCAATAAATTCTAAGTAGAATGCATTGAAGCAACACAAAGGATGATTAAGTTTCAGCAATTGCTTTCAACTTGTAACATATATATCTCATGGATATTTGTCAACATAGAGTAATATAACAAGTACAATAAGTAAACATGTAAGAATCAATGCACATAGTTAACACAAGTGTTTGCTTCTAAGATAGAAAGAAGTGGGTAAACTGACTCAACATAAAGTTTAAGAATGGCCCTTCGCAGAGGGAAGCATGGATTACTATTTTTTTGCTAGAGCTTTTGTTTTGAAAATATAGAATTTTTTTGTCAACGGTAGTAATAATTCATATGTGCTATGCATAATACTTCCTACAAGTTGCAAGTCTCATGCATAGAGTACTAATAGTGCTCGCACCTTGTCCTAATCAGCTCGGATAACACGGATTATCATCACATGACATATGTTTCAACCAAGTGTCACAAAGGGGTACCTCTATGCCGCCTGTACAAAGGTCTAAGGAGAATGCACGCATTGGATTTCTTGCTTTTGATTATTCTCAACTTAGACATCCATACCGGGACAACATAGACAACAGATAATGGACTCCTCTTTTAATGCTTAAGCATTCAACAACAAATAATATTCTCATAAGATTGAGGTTGTATGTCCAAAACTGAAACTTCCACCATGATACATGGCTTTAGTTAGCGGCCCAATGTTCTTCTCTAACATATGCATACTCAAACCATTTGATCATGAAATCGCACTTACTTCAGACAAGACGAACATGCATAGCATCTTACATGATATCCAACAAAGGCAAAAAGTTGATGGCGTCCCCAGAAACATGGTTCCGCTCAACAAGCAACTTATAAGAATTAAGACACATAACTACATATTCATCACCACAATAGTTTTTAAGCTATTTGTCCCATGAGCTATATATTGCAAAGATAAAGGAATGAAATTTTAAAGGTAGCACTCAAGTAATTTACTTTGGAATGGCAGAAAAATACCACATAGTAGGTAGATATGGTGGACACAAATGGCATGGGGTTTGGCTCAAGGTGTTTGGATGCACGAGAAGCATTTCCTCTCAGTACAAGGTTTGGGCTAGCAAGGTTGTTTGAAGCAAACACAAGTATGAACAGGTACAGCAAAACTTACACAAGAACATATTGCAAGCATTATAAGACTCTACACTGTCTTCCTTGTTGTTCAAACACTTTACCCGAAAATATCTAGACTTAGAGAGACCAATCATGCAAACCAAATTAAACAAGCTCTACGGTAGTTCTTCATTAATAGATTAAACTACATGATGCAAGAGCTTAAACATGATCTATGAGAGCTCAAACAATTGCCAAGTTATTCCAAACCATATGCAGCATTTTCTGATTCCAACCAAATAACAATTTAACGAAGCAATTTCAGCCTTCGCCATGAACATTAAAGCACAATTAAGAACACAAGTGTTCCATATGAAAAAGCGGAGCGTAATATCTCCAATATAAGAATGATGGGATCCAACTTTATTCAAACCAAAACGAAAATAAAAGCAAACCGACGCTCCAAGTAAAGAACATAAGATGTGATGGAATAAAAATATAGTTTCACTAGAAGTGACCTGATAATGTTGTCGATGAAGAAGGGGATGCCTTGGGCATCCCCAAGCTTAGATGCTTGAGTCTTCTTAAAATATGCAGGGATGAACCACCGGGGCATCCCCAAGCTTAGACCTTTCACTCTTCTTGATCATAGTATATCATCCTCTTCTCTTGACCCTTGAAAACTTCCTCCACACCAAACTTCAAGCAAACTCATTAGAGGGTTAGTGCATAATCAAAAATTCACATATTCAGAGGTGACACAATCATTATTAACACTTCTGGACATTGCACAAAGCTTCTGAAAGTTAATGGAACAAAAAAACTCATTCAACATAGCAAAAGCGGCAATGCGAAATAAAAGGCAGAATCTGTCAAAAACAGAACAGTCTATAAAGACGAATTTGGCAGGGGCACTTAACTTGCTCAAATGGAAAAACTCAAAACTAATGAAAGTTGCGTACATATATGTGGATCACGCTCGTAAATTTGCAGATTTTTTTATTTTTCTACAGGGAAATCTGTACGAATTCGTGACAGACAGCAATGCTGTTTCTGCGCAGCGATCCAAATATAGCATCAACTTTAACATAGAAACTTTACTTGGCACAAAAACATGATAAGGAGAGGTTGCTACAGTAGTAAACAACTTCCAAGACTCAACAATACAGTAAATAAAATGAAACTTGGGTTATCTCCCAAGAAGTTTTCTTTAACGCCTTTCAGCTAGGCGCAGAAAGTGCAAATCAAGTAACATCAAGAGAAGAAGCATCAACATCATAGCTTGTTCTAATAATAGAATCAAAAGGCAACTTCATTCTCTTTCTAGGGAAGTGTTCCATACCTTTCTTGAGAGGAAATTGATATTTAATATTACCTTCCTTCATATCAATAACAGCACCAACGGTTCGAAGAAAAGGTCTTCCCAACACAATAGGACAAGATGCATTGCATTCGATATCCAAGACAACAAAATCAACAGGGACAAGGTTATTGTTAACCGTAATGCGCACATTATCAATCCTCCCCAAAGGTTTCTTTTTAACATTATCAAGATTAACATCCAAATAACAATTCTTCAATGGTGGCAAGTCAAGCATATCATAAATTTTCTTAGGCATAACAGAAATACTTGCACCAAGATCACATAGAGCATTACATTCAAAGTCATTGAATTTCATTTTAATGATGGGCTCCCAACCATCTTCTAACTTCCTAGGAATAGAAGCTTCAAGTTTTAATTTCTCTTCCCTAGCTTTAATGAGAGCATTTGTAATATGTTTTGTAAAGGCTAAATTTATAGCACTAGCATTGGGACTTCTAGCAAGTTTTTGTAAGAACTTTATAACTTCAGTAATATGACAATCATCAAAATCTAAACCATTATGTTCTACAGCAATAGAATCATTGTCACCAATATTTTGAAAAATTTCAGCAATTTTATCAGGAGCAGTTTCAGCAGTTTCAGGCAATTTTGCGCGCTTTGCATTAGGAGTAGAAACATTGCCAACACCAATTATTTTACCATTGATAGTAGGAGGTGTAGCAACATGTGTAGAATCAACATTACTAGAGGTGGTAATTGTCCAAACTTTAGCTACATTATTCTCTTTAGCAAGTTTTTCTTTTTCTTCTCTGTCCCACCTAGCATGCAATTCAGCCAACATTCTAATATTATCATTAATTCGAACTTGGATGGCATTTGTTTTAGCAAACCTAGCATCTTTAACTTCCTCAGGCATAACTTTCAATTTTAAAAGATCAACATCAGAGGCAAGTCTATCAACCTTAGAAGCAAGAATATCAATTTTATCAAGCTTTTCCTCAACAGATTTGTTAAAAGCAGTTTGTGTACTAATAAATTCTTTAAGCATGGCTTCAAGACCAGAGGGTACACTCCTATTATTGTTGTAAGAATTCCCATAAGAATTACCATAACCATTACCATTATTAGAAGGATATGGCCTATAGTTGTTACCAGAATTATTCCTATAAGCATTGTTGTTGAAATTATTATTCTTAATGAAATTCACATCAACATTCTCTTCTTGAGCAACCAATGAAGCTAAAGGAACATTATTAGGATCAACATTAGATCTACCATTCACAAGCATAGACATAATCACATCAATCTTATCACTCAAGGAGGAGGTTTCTTCAACAGAATTTACCTTCTTACCTTGTGGAGCCCTTTCAGTGTGCCATTCAGAGTAATTTATCATCATATCATCAAGATGCTTTGTAGCCGCCCCCAAGGTGATGGACATAAAGGTACCTCCAGCAGCTGAATCCAATAAGTTCCGCGAAGAAAAATTTAGTCCTGCATAAAAGGTTTGGATGATCATCCAAGTAGTTAGTCCATGGGTTGGGCAATTTTTTACCAAAGATTTCATTCTCTCCCATGCTTGAGCAACATGTTCATTATCAAATTGTTTAAAGTTCATAATGCTACTTCTTAAAGATATAATCTTAGCAGGAGGATAATATTTACTAATAAAAGCATCTTTACATTTAGTCCATGAATCAATACTATTCTTAGGAAAAGAAAGCAACCAATCTTTAGCTCTTCCTCTTAATGAGAAAGGAAACAATTTCAATTTTATAATATCACCATCTATATCCTTATACTTTTGCATTTCACAAAGTTCAACAAAATTATTAAGATGGGCAGCAGCATCATCATTACTAACACCAGAAAATTGCTCTCTCATAACAAGATTTAGTAAAGCAGGTTTAATTTCATAGAATTCTGCTGTAGTAGCAGGTGGAGCAATAGGTGTGCATAGGAAATCATTATTATTTGTGCTAGTGAAGTCACACAACTTAGTGTTTTCAGGAGTATTCATTTTAACAGTAGTAAATAAAGCAAACTAAATAAAGTAAATGCAAGTAACTAATTTTTTTGTGTTTTCGATATTGAGATAGCAAACAAGATAGTAAATAAAGTAAAACTAGCAACTAATTTTTTTGTGTTTTGTTTTAGTGCAGCAAACAAAGTAGTAAATAAAATAAAGCAAGACAAAAACAAAGTAAAGAGATTGGATGTGGAGACTCCCCTTGCAGCGTGTCTTGATCTCCCCGGCAAGGGCGCCAGAAATTTAGCTTGATACGCGTGAAATACACGTCCGTTGGGAACCCCAAGTGGAAGGTATGATGCGTATAGAAGCAAATTTCCCTCAGTATGAAACCAAGGTTATCGAACCAGTAGGAGCCAAGAAGCACGTGAAGGTTGTTGGTGGAGGAGTGTAGTGCGGCGCAACACCAGTGAAACCGGCGCCAACGTGGAACCTGCACAACACAATCAAGATACTTTGCCCCAACGTAACAGTGAGGTTGTCAATCTCACCGGCTTGCTGAAAACAAAGGATTAAGCGTATCGAGTGGAAGATGGTGTTTGTTTGCAAAGAACAGTAAAAACAATGATTGCGGTAGATTGTATTCAGATGTAAAAGAATGGACCGGGGTCCACAGTTCACTAGTGGTGTCTCTCCAATAAGATAACTAACATGCTGGGTGAACAAATTACAGGTGGGCAATTGACAAATCAAGATTCAATACATATCAACGATGATTACTATGTGATTTAATCAGGGCATTACGACAAAGTACATAGACCGCTATCCAGCATGCATCTATGCCTAAATAATCCACCTTCGGGTTATCATCCGAACCCCCTCCAGTATTAAGTTGTAAACAACAGATAATTGCATTAAGTATGGTGCGTAATGTAATCAACACAAATATCCTTAGACAAAGCATCAATGTTTTATCCCTAGTAGCAACAGCACATCCACAACCTTAGAACTTTCTGTCACTGTCCCAGATTCAATGGAGGCATGAACCCACTATCGAGCATAAATACTCCCTCTTGGAGTTACAAGTATCAACTTGGCCAGCCTCTACTAGCAACGGAGAGAATGCAAGAACATAAACAACACATATATGATAGACTGATAATCAACTTAACATAGTATTCTAGATTTGTCGTCGTGGGGAACAAACAGATGCCATAGGATGGCTTATCTTGGGGCCGAATGGACGCTAGAGGATTCGGGGGAGGGTTTGTGACTAGATAGACGAACTTCCGGATGCTTTCCTCAAGAACTTGGCCAAGGCCAGAGGTAGAAGAAGAAAGACACAAGGATGAACTCGCTCTAGATCACCATGTTTATTGATCTCAACAGGTTACAGGTTTTCTCTCTTCTCTGGATCGCGCGTATGAAAGAGGCTGCCCCCTCTCCTTATATAGGGGAGAGGGTGGCTTACAGGACAAGAAACCCTAATGGGATCTTTGACTAGACAAACTACTTTACAAAGATACTTTATAAAGCTACTTTAATCATAGATGACGCCGGGGTCTTCTTTAAACAGGGAGGCTGACGTCCTCCGGCTTCTTTGGCCGTCATCCTCTTCTTTGTCTTCAGGCCTTCGTTTAAAGCTACTTTGCTTAGCTCATCCTTGTCTTTTAGCTCCTGACGGAATCTTTGACCAGCTAGCCGACATGTTCTTCCTTCCGGCGCTCCGGTGTCTTTCCTTCCCGGTTCCGGCATACCCCTCTTGGGGATACCGGCTTAGCTTACTTAGCCAAATTCCTATCTTTGAGCTCCGGTATAAATATTAAACCGGTATCTCGATGGATAAGACCATCCGGTTTGGCATGCCTTTGGCATACCGGGGGTCATCCCCCAACATTAGTCCCCGAAGCTGGTATAGTCTGGCGGATTCTATCCAACAGACCATGCCAGGTTCTCACGTTCTTGTATACCGGTTTAATCTATCCGGCGCTCAACTTGGCTCCGGCATCTTTGCCCGGACTCATGCCTTCTCTCTTTGCAAGGCATTCTCCGGCAGCTTATCTTCCGGCATCTTGGTCATTAAATACTTCCTCGGCGAAGTCGAGAATATATCGGGCCCCGCGCCTGACAGAGACATGCGCACTGTGACTGTCGCGCCAGTGTCAGTAGTCACTTCCGTTCGGCTTCCGCGCGCGCATTAATTGACCCGCATCGGATCCCAACCACTTCTCCGGATCGTGTGTGCCTCCCTGTGGCCCTTTTCTTCCGCGCGTGTATCTTCGCGCCACGTGGCTACACGCGAGGCGAACCGTCGCGGCCCACGGCTGAACCGCTACGGTTCGGCGGTTTTTAGCCCACTTCTTTTTCTTTATAAGGGCAAAACCGCCCCTTCTCCTTCTTCTTCTTCGCATTCCCCATTCTCTCGCGCAGTACTGCTCCTTGCTCGTACGCCTCCGCCGCTCCTTTGCTCGCTCGAGTTCCGCCGCCCAGCAAACCCTCACGAGCGCGCCGCCGGACGCCGCCGGACTTCTCCGCGGGAAAAACTTCCGCGGCGCCTTCTTCTCTGCCGCGACATTGGAGCTTCTTCGAGTTCTTCTCCATCTCGCCGTCGCCGGACCTCCCTGTCTACAGCGAGCCCGCCCCGACGCCGGCGGTCATTTCCCTGTGCGACTCTGCCGCCCCAGGTTAGGCCTTATTCACGTTTACTCCTCTTTTGCTCGCAGTTCAGATCTTGAGTTGAAAGCATATTTATTCTTTCTTTTTCTTTGCTTTTTCTGTCCTTCGTAGATCTTCTCGCGGGGGTAGTTTTTAGGGAATCTGTTTTTTCCGAGTAGATACTGAAAACTTCTCGAATCCGAATGTCTTCCGAACAATACGCTTCCTCCTCTTCCTCCGGTAACCCGGAAGATCCCGCATCTGACGGGGTCAGCGCAGAACTTGCGCGGATGGAAACCGACAGCTCCCAAGAACAAGATGCCGGAAGCTCTAGCCAAGCTTCCGGCACCGATCTTTCCGAGGTCACCCGCGGAGCCTGGATGGGCTCCAGCGTTAGCCAGTACGAGATTGACTGGTTATACCGGTCCCGGAGGATTCCGGAAGGAGTTTCCTGCCGGATTCCCGGCGACGAGATTGAACCGGTGCTCCAACCCGGCGAACGTGTTGTCTTTCTTGCTCACTTTGAGCGCGGCTTCGGCCTCCCCGTCTCTTCCTTTTTCCGAGATTTTCTCGATTTCTACAAACTCCAACCTCACCATCTTCCCGGCAATGCCATCTTCTATCTTTCTTGCTATGTCACCTTCATGGAGGCATACATCGGCATCCGTCCCACTCGCGAGACGTTTGCTCGATTCTTCGCCCTTCGGATTAATTCCGTTCAGGGCTTAGACATTCCGAAACCCAAACCCCCCGTTCAATGCGGGTCCTGCATCATTGGCTCTCGCCAAGCGAGCCCCTTCTTCAAATTCTCCGGTCTCGAGTCATGCCGGTCATGGCAAGGGACCTTCTTCTATGTTAAGAACACCGGCGCCGCGGATCTCATAGATCTGCCTCCTTTTGATCCGGCGCCACCCACCAAAACTAACTGGAGCTACAATCCGAAGGAGTCTCACAACGAGACAAACCGGATCATACGCTTCATGAAACAGCGCATGAAGGACACCGACCTCTGCTCCGACGATATCATCCGCACCTTCATTTCGCGCCGGGTGCTTCCTCTTAAGCGCCGCGCCCACAAGATGAGCGAGATGTATGGTCCCGGTGATCCTACCAAGATCACCGGCCTTCCTCTCAGCAAGAAGGACGTCGTCCTCAAGGCCAGGCAGATCTGCCAGACCTCCATGCCGGAAGACTGGGAATGGGGCCTCCGGCCTTTTAGCTCCACTAACCCTCCGACCCAAGAAGTAAGAAATTACATAACTCGGGTCGGTTCTCCGGAAGCTTTTATTGCGGCTAACCTCTTTTTTCTTTTTTGTTTTCTCAGGCCAAGGACCGTTTCCCCCGGATCGAATCCGACAAGCGAGGCCGTTGCCGGAAGCGCGGTCTCGACAAGTTTGACCCCGACCCCGTCATCTTTTGGAAGGATTTGAAGATGGGCCGGACTCCTGCCGCGCGCCTTGGCAAAGCTCCGCCGGAACCTTCCGGTTCGTCTGATGAGTTGACCATTCTTGAGGTAGCTTTTCTTTCATTCCTCTCATACTTTTTGCTATTGTTCTTCTGTAGATGTACCCTCAGCCAACCTCAACCCACAGGTCCATGAGCATGTGGCGCCGCTGCAGGCCGAGGCCGGCAAAGAGTTTGTGGACAAACTCATGGCCCAGGGCCAGAAGAACAAGACGCCGGCCTCTGATGCCGGCTCAAGCCAAGCTCCTCCCGCCAAACGCTTCCGGACCGAGCCCGTCGCGGGTAAGGTCGTTGCCATGAGGCGCCGCAAGGGCAAGCAGATGCCGACGGCCACCGGGTAAAGCTTCTCTTTCTGCTTGTTCTGTTTTCACCAAGTTCTTTTCCGGTTGCTTTTTTCCCAACTTTTTTCTTTTCTTTCTTTCAGCCCCGCGCTCAAGCTTGGCCCCAGGCCTGAGGGCTCTGCCGGCTCGGCCAGGACCTCGACTCCTCCTCCTCACTCCAGCCCGGCACCATCTGGTGCCGGCAACATCTCTGCCTCCCCTCTGGGGGCACAACAAGTTCGGGGCGCGCGGCCCCTACACCGCCAGATCCCCGCGCGGAGGAGGACCTTGCCTCCCCTCCAGAGACCCAAGACACCGGCGCCAGCAACATGGGCGCCGGAAAAGACCCTGCCGGGCGGGCGGAACCCTCTGTTCCTCCCGTCCTCGAGAAGAAGAAAAGGAAGAAAACTTCCTCCAAGCCTGCGCCGGAAGCTTCCGCGCCGGAAACCTCTGCACCGCCGCCGCCACCGGAAACCTCTGCTCCTGAGGCAACCGGGCCCACGCCAACGCCTCCACCGACCCAAGGAGCTCCCGCGACCGCGCCTAAGCCGCCGCCGGCGTCCCTCAAGCCGGGGGCGTCGCGCGGAAAGGCTACGGACGGCAGCGCCTCAAGCGGCTCGCAGCCCTTAGTGCTGCACACCGGGCCTGCCGCCATGACGGTTCAAGACAAACCTTCCGGCCTCTTGGGCCGGATCGTTGAGCTTAAGCGCGGAGGCCAAGACTTGGGGCCTCTCCTTCCTTACGCCCAGCGCTGGAACGCTGCGGACATCTCCGCAGCTACCCGCGGCTTGGGGAAGGACCGCCTCCCAGCGCCAGATCCTGCCGGCCCTCGCTCAACTGAAGAACACTTCACGCGCCTCAAGCGTGCCGTGAAGGAGTTCGACAGCGCGTGGTACGACGCCACCGCCAACGTGGTGGTAAGTTCTATCAACTTCTCTTGTAAATTTCCTTGATGCCGGTTTTCTTCTTTTCCGGATCTTGTCTATCCTCCCAGTCCCCGAGTTTTGGGTTTAGAGTGCAACTCTGAGCGCGAAACTTCCTTTTTAAAGAACTTCCGAAACCGGCATCTTTCTCTTAGTAAACCGCGAACTCCCAGTCCCCGAGTTTTGGGTTGAGAGCCCGCTCTTAGCGCAAAACTTTCTTTTTAAAGATGCCGCAAACTCCCAGTCCCCGAGTTTTGGGCTGAGAGCTTGCTCTTAGCGCAAAACTTTCTTTAAATGCCGAAACCGGCATCACCAGTCCCCGAGTTTCGGGTTAAAATCTTTTGTTCTTCACTAACATCACTTCCTTAAACAGAGCACGGCCGACGCCCGGAAAGCCCTCTTTGAGGAGCTTCTATGGGAGCACCGGAGCCTTGCTGAGGCGCACAGCAAGTGCCTAGGTAACTTCTCGCACCTCCGACATCTTTTCGCCGGAAGGTTTTTCTTTTCTTTATGACTTACAAGTTTTTTGCACAACAGCTATCCCGGAAGCCTCCATTGAGGCCCTCAAGGACCAGGTTGCCAAACTCCAAGGTACAATTTCTATCTTTCCGGTTGACTTGCTTCTCACGTGCCTTTGTGTTTTGCTAATATCTTCTCTTCCGGTTCTTAGCTGAAAAGGAGCAGCTCATCCGGGATCACCAGGAGGCCTTGGACGCCCAAAAGGAGATCTCCAGAGAGCTCAAGGACCAGGCTATGCAGGCCGGAGTCCGGTACGCTGAGGAGCTGAAGGCCGCCGAAGCTGCCGCGGAGGCCAGGCTGAACGAGGCGCTGGAGGATGCCGGCAACGCCAATGCGGTGTTGCAGGCAGAGCTGGAGGAGGGCGCCAAGGCGCTAAAAGCAGCCGAGGGCAAAGCTGCCAAAGCGCACAAAGCTGCCGCGGAGGAAGCCAGGAAGGCCCAGAAAGCAGCCGAGAGCGAGGTTGCGCGGCTGAAAGCGGAACAGAAGGAGTACGACCTTCTGGTCACGCGGACTGACGCGCTTGCCCTCCGTAAGTTTCTCCTTTTCTCTTTTCCGGTTTCTGCTTATAAGCTTACTCTTTCCGGTATCATATACTTAGCTCTTGTTTGTCTCGCAGGGCTCTTTCCGGACTCCCAGGCTCATGCTATCAAGAAGGTTGCGGAGCACCGGGCAAAGCAGGCCGGCGACAACTTGGGTGCACCTTGGGATCCCTACGATCACTTGGTTGCTCTAAGCGCGCGGATCTCCCACATGCGCTCAGTGGATCGGAACCTTTCCGACATCCCTGAAGTAGCCTCCCAGCTTTTCAAGACCCTTTGGCCTGGTGAAGCGGTGCCGGACACCTTCTCCCTCATCAGCGACCGGTTAAAAGGCGCCTGCAGAAGGATCCGGGAGTGGCAGTGCTCTGCTGCCCGCGCCGGAGCGGACTCCGCGCTCCGCATCTGCTCCTGGTATCCGGAGCTGGACCTGGATGCCTTCATCGGCGTGCGTGAAGGTGCTCCCACTGATGTGGATCCGGTTCTTACCGCTAAGCGGCAGGACCGTGCGTACCACATCGCGGAGTATGCCGACATGCGCACCTTCATCCCCCCTCCAGATGTCAAAGATTATCTGAGCGAGGAGGAGGAAGATGAAGGCGAGGACGTGCCACCGCCAACTCCTGATGCCGGCGCTGCTCCCCCGGAAGCCCCTGCTGCCTGATTACCTGTTCCTGATTACTTGTCATAAAACTTGTTAAATTCTACCCCGGTATGCCGGGGTTTATGATGTAAGATAAGACTTAACCTTTTGGTTTGTGCTGCAACTTTTATGCCGGTAAGCTGTACCGGTTAACTTATTAAGTTATGTTTGACTTAAGATATTTGCTTGTTGATTTGCTTTTTCTTGCACTGCAATGATTCCGAAATTGTTTCTGCATCCAATTGACGCACACTTGGCTCTTTTGCCTTGGCTCTGCCTACCTTCTCTGGGCATTTTTGGCGTATGAGCACAAAGTTCTTTTACCAAGCAAGCATTTTCTTGAACTTAGAAATAACTCGAAATTTTTGCAAAAAACCGGTATAACCGGGGTTAGTTAAACTTTTCCGGATTGTTCTTTCCTGCTCTCCCTTTCCGCAGTTCATGTGCTTATCCCTTACCGGTTTATCTTGCTTGCCATGAAGCCAAGTTATGGACAACAGCAGAGTCGAAGACTCCGGTATGGTCTAGCACATTACTAAACCGGAAAGAAAAAACGTTCAATAAGCAACCGGCAACAGAAAAAATAAACATGTTTCATGCAACTTAATAAGGCAAGTCCCCGAGATTCATTCGAGGTTCCGACATCTTTTTATTCATAGCAATTAAGGTACAAAAAAGGAACTCTTACAACACCACTTCAAGAGTAGAAAGGACGCAACAAAGCTACATTCCATGGGCGTTTGGTCTCCTCTCCTGACTTGTCCGCCTTTCCTTTCTTCCATTCCTGTGCATCAATCAGGTAATAGGCATCATTGTGGAGAGCCTTGATCACAATGAAAGGTCCTTCCCATGGAGGGGAAAGCTTGTGCCGGCCTTCAGTGCGCTGCACCAGGCGTAGCACCAGGTCCCCTTCTCGGAACACTCTTGGATTAACCTTCCGGCTATGATAGCGTCTGAGGTTTTGCTGATAAATGGCTGTTCTTGCCAGAGCTAGCTCTCTTGCTTCTTCTAGCAAGTCCACATCATTTTCCCGGGCCTCTTTTACCTCTTCTTCGGTATAGAGTTGCACCCTTGGGGAATCATGGAGAATGTCGGTTGGTATGACCGCTTCTGCTCCATAGACCATGAAGAATGGCGTGTATCCGGTAGACCGGTTTGGAGTTGTTCTTAGACTCCACAGCACCGATGGTAGCTCATCGATCCAACATCCCGGCGATTTTTCCATTGCATCAATGAGTCTTGGTTTGATACCGGAAAGTACCAAAGCATTCGTTCTCTCAACTTGGCCATTGCCTTGCGGGTGCGCCACCGAGCACAAATCCAACCGGATGTTCTTGTCTTCACAAAATCGTTTGAACTCTCCTTGAGCAAAGTTTGTGCCATTGTCGGTTATGATACTGTGCGGGTATCCATACCGCAGAATTACATCTTTCAGGAACTTTACCGCTGTGTGGCCATCACATTTTGCGATAGGCTTCACTTCCAGCCACTTGGTGAACTTATCCACCATTACCAAGATGTGGGTCATGTTTCCCCTTGCGGTTTTAAATGGTCCCACCATGTCCAGGCACCAAACAGCGAAGGGCCAAGTTAGCGGTATGGTTTTTAAGCCGGATGCTGGGGTATGGTTTTGCTTAGCGTACCTCTGGCAGCCATTGCATTTCCTTACCAAATCCTCAGCATTATCTAAGGCTGTGGGCCAGTAGAACCCATGCCGGAACACCTTTGCTACCAACGCCCTTGAAGAAGCGTGGTGCCCGCATTCTCCTCGATGAATTTCCTCAAGCATTTCTCTTCCCTCTTCCGGCTCCACACATCTTTGGAGGACACCGGTAACACTTCTTTTGTATGCCTCACCGTTGATGATAGTGTAAGCTTTGGACCTCCTCTGTATCCTTCTGGACTCATTTTCGTCAACCGGCAAGATGCCGTTGACCAGGAATTCCTTAATAGGTTTAACCCAAGATGGTGCTTCTCTAACCATAAACACCGGCATGTCTATGTCCATGCTGTCCACGAGCATTGCCTCTTCCGGCATGGGCGTCGCAGTCCCCGAGTTTACCGGTACAGTCCCCGGGTTTCCTTCGTCAATCTCCATTGGCACCACATGTGATTCCGGTACGAAAATTGATTCCGACTCCGGACTTGGCTTGATTGATGGAACTCTCAAGTGCGCCAGAGCTATTCCGGGAGGAATTTCTTGCCTAGATGAGCCCAACTTGGATAGAGCATCCGCGGCTTCATTTTCAGCTCGCGGCACATGGTGAAACTCGCACCCTTCGAAGAAGCCGGCAATCTTTTGCACATGGAACCGGTATGAGGCCATGTTTGCATCCTTTGCATCCCAATCTCCGGAACACTGCTGCACCACCAGATCTGAATCGCCGTAGCAAATGATCCGGAGCGCTCCGATTTCTTTTGCGACCTTAAGCCCATGTATCAGAGCCTCATATTCAGCGACGTTGTTTGATGCCCTGAAGTGCACTTGTAAAACATACCGGAGGTGATCTCCCTTAGGTGAGGTGAGTACCACACCGGCACCCAGACCTTCTTTGAGTTTGGATCCGTCAAAGTGCATCTTCCAGTATTCTATTTTGTGCTCTGGCGGCTTGTATTGTATCTCCGCCCAATCGACCAAGAAATCAGCTAAAGCTTGCGACTTTATGGCATCTCTTCTTTCATACACCGGTACATACGGTGATAGCTGAATTGCCCATTTTGCAATCCGGCCGCTGGCATCCTTGTTGCCCATGATATCGGAGATGGGTGCCTCACTCACCACCTTCATGGGGTGCTCCTCAAAGTAATGCTTGAGCTTCGTGGCGGCCATGAACACGCCATAAGTCATTTTTTGGAAGTGTGGGTAGTTTTGTTTTGATGAGGAGAGCACCTCGCTCAGGTAGTATACCGGCCTCTGGACGGTTTTTCCTTCCTCTTCTCTTTCCACCACAACCACAACACTAACCACCCGGTTTGTTGCCGCTATATAAAGCAACATAGGTTCTCTTTCCAAGGGTGAGGCCAAAATTGGGGCCGTTACGAGCATGTTTTTCAATTCTTTAAACGCTGCGTCTGCCTGCGTGGTCCAGACGAAAGTATCCGATTTTTTCATCAAAGCATATAGTGGCAAGGCTTTTTCTCCTAGCCTGCTTATGAACCGGCTTAGCGATGCCAAGCTTCCGGTAAACTTTTGCACATCTTTCAGTTCTCGTGGGATAGTCATTCTTTCTATCGCCCGGATTTTTACCGGATTAACCTCAATGCCCCGGCTTGACACAAGGAAACCAAGCAGCTTGCCGGCAGGGACACCAAAGGTGCACTTTGCCGGATTGAGTTTCATCCGGAACCGCCTTAGGTTATCAAATGTTTGCCGGATGTCATCGATTAAGGTATCTTTTACTTTAGTTTTTATCACAATATCATCCACATAAACTTGCACATTTTTTCCGATTTGATCAAACAAGCATTTTTGCATACAGCGCTGGTACGTTGCACCAGCGTTGCGCAAACCAAAAGGCATTGTAACATAGCAATAAGCCCCGTGCGGGGTAATGAACGCAGTTTTTATTTGATCTTCTTTTTTCAGAGGGATTTGGTGGAAGCCGGAATACGCATCCAGGAACGACAACAACTCACACCCAGCAGTAGAATCAATCACTTGATCAATTCGGGGCAAAGGGAAAGGATCTCTTGGGCAAGCTTTGTTGAGGTTGGTGTAGTCGATGCACATGCGCCACACCTTTGGAGCTAGTGCCTCCAGGTTCTCATCTTTTTTCTTCTCGACCATCACCGGATTAGCCAGCCACTCTGTGTGCGTGACCTCCACGATGAAACCGGCAACTAACAGCTTTGTTACTTCTTCTCCAATGATTTTCCTCCTATCTTCTGCGAACCGGCGCAAAGGTTGACGCACCGGCTTAGCATCTTTCCGGACGTTTAGAGAGTGCTCAGCCAGCTCCCTCGGAACCCTACCAAGTCATCAGTAGACCAGGCAAAGATGTTCCGATTCTCACGGAGGAAGCGACGAGCGCGCTTTCCTATGCTTGACGAGGCCGGCACCGATACGAACGGTGCGCTCTGGGTAAGCCGGATCCAGCACAATGTCCTTTGTCTCGTTTGTCGGCTTGAATGCCGGTGAAGCCAAGTTTCCACTCATTGCCGCTAAGCTCAACTTTGAGGACTGAGCCAGCGCAACAGCAGTTTGCATTCTTTTCTTTTCTTCCGCTATCACCAGTGATTCTGCCAGGTTTGATCCGGCGGAAGCAGTTTCCATTGAGACTTTATAGTTTCCTACCACAGTCAAGGGTCCACGAGGTGCCGGCATCTTCATCTTGAGGTAAGCCGTATGAGTTGATGCCATGAAAGCTGCCAATGCCGGTCTCCCCAACAATGCATGGTAGGGACTATCTAAGTCCACCACCTCAAACTCAAGGTTCTCAACACGACAATTGTCACGTCCTCCAAACGACACATCCACCCGAACTTTTCCTATCGGGGCGCAAGACAAACCGGGAACAATCCCATGGAAAGTTGTGTGAGTTGGCTGCAGCATATTCTCCGTTATGCCCAGCGTACGCATGGTGTGCTTGTACATGATGTTTATGCTGCTACCATTGTCTATCAGCACTTTGCTGAATTTTACTCGAGTTTCCGGCCCCTTCATGATTGGGTCCACAACGAGAGCGTATCCACCCGGATTCGGCATGATTTTGGGGTGATCCTTGAACGACCATGTTATTTCCTGATCTGACCACAGCATGTACTTGGGTACTGCCGGCATCACCGCGTTCACTTCCATGGAATGGCGATGCACGCTCTGCCTGTCGGTTGGCTCAGTGACAAAGACAACCATGCACAAGTGTGGGTCTTCGTAAACATTCCGGCCCAAAGGTGCCGGTGGAGGTGGTTGGTCACGATTCTCTTCCACCCGGTTAACTTGCTGGTATTGCTGCCTGTTTGGTTGAGGCTGAACCGGTAGAGCATTTGCTCCAGTGAGTGGTGGTGGTGGTGGCAGTTGTTGTTGGCGCAGCATATCTTGCGGTGGTGGCAACATTGCGGCGCCCCCTTGTCCTTGCACATCTTTCACTGCACCCTTTTGCATCAAGTACTTTGTCCAAGAACAGTCCTTCGTCAGATGGTTTGACGGGTGATCCGGATTCGGCGTGTGCCACCGGCAAGGTCCATGTCATGCTTCCATGGTGTATTTCACAGGCTCTTGCCAATTCTTTTTCTGGCCCCAGGTTTCTTTTCTACCCACTGCTTCTTAGGACCCGCCCATGGCTGCGATCCGGTTTTCTGTCTCTGACCCGCTGGCGTCATAATTTTCTGCACGGCAGCAACTTGCTGTGATGCATATCTTCGATCCGGGAAATCTTCCCTTCTTTTGTTGTTCCGGTTATCCCGGTATTGCTGCTGATGCGGATTCGACTGCTCCGGCTCAGCTTGCTGCCGGTTGCATTGGGTCTCCCAATGCATAGCTGTCCGCCACTCGTATCATTTCCGCCAAGGTTGTGGGCATGCTTCTCTGCAGCCTTTGCCACAAAGGTGACCCTCTCCGGCATCCTTGACTGAACCAAGCAATGGCTTGTGCCTCAATCACTCCTTCACATGTATTTCTCATTGAGTTCCACCGGGTGAGATAATCCCGGTCTGGTTCTCCTGCACGCTGTTGGCACAGCGCAAGTTGCTGGGGCCGGTTTGGCCTCTTGTAAGTACTGCTGAAGTTGTTCACAAATGCTTCCTCAAAGTCCAACCATCCGTTAATGCTTCCTGCCGGCAAATTGTTAAGCCAAATCCTCGCAGGTCCCACGAGGTAGGACGGTATGATTCTTACCGCCCAACGCCGGTTTACTCCACCACCAGCCACATAAACAGCTGTGACATAATCTGCCAGCCAGTCTTCCGGCTTGGTTGTACCATCATACGTTCTTGTGTCCCGGGGCAACTGGAAATTGCGTACCGGTGGTTCTTCTCTCATGATTCGTGGGCCAAAACACCTTGGGCCAGGAGGTCCCTCACATTCAACTATTGCGGAAAGATGTACCCTGTCCAACCTGTGCCTCGCATCCCGGTCTGGCAAACATCTTTCCCCCAGGCGTTCCCCCAAAGGGTTCCGGTGGACTCTTGTTCGTTCCACCTCGGAATCTGACTCGTCATATTCTTCCGGTTCCGCGGCTCTTGCCTGCCGGTACCCTGGTGGTGGCATTTCTTCATCCACATATGCCACCCTTGCGGCTCGATAATTTTGCCCGGTTTCATATCTACCGGCATGATTGTTTCCGGCATAGCCTCCCTTGGCGTAGCCCCGATCTGCCCCTTGGCTTTTTCTACCGGCATCATGTTGCCCGGCTTTTTGCTTTCCGGCAAGAACTGGATCATACACAGTCATCTGCCGTGCGTTCTTTTCTCTTTCCCTTCTTTTGTCCGGATGAGGGGACGATGCCTGCCCCTGGGACTTGCTTCCGGCATTCTTTGTTGAACGCGCGGATTTTGAGGCCACTGCCTCGTTCAGCTTAGCTAGCTGCTCAGCATTTTGCTGCTCAATAGTTTTCAACAGCTCTTTTACACGTTCTTGCTGCTTTGCCAACTCGTCACCGGAAAGAGATTCACATAACTCTACTGCAGCTTTAGCGGCTTTTATAGTTTTATCCGGACTACTGTACTTAGGCTTTTCTACGATGCTTACAGATACAGATGCACTCTTGCCGGTAAGAACTTCTTTGCGCAAATCCTGATCTAGATTGCGAGCCTTAAGCCGGTTTTCCGGTATCCTAGCAGCATGAGCACTAACTGAAGCAAAGCCATGGGCAGCATTGTACTCACGTAGGGTTAGGTTCAGCTCGCGCTGCGCCCGGATGATGTCGGCACCACCGGTAAGCAGGGCCTTGCGCGTGGCCTCCAGCTCCTCCTGAGCCTTTGCCGGGTCGATGTTCTGCGCGATGGGCGTGGCCAGCGTGTGCATCGCCGCTTGAAGAGGTGTTGCCGGTGGTGCTGATGATGCTCCCGCGATGCCGGCGTCACGCTCCAGCGGTGGTTTTGCCGGGCGGGTCGATGCCGCACGTTCATCTCCTTCCTCCACAGCTCCCTTGCCGGTGTTGACCGCACCAGCCATCATGACCTCCACGCTGCCGGCGGCGCGGCCAGCACACAGGCATCTTGGCGGATCCGGCGCCACCAGCACAAAAGTTTCGACATCAATCATCAAGCAAAGATAGATTTCCATTGATTCTCAAAGTATGTACATGGATATTACAAAAGAAGGATCACTAGCGAACTACTGAAGCAGTTGCCGACAAAGCTACTACGGCGACAGCGCCAAAAGAAAGTAAAAACTAAAAGAAAAGACAAGGTGGTCTACTTGACCTCCGGCTTCGATGAACTGGGAGCAAGAGTAGGATCATATCCGAGGTGGGCAAGGATTTTCTTCGAGTTAGGTTTGGCCGTCTTAATCAGCAACTGCCACCTTTTCGTTTCCATCTCCTCCGTGCCGCCAACTCTTGCCCAGTCGATCTCTTGTTGGCTCTCAGCAACCAAGGCAATTGTACCTTCAACACCAACTTTTAAGCCCTCTTGGCGAAGTTGGAGTCCAAGTTTTTCTTGCGAAGAGAAGCATTTGGCGAGAGCAACAAAAGTTGCGGGTTCCTCCTTCTTCTTGAAAAAATATGGGAAAAGCCGCGACAGGCCAATCTTAGCTTCAGAAAGGCCGTCACGGGCCTCATCACCATGGATTTCAAGAAGAGAAAGGGCGTCGAGGAGTTGGTCACCTTCAGGGCTCTCCAGCTCATACTCTTGATTTGTTCTCCCTGAATAAAGTAAAAGAGAGTTGATCAAACGAAAAGGGGAACAAAGACGACTCAAAGAAGCAATGAGAGTCTAGGCACTTACTAATAAAGCGTCGAGTTTGTGATTCCAATCGACTAAGGATTTCTTCTTCGCGAGCAGAATGCTGAGCTATATTTTCGCTCAGAGCATTTTTTGCGTCGTCAAGACTTTTCTGAAGATCTTCGACTGCAGCAGCATCTGCTTCAGCTTTCATGCGAGCTTTTTCGCTTTGCTCTAACTCCGCAGCAAGAGCGTCAGCGCGTTTGTTGGCTTCCGCAAGTTTTTCTGCCATCATAAGACAGACAAGTAAAATATTGTGGCACAAAATAGTGACAGAATATACTCGCCAAGGAAAGACAGACAAGGAAAAAGAGGGCACCTTCAAGTTTGGCGGCATACTCGCGGTACCCGATAAATTGGGTACCGAAGCGGATAAGCTCCTTCATGAAAGGCTGAAGAAATGACCATGAAAAGAGGATCAATATAGGAAGAAGAAAAGTTCGACATCATGAAGAAATAAAGAGAGGGAAATTCAAAGCAGTGAAATCAATACAGGGAAAAAGAAAATAACTTACTTCTTCCATCAAAGGAGTCGAGGAACAACCAACTAACATGGTTGGTTCCTTGGCTGGTTCTACCCTAGCTCTCTTCGGTGAAGGAGCTTGGGGGCTTACAGCTGGCGTCGAATGCTCTATGTTTTGTTGAGGAGGTGAAGTTTCGTCGCCATCAGGATGAGCTTCCGATACAACTAAAGTACGGGACGTGCTCGTTCGAGCAGTCGCGTCAATAGGTGCATCCTCCTCTTCATCGCCACTACAACAAATAAAGCGACAAGATAAGAAAGCAATTTGAAAAAGTATCGAGAACAGACAAATATAGTGCACCAAGAACTTACGACTGACAAGAGCAGCATCGTAAAGGTCGATAGTTTTCTTCCCAGCACCGGTGCAGATTCTCCGACGGGTGATGCGTAGATGTACACGTCCGTTGGGAACCCCAAGAGGAAGGTATGATGCGCACAGGGCAAGTTTTCCCTCAGAAAGAAACCAAGGTTTATCGAACCAGGAGGAGCCAAGAAGCACGTTGAAGGTTGATGGCGGCGGGATGTAGTGCGGCGCAACACCGGGATTCCGGCGCCAACGTGGAACCCGCACAACACAACCAAAGTACTTTGCCCCAACGAAACAATGAGGTTGTCAATCTCACCGGCTTGTGTAACAAAGGATTAACCGTATTGTGTGGAAGATGATTGTTTGCAAGAAAACAGTAAAACAAGTATTGCAGTAGATTGTATGCGATGTAAAGAATAGGACCGGGGTCCACAGTTCACTAGAGGTGTCTCTCCCATAAGATAAAAGCATGTTGGGTGAACAAATTACAGTCGGGCAATTGACAAATAGAGAGGGCATAACAATGCACATACATGACATGATAAATATAGTGAGATTTAATTGGGCATTACGACAAAGTACATAGACCGCCATCCAACCGCATCTATGCCTAAAAAGTCCACCTTCAGGTTATCATCCGAACCCCTTCCAGTATTAAGTTGCAAAGCAACAGACAATTGCATTAAGTATGGTGCGTAATGTAATCAACAACTACATCCTTAGACATAGCATCAATGTTTTATCCCTAGTGGCAACAGCAACACAACCTTAGAACTTTCTGTCACTGTCCCAGTATCAATGAAGGCATGAACCCACTATCGAGCATAAATACTCCCTCTTGGAGTTAAGAGTAAAAACTTGGCCAGAGCCTCTACTAATAACGGAGAGCATGCAAGATCATAAACAACACATAGGTAATAGATTGATAATCACCATAACATAGTATTCTCTATCCATCGGATCCCGACAAACACAACATATAGTATTACGATAGATGATCTTGATCATGTTAGGCAGCTCACAAGATCCAACAATGAAGCACATAAGGAGAAGACAACCATCTAGCTACTGCTATGGACCCATAGTCCAGGGATGAACTACTCACTCATCACTCCGGAGGCGACCATGGCGGTGTAGAGTCTCCGAGAGATGAATCCCCTCTCCGGCAGGGTGCCGGAGGCAATCTCCTGAATCCCCCAAGATGGGATTGGCGGCGGCGGCGTCTCTGGAAGGTTTTCCGTATCGTGGCTCTCGCTGGGGGTTTCGCGACGGAGGCTATTTGTAGGCGAAAGGGAAGGTCAAGAGGCGCACGAGGGCCCACACACATAGGTCGGCGCGGCCAGGTCCCGGCCGCGCCGCCCTGGTGTCGCCACCTCGTGGCCCCACTTCGACTCTCCTTCGGTCTTCTGGAAGCTCCGTGGCAAAATAGGACCCCGGGCGTTGATTTCGTCCAATTCCGAGAATATTTCCTTACTAGGATTTCTGAAACCAAAAACAGCAAAAACAACTGGCTCTTCGGCATCTTGTTAATAGGTTAGTTCCGGAAAATGCACGAATATGACATAAAGTGTGCATAAAACATGTAGATATCATCAATAATGTAGCATGGAACATAAGAAATTATCGATACGTTGGAGACGTATCAGCATCCCCAAGCTTAGTTCTGCTCGTCCCGAGCAGGTAAAACGATAACAAAGATAATTTCTGAAGTGACATGCCATCATAACCTTGATCATACTATTTGTAAACATATGTAATGAATGCAGCGATCAAAACAATGGTAATGACATGAGTAAACAAATGAATCATAAAGCAAAGACTTTTCATGAATAGTACTTCAAGACAAGCATCAATAAGTCTTGCATAAGAGTTAACTCATAAAGCAATAAATCAAAGTAAAGGTATTGAAGCAACACAAAGGAAGATTAAGTTTCAGCGGTTGCTTTCAACTTATAACATGTATATCTCATGGATATTGTCAATGTAAAGTAATATAACAAGTGCAATATGCAAGTATGTAGGAATGAATGCACAGTTCACACAAGTGTTTGCTTCTTGAGGTGGAGAGAAATAGGTGAACTGACTCAACATAAAAGTAAAAGAAAGGTCCTTCAAAGAGAAAAGCATCGATTGCTATATTTGTGCTAGAGCTTTTATTTTGAAAACATGAAACAATTTTGTCAACGGTAGTAATAAAGCATATGAGTTATGTAAATTATATCTTACAAGTTGCAAGCCTCATGCATAGTGTACTAATAGTGCCCGCACCTTGTCCTAATCAGCTTGGACTACCGGATCATCACAATACACATGTTTTAACCAAGTGTCACAATGGGGTACCTCCATGCCGCCTGTACAAAGGTCTAAGGAGAAAGCTCGCATTTTGGATTTCTCGCTTTTGATTATTCTCAACTTAGACATCCATACCGGGACAACATGGACAACAGATAATGGACTCCTCTTTAATGCATAAGCATGTAGCAACAATTAGTATTCTCATATGAGATTGAGGATATATGTCCAAAACTAAAACTTCCACCATGAATCATGGCTTTAGTTAGCGGCCCAATGTTCTTCTCTAACAATATGCATGCTCCAACCATTAAGGTGGTAGATCTCTCTTACTTCAGACAAGACGGACATGCATAGCAACTCACATGATATTCAACAAAGAATAGTTGATGGCGTCCCCAGAAACATGGTTATCGCACAACAAGCAACTTAATAAGAGATAAAGTGCATAAGTACATATTCAATACCACAATAGTTTTTAAGCTATTTGTCCCATGAGCTATATATTGCAAAGGCGAATGATGGAATTTTAAAGGTAGCACTCAAGCAATTTACTTTGGAATGGCGGAAAATACCATGTAGTAGGTAGGTATGGTGGACACAAATGGCATAGTGGTTGGCTCAAGGACTTGGATGCATGAGAAGTATTCCCTCTCGATACAAGGTTTAGGCTAGCAAGGTTTATTTGAAACAAACACAAGGATGAACCGGTGCAGCAAAACTCACATAAAAGACATATTGTAAACATTATAAGACTCTACACCGTCTTCCTTGTTGTTCAAAACTCAATACTAGAAATTATCTAGACCTTAGAGAGACCAAATATGCAAACCAAATTTTAGCAAGCTCTATGTATTTCTTCATTAATGGGTGCAAAGTATATGATGCAAGAGCTTAAACATGAGCACAACAATTGCCAAGTATCACATTATCCAAGACATTTTAGAATTACTACATGTAGCATTTTCCAATTCCAACCATATAACAATTTAACGAAGAAGAAACTTCGCCATGAATATTATGAGTAAAGCCTAAGGACATATTTGTCCATATGCAACAGCGGAGCGTGTCTCTCTCCCACACAAAGAATGCTAGGATCCAAATTTATTCAAACAAAAACAAAAACTAAAGCGAACCGACGCTCCAAGCAAAGTACATGAGATGTGACTGAATAAAAATGTAGTTTCAGGGGAGGAACCTGATGATGTTGTCGATGAAGAAGGGGATGCCTTGGGCATCCCCAAGCTTAGACGCTTGAGTCTTCTTAGAATATGCAGGGGTGAACCACGGGGGCATCCCCAAGCTTAGAGCTTTCACTCCTCTTGATCATAGTATATCATACTCCTCTCTTGATCCTTGAAAACTTCCTTCACACCAAACTTCAAGCAAACTCATTAGAGGGTTAGTGCACAATAAAAATTTACATGTTCAGAGGTGACACAATCATTCTTTACACTTCTGGACATTGCATAAAGCTACTGGACACTAATGGATCAAAGAAATTTATCCAACATAGCAAAAGAGGCAATGCGAAATAAAAGGCAGAATCTGTCAAAACAGAACAGTTCGTAAAGACGAATTTTAAAATGGCACCAGACTTGCTCAAATGGAAAAACTCAAAACTAATGAAAGTTGCGTACTTATCTGAGGATCACTCACGTAAATTGGCATAATTTTCTGAATTTCCTACAGAGAATTAGGCCCAGATTCGTGACAGCAAAGAAATCTGTCTCTGCGCAGTAATCCAAATCTAGTATGAACCTTACTATAGAGACTTTACTTGGCACAAAAACATGATAAGGAGAGGTTGCTACAGTAGTAAACAACTTCCAAGACTCAAATATAAAACAAAGTGCTGTAGTAAAAACATGGGTTGTCTCCCATAAGCGCTTTTCTTTAACGCCTTTCAGCTAGGCGCAGAAAGTGTAATTCAAGTATTATCAAGAGATGAAGCATCAACATCATAATTTGCTCTAATAATAGAATCATAAGGTAACTTCATTCTTTTTCTAGGGAAGTGTTCCATACCTTTCTTGAGAGGAAATTGATATTTAATATTACCTTCCTTCATATCAATAGTGGCACCAACGGTTCGAAGAAAAGGTCTTCCCAATATAATGGGACAAGATGCATTGCATTCAATATCCAAGACAACAAAATCAACGGGGACAAGGTTATTGTTAACCATAATATGAACATTATCAACTCTCCCCAAATGTTTCTTTTTAGCATTATCAGCGAGATTAACATCCAAATAACAATTCTTTAATGGTGGCAAGTCAAGCATATCATAGACTTTCTTAGGCATAACGGAAATACTTGCACCAAGATCACATAAAGCATTACAATCAAAGTCATTGACCCTCATCTTAATGATGGGCTCCCAACCATCTTCTAACTTTCTAGGAATAGAGGTTTCACGTTTTAGTTTCTCTTCTCTAGCTTTTATAAGAGCATTTGTAATGTGTTTTGTAAAGGCCAAATTTATAGCACTAGCATTAGGACGTTTAGCAAGTTTTTGTAAGAACTTTATAACTTCAGAGATGTGACAATCATCAAAATCTAAATCATTATGAGCTACAGCAATGGGATCATTGTCCCCAAGGTTGGAAAAAATTTCAGCAGTTTTATCACAAGCAGTTTCAGCAGTTTTAGCAATTTCAGGCAGTTATGTACGCTTTGCACTAGGAGTAGAAACATTGCCAACACCAATTATTTTACCATTGATAGTAGGGGGTGCAGCAACATGTGAGGAATCAACATTACTAGTGGTGGTAATAGTCCAAACTTTAGCTACATTATTCTCTTTAGCTAGTTTTTCATTTTCTTCTCTATCCCACCTAGCACGCAATTCAGCCATTAATCTTATATTCTCATTAATTCTAACTTGGATGGCATTTGCTGTAGTAGTAATCTTATTATCAATATCCTTATTAGGCATAACTTTCAATTTTAAAAGATCAACATCGGAGGCAAGTCTATCAACTCTAGAAGCAAGAATATCAATTTTATCAAGCTTTTTCTCAACAGATTTGTTAAAAGCAGTTTGTGTACTAATAAA
The DNA here is from genome assembly GCA_030979885.1 of Lolium multiflorum. Taxonomy (NCBI): domain Eukaryota; kingdom Viridiplantae; phylum Streptophyta; class Magnoliopsida; order Poales; family Poaceae; genus Lolium; species Lolium multiflorum. The sequence continues at coordinate 111,383,090 of CM061752.1, read as the reverse complement.
TTCTTTAAGCATAGCTTCAAGACCAGGGGGTACACTCCTATTATTGTTGTAAGAATTCCCATAAGAATTACCATAACCATTACCATTAGCAGAAGGATATGGCCTATAGTTATTACCAGAATTGTTCCTATAAGCATTGTTGTTGAAATTATTATTTTTAATGAAATTCACATCAACATTTTCTTCTTGAGCAACCAATGAAGCTAAAGGAACATTATTAGGATCAACATTAGATCTACCATTCACAAGCATAGACATAATCACATCAATCTTACCGGAGAGCAAATGCTTCAAATTTCAGCAAGAAATATGGACCAAGGAGAGATCAAAAATTCGCGCTGAACAACAGCAAGAGCACAGGTTTGAGCAATGGTGGGGTGTTTTTTCGGGACAGATAAGGGAATGGCAGAGAAGGGAGCAAGTGGAGGGCCAGGGGGGCCACACCTGCCCTTGGCGCGGCCAGGGGGCCAGCCGCGCCACCACATGGTGTGGTCGGCTGGTGGGTCCCCCTGGGCTGCCCCAGGTGCCTCTCTGCCCCTTTTCATGCGTAAAAATTTTCTATACATTTTCTGGAATTTTTCGAGAAACTTTATTTTTGGGCAAATTTCAGAATTTGAATAATGATTCTATCGCATAAAAACAATTATGGAATGATGAAAAACAAAATCAAAACCAAACCTACAACAACTCTAAGACATTCTAATATAAAGTCAATTAATGGTACATAGGTGAAAACATATTTTCATTCATTCAAAATTATTTTGTTAACAAGGTTGATCAAGTCTTGTTATCAAAACAATTTTATATGAAGCAAAACTTTGCATTTCACACAATGATTATGTTACCTCAATCTCGACGGGAATAGTTCCAATCATGACAATATTATTCTTCTTATTTGGCTTGGGCAAAGGCAAATGAAATTTCCCAATTTGGATGGTATCAACATTAATAATTGAGTTTAGACCATAATTCACATCAATCTTCTTGGGAAAATAAATCGTATGCTCTTTGTCCTCGACATTGAAAGTTACTTTTCCTTGATTGCAATCAATAACAGCCCCTGCAGTGTTAAGAAAAGGTCTCCCAAGAATAATAGACATATTATCATCTTCCGGCATTTCCAACACAACAAAGTCAGTTAATATCATACAATGATGAGCAACTTGAACATGAACATCCTCACATATACCAACAGGAATAGTAGTAGACTTATCAGCCATTTGCAAGGATATATCAGTTGGTATTAATTTTTCTAGATCAAGTCTTCTATAGAGAGAAAAAGGCATAACACTAACTCCTGCTCCCAAGTCACATAGAGCAGTTCTAACATAATTGTTTTTGATGGAGCATGGAATAGTGGGTATACCTGAATCACCAAGCTTCTTTGGAACCTTATCATTAAAAGAGTAATTAGCGAGCATAGTGGAAATTTCCGCATTAGGAATTTTCCTCTTATTAAAGACAATATCTCTTCATATACTTTGAATAAGAAGGCAATTTAATAGCATCAGTCAAAGGAATTTGCAAAAACAAAGGTTTCATCCATTCATAGAACTTATTATAATGTTCTTCCTCCTTTGATTTATGTTTCTTATCAGGAAAAGGCATTGGTTTTTTCACCCAAGGTTCTCTTTCACTACCATGTTTAGTAGCAATGAAATCTTCCTTAGTGTATTTTCTGTTCTTAGTATGCTTTTCAGGTTCTTCTTCAATTTCTTCTTTATCGGAAGCATCATTTTTATCATTACCACTTTCAGTTTCAGCATCAGAAATAGATATACTATTAGGATCTTTAGCAGGTTCAGAGGATTCTACAACAGTTTTATGTTTCTTCATATTTTTCTTATACTTAGTCCTAGTATCATTAGCTTGTTGAAATCTTGTTCAATTCTCTTTGGATGTCCTTCAGGATATAAAGGATCCTGAGTAGAAACACCACTTCTAGTTCTTATTTCATAAGCATGTTTTTCCCTAGAAGCATTAACTAGCAAATCTTTTTGCACTTTAGTGAGCTGATCAATTTGATTTTGAACAATATGGAAATGTTTAACAAGATTTTAACATCATTAGAGGTTCTTTCCACAATATCATGCAAATTATTGATAGCTCTAGAATTTTCCATTAGGTGATGTTCCACTCTCTTATTAAAATTATCTTGCTTAACAATATAATTATCAAATTCATCTAAGCATTGATCAGGAGGTTTAGAGTAGGGAATATCTCTATTATCAAAGCGTTGGAGAGAGTGTACCTCAATAGTGGAAGAACGAGGGATTGGCTTACATAATTCTTCTATAGGTGGTAGATTCTTCACATCTTCAGATTTAATACCCTTCTCCTTAAGAGATTTCTTGGCTTCCCTCATCACTTCATCATTTAATTCAATTATTCCCCTTTTCTTCGGTGTTGGTATTGGCTCCGGTGTAGTCCAATCATCATAATTCTTGCTTATTTTAGCCAATAATTTCTCAGCTTCAGCCGGAGTTCTTTTCCTAAAAACACAACCAGCACAACTATCCAGGTATGTCCTAGATTCAACGGTTAGTCCATTATAAAATATATCAAGGATCTCATTTTTAGCTAATGGATGTTTAGGTAGTGCTCTAATTAAAGAACAAAATCTTGCCCATGATTCAGGCAATTTCTCTATCTGCACAAAGTCAAAGATTTTCTGCAAAGCTGCATGTTGAGCACTAGCAGGGAAATATTTCTCAAAGAAGGCATTAACCAAACCAATAGGATTATCAATAGATCCAGGAGACAAATTATCATACCAAGTTTTAGCTGCTCCTTTCAGAGATAAAGGAAAAAATTTAGTGACAAAGTAAGTGTGTATCTTAATATCATCGGAGAATAAATTGCTCAAAGTAGAGAGTTCATTCATATGTTTCATAGCACTTTCATTTTTAGTACCACAGAAAGGTTCTTTCTCAACAATAGATATGTAAGATAAATCCAGAGAGAAATCATAATCCTTATCTCTAATATTTATGGGAGATGTGGCAAATTTAGAATCAGGAGACAAATTATATCTAACAGCTCGTCTTGCAAGAAGACTTCTCATAGCACTTGCATCTCTAGTAGCATGACATTCTTCAATGAAGTCATCATCAAGTTCAATATAAGTTTCATCAAGATCATCACTAGGATCCCCCTAGCTTGAGGTGAACTAACATGTGTAATAATATTTTCAGCATTTTCAATTTGTTTAGCTCTAGAAATTGTAGTATCTAGGAAAGGACCTAACGAACCACTCTTATCAAGCACAGTAGAAGCATCATCAAAATCATCAGGAGCATTATCAGATTCAGCAGAAGTAGCAGTAGCATGTGGTGGAGTAATAAGCTTACTCATAACAGATGGTGAATCAAGAGCAACAGATGTGTTCAGAGTTGTACCTCTTCTTGTAGTGGATGGTAATATAGGGAACTTTGATTCAGGAGCTTTCCCCATAATGAATAAATTGCATCTAACAATATCACCTTAAAGTGGGCTTGTAAATAAAGCTATGCTCCCTGGCAACGGCGCCAGAAAATAGTCTCGATGACCCACAAGTATAGTGGATCGCAACAGTCTTCGAGGGAAGTAAAACCCAAATTTATTGATTCGACACAAGGGGAGCCAAAGAATATTTATAAGCTTTAACAGATGAGTTGTCAATTCACCTGCACCTGAAAATAGACTTGCTCACAACAGTTTATCAGTAGTAATAGTTTTATAGCAGTGGTGGTGGTGAAGTAACAATAGTAGCGAAATAAAAACAGCAGTAGTGATGATTGCAGACAGCAGGATAAAAATACTGTAGGCACAGGGATGGATGAGCGGACGTTGCATGAATGAGAGAGTCCATATAATAGCAAGACATAGGCATTGCAAATAATAATGATAAATGCATCCTAGCATAATATAACCATAGGTGTGTGTTCCTATTTAGTCGTGCGTGCTCGCAATCAGAAACTTGCACGACATCTTTTGTCCTACCAGCCCGTTGCAGCGGGACCTCTAGGGAAACTACTGGTAATTAAGGTACTCCTTTTAATAGAGTACCGGAGCAAAGCATTAACACTCCATGAACACACGTGATCCTCACATCATAGCCATCCCCTCCGGTTATCCCAATTTAAAGTCACTTTGGGACCTCGTGTTCCGGACAATAATATGTGTATACAACTTGCAGATATGATCAAAAATAATAATTATCCTCATGAATCAATAACATGTTCAGATCTGAGATCATGGCACTCGGGCCCAAAGTGACAAGCATTAAGCATAGCAAGTTGCAACAATGTCAAAAATACTAACAACGGATACTAGGCACTATGCCCATAACAATCTTATAGCTATTACATGACCAATCTCATCCAATCCCTACCATCCCCTACAACCTACAGCGGGGACTCACACATGGATGGGGGAATCATGGATGGTTGATGGAGAGGCGTCGGTGATGGCGATGGCGATGATCTTCTCCAAATCCCCGTCCGGCAGTGCCGAACGGGCTTCTGGTTCCGGATTAGGGTTTCGGTGGCGCGGAGCAGCGGAACTCTTTCGGAAAACGTCGAACCCCCTCGGTTTTTAGGTCCAGGGGCTTCTTATAGTGCGAAGGAGAGGTCGAAGGGGTGGCCGAGGCGGCCAGACCACCCCTTGGCGCAGCCAAGGCCTGGCCCGCGCAAAGGGTGGGTGTGGGCCCCTCGTAGCCCTCCTCCGTTTCGTATTCTGGCTCTGGGAGTCTTCAGGTGAAATATTGATTTTTCTATATTTTCCGGGAATTTTTCCGAAAGTTGGATTTCTGCATAAAAACAAGACACCATAGCACTTCTACTGAAAACAACGTTAGTCCGCGTTACTTGTATTCAAAACACACAAGATAGAGGGCAAACAACAGCAAAAGTGTTCGGGAAAGTAGATACGTTTTGGACGTATCACCAATCTAACACAAATTTCACCCATTACCGGATCTGTGCACGCCTAGCGGCATAGGGAGAGTCGGTATAGACACATGGAAATCACCGCCTCCTTCTCGCTCGCCACCCTCGCCATCACACACCATCCCCGTCACCGGCACCTACTCCGTGCGACCCTCTCAAGTTTGACAACGAGAAAGTAGCCCAACCGGCCAAACCATAGGGTGACGACCTCAACCTTCTTGCAAGACATGAACCCCTTGTGGCACTGGACCTCCATGTCGTCCGATTTTGTATATCTAGCTATGAAAATTTGCAAAACAATTATGTAGTTGTGTTCCGAGATTCCAAAGTTTGTGTCCAAATTTTCAAATGTGTGTATTTTGTGAGCCTTTGGGTCGGGCATCGAGCTAGATTGTTTAATGTCAGGCTGGACATGGCCTAGAAAATTCCCAAGCGTAAGAAAAACTCTACCATACCCTTATAACTGGTCAAACCCTTAAATTATCCAACTTTGAAGGTTATGGTCGGAAAATGGTCCGTAACAGATCGTGTATAACTCGAATGTTGTAAAGAACCTTCAGTTGATGGCTGCGATCTTTATAGCACAAGTTTCTACGAAAAGTGCTTTTGACTCCCGAGCTCCAGTGCTCTCGCTTTTTAAAAAAAATTAAAAAATATTTATTAGTTATCAAAAAATCTGAAAAATAATTCTGAAGATTGTTAGTGATACATCTCACAATCATGGAAACTCTCAACCCAAAATTCTTTTTACTTTGAGCCAGAGAAAAATAACAAATCTAACATGTTTTTGTAGATTTGAAAATGACTACTCAGATCATTTTTGTCTTTTTTATGTAGCTTAAAATATAAAGTATTTGAAATTGATATTTTACACGTTTGTGGGATACATTATTGGCTATATGCAGATTTTTTTTCAGAATTTTTTAAAAATATAATTTTTAATTTATTTTAAAAACGAGATCACTGGTACCCATGTGCACCAAATCTCTATCCAAGTTTCTGGGACAAATTTAACGTGCCATGTAGGTTGGTCAACCCTTGGAGGGAGTTTAGTTCCGGCCAAATCTCTTCCAATTTCCAGTGTCTCGCCTCGACACCAACCGATTTGCACCTACAATAAAAAAAACCTATGAAGGTGGCAGGGGACCTCAACGTCTGACTGTCTAAGGGCATCACTACTAGAAAAACAGGCTTCCGGTGAGCCCCATAAGTCGCGAAGGTAAAGGAACCGCGACTAATGGTACCTTTAGTCGCGGTTCGGGAGGCGAACCGCGACCAAAGGCCTGGACCAGCTGGCCAAAGGTGCCCGAAGGCCTTTAGTCGCGGTTGGCCTGGCCAACCGCGGCTAAAGCCGCCCCCCTATATATACCCACCCAGCAGCCAACACTTAGCCATTTGGTGCCATTTTCTTCACAAGCTTCACAAGTGGGTGTTAGGTTTGCTTTTGGTTCCTCTTATGCACATAAGGTGTTTGATGAAATGCCCCAAGAGCATGAAACAAACATGATATGAAGTGTTGGAGCCACACTTGAGCTTTCTCATTTATTTTTTCCTCCTCGATCGCGGTTAGCAACTTGAACCTTTGATGTGTCGTTGATAAAATGTGCATGTGTGTGTAGTTCATTGTTTAATTTATATTGTTTGTAGCTAGTTAGTTTAACAAATGCATGATGGTTAATTATATATTTTATATTATAATAATGCAGATGAATCGACAATGGATGTACGGTAACCGACTCTCCGGCGAGTTCAGTACGGGTTTGAATGATTTCCTCGTAGTGGCTAATGCGAACAAGCAGGGGGGTTTTGTTATCTGTCCATGTGTTAAATGTAAGAATCAGAAGGGTTACTCTTCCTCAAGAGATGTTCAGCTGCACCTGCTTCGGCACGGTTTCATGCCAAGCTATAATTGTTGGACCAAGCATGGAGAAAGAGGGGTTATAATGGAAGAAGATGAAGAAGGGGATGATTTCATCGATGAAAGCTATCTTGCTCATTTCGGTGATACTTTCATGGAGGATGCTGAAGGTGAAGGGGAAGGTGAAGGGGAAGGTGAAGAAGAGGCACGTGATGATCCCGTTGATGATCTTGGTCGGACCATTGCTGATGCACGGAGTCGCTGCGAAACTGAAAAAGAGGGAGAATTTGGATCGCATGTTAGAGGATCACAGGAAGGCGCTGTACCCCGGATGCGATGATGGTCTGAAAAAGCTGGGCTGCACACTGGATTTGCTGAAATGGAAGGCACGGGCAGGTGTAGCTGACTCGGCATTTGAAGACTTGCTGAAAATGTTGAAGAATATGTTTCCAAAGAATAACGAGTTGCCCGCCAGTACGTACGAAGCAAAGAAGGTTGTCTGCCCTCTAGGTTTAGAGGTTCTGAAGATACATGCATGCATCAACGACTGCATCCTCTACCGCGGTGAATACGAGAATTTGAATGAATGCCCGGTATGCACTGCATTGCGTTATAAGATCAGAGGCGATGACCCTGGTGACGATGTCGAGGGCCAGAACCCAGGAAGAAGGTTCCCGCCAAGGTGATGTGGTATGCTCCTATAATACCACGGTTGAAACGTCTGTTCAGGAACAAAGAGCATGCCAAGTTGTTGCGATGGCACAAAGAGGACGTAAGTCGGACGGGGAGTTGAGACACCCCGCAGATGGAACGCAATGGAGAAAGATCGACAGAGAGTTCAAAGATTTTGCAGCTGACGCAAGGAACATAAGATTTGGTCTAAGTACGGATGGCATGAATCCTTTTGGCGAGCAGAGCTCCAGCCATAGACTCTATGCATCTACAACCTTCCTCCTTGGTTGTGCATGAAGCGGAAGTTCATTATGATGCCAGTGCTCATCCAAGGTCCGAAGCAACCCGGCAACGACATCGATGTGTACCTAAGGCCATTAGTTGATGAGCTTTTACAGCTGTGGGGCAGACCTGGTGTCCGTGTGTGGGATGAGCACAAAGAAGAGGAATTTGACCTACGAGCGTTGCTTTTCGTAACCATCAACGATTGGCCTGCTCTTAGTAACCTTTCGGGACAGTCAAATAAGGGATACAATGCATGCACGCACTGCTTACATGAGACTCAAAGTGTACATTTGCCAAATTGTAAGAAGAACGTGTACCTTGGGCATCGTCGATTTCTTCCCAAAAATCATAACGTAAGAAAGCGCGGCAAGCATTACAACGGCAAGGCAGATCACCGGCCGAAGCCTGCGGAACGCACTGGTGCTGAGGTATTTGATATGGTAAAGGATTTGAAAGTCATCTTTGGAAAGGGTCCTGGCGGACAATCAGTTCCGAAGGGAGCTGACGGGCACGTAGCCATGTGGAAGAAGAAATCTATATTCTGGGAGCTAGAATATTGGAAAGTCCTAGAAGTCCGCTCTGCAATCGACGTGATGCACGTTACGAAGAATATTTGCGTGAACATCCTAAGCTTCTTGGGCGTGTATGGGAAGTCAAATGATACAAAGGAAGCACGACAGGACCAGCAAAGTTTGAAAGACCCTGATGACCTGTATCCGGAACGGTTTCAAGGTCGTGCCAGCTACGCTCTGACCAAAGAAGAGAAGGTCATCTTTTTTGAATGCCTGAGCAGTATGAAGGTCCCGTCTGGATTCTCGTCCAATATAAAGGGAATAATAAACATGGCGGAGAAAAAGTTCCAAAACCTGAAGTCTCACGCCTGCCACGTGATTATGACGCAATTGCTTCCGATTGCTTTGAGGGGGCTCCTGCCGGAAAATGTTCGAGTAGCCATTGTGAAGCTATGTGCATTCCTCAATGCAATCTCTCAGAAGGTAATCAATCCAAGTTCTACCACGGTTACAGAACGATGTGGTCCAATGTCTTGTCAGTTTCGAGTTGGTGTTCCCGCCATCCTTCTTCAATATTATGACGCACCTCCTGGTTCACCTAGTCGATGAGATTTCCATTCTCGGTCCTGTATTTCTACACAATATGTTCCCCTTCGAGAGGTTCATGGGAGTATTAAAGAAATATGTTCGTAACCGTGCTAGGCCAGAAGGAAGCATCGCCAAGGGCTATGGAAATGAGGAGGTAATTGAGTTTTGTGTTGACTTTGTTCCTGACCTTAAGCCGATTGGTCTTCCTCAATCGCGGCACGAGGGGAGACTAAGTGGAAAAGGCACGATCGGAAGGAAATCAACGATATGTATGGACGGCCATTCTCTGACTGAAGCACACCACACAGTTCTGACCAATTCCAGCTTGGTGGCTCCGTACTTTGAGAAACACAAGAATATTTTACGCTCGGACAACCCGGGGAAGCCTGAATCCTGGATTAGGAAGGCCCACATGGAGACTTTCGGCAGTTGGTTGAGAAAACATTTAATGAGTGACAATAAGGTTGTAGATCAGCTGTACATGTTGGCCAAGACACCATCTTCGACTATAACGACTTTCCAAGGGTACGAGATAAATGGGAATACATTTTACACGATCGCCTAAGATAAAAAGAGCACCAACCAAAACAGTGGTGTCCGCTTTGATGCAGCAACCGAGAATGGGCAAAAGGTCACATATTATGGTTACATAGAGGAGATATGGGAACTTGACTATGGACCCTCCTTTAGGGTCCCTTTGTTCCGGTGCAAATGGTTCAAGCTAACAGGAGGTGGGGTAAAGGTGGACCAGCAATACGGAATGACAATGGTGGATTTCAACAATCTTGGTTACCTTGACGAACCATTCGTCCTAGCGAAAGATGTCGCTCAGGTTTTCTATGTGAAGGACATGAGTAGCAAACCGAAACGGAAAGATAAGAAAACGATCAGTACATCATGCGATGATCCAAAGCGCCACATTGTTCTTTCAGGGAAAAGAAACATCGTGGGAGTGGAGGACAAGACAGACATGTCAGAAGATTATAATATGTTTGCTGAAATTCCGCCCTTCAAAGTGAACACCGACCCAAGCATTAAGTTAAATGATGAGGATGCTCCATGGATACGGCACAATCGTAAGCAAGCGGGGACACAAGGGAAGAAATGATGTGTAATAATTTATTATTGTACCAAACTTTGTTGAATGAATCATGTGACTTATATTACCCGTGATGTGTTTGGTGTCCATTTTCGAATGATTCGATTGATTCGAGATAGCACTGATGATACATGAAATTTGGAGTGATTTAGTCATACTCCTGCTTAGGCGTATAATATGCATACTCGTAGTCTTCATAGTCGCCGCCGTTGTACTGGTAGTCGTCGCCTTCTAAGTTACCGCCGTCGTCGTTCTTTCGTCGTTCGCGTGTGGCTCGCGAGGTAGCGCAGGGGGGATATCGACCGTGATGTAGTCCATGACGCTCTGCAGAGTCCGGCCGTACCACCATAGCCGACGGCCGGCCTCGTGGAAGTTCCCAGAGGCAGACCGTCCTCCTCATACTGCGAGCGCCCTCTCACGCCGATTGATGAAGAAGGCGTCCCAAGTATGCTGGTTATCGGGATGCCGGCGGGGATTCATCCGCTGCTCCGGCGTGAGGTCGAGGTAGTAGTGGTTCGTGATGGCCCGGCGCGCAGTACCCTGAGGGAGGGGAGGGACCGGCACGCGCCGGCGCTTAGGCTCCAGCCGGCGGGGACGCGGTAGCCCGGTGGGAAAGGGTAGTTCGAGGCGCAAAGCTCCTCCACCTGCTGGTAGGTTAGAGTGGGTGCGGTGGAAGCCATGAGAGAGTGATGAGAGATTGGAGAGATGTGATAATACTGGCCAAGCCGGGCTACATATATGTAGTGAGAAATGGCGGGAAGAAAGAGGCGGGAAGAAAGAGCTGGCGGGAAAGAAATTGGCGGGAAGAAAGAGGGGGGAAGAAAGGGCGGAAATTGGCGGGAAGAAAGAGGCGGGAAGAAAGAGGCGGGAAGAAATTGGCGGGAAGAAAGAGGCGGGAAGAAAGAGGCGGGAAGAAATTGGCGGGAAGAAAGAGGCGGGAAGACAGGGAAGAAATGGCGGGAAGAAGAGAAATGCCCGTGATGTGTTTGAAATGAATTAGTTTTATTTTTATGAATTTTTTGATATATTATTTGTATTTTTAACATTTTGAATTGAATTGGTTTTATTTTTCTGAATTTTTTGATATATAATTTATATTTTTAACATATTGAAATGAATTAGTTTTATTTTTCTGATTTTTTTGATATATAATTTGTATTTTTAACATATTGAAATGAATTTGTTTTATTTTTCTAATTTTTTTGATATATAATTTGTATTTTTAAGATTTTGAATTGAATTAATTTTATTTTTCTGAATTTTTTGATATATTATATGTATTTTTCACAATTAGAAATGAATTATATGTATTTTTAACATTTTGAAAAAGAAAAGAATTTTGATAAAGGCCTTTGGTCGCGGTTGGCAATTGACAAAGGATTAACTTGTCAATGCCTACAGATTGTAGACTAGGGTTTTGCTAAAAGTAGAGGGCAAGTAGATCTCGAAGGTTTAGGCGAAAAGTACTCGCGATTATGAAAACTAGGTTATGTTGACAGAGATTCGATCCTTGTCCCTCGACTCCCCTTATATAGGAGGTGGAGCGAGGGTTTCGTATTATACAAGTTACAGTCCGGGACGGTTTGTAACTCATCCCGCCAAATTACAAATAATACTTCCTATTACAATTCTAGCTTTCCTTAATACATCTTGGGCTCCCGAATCTTCTTATTCTTCGGATAGTGGGCCTTCGGTAAATCCCGGGTACTATCTATGGCAGACCCATTTGGGGTGCCTATATGTAATGAGATTTTGCTTGAATCGTAGAATCGGGGAAAATCTCTCCCGTTTATTTTTGTTCGAGAGCTTTTATCCATACTTCCTCACATAAAATTCTATATTGTACAGGGATAATGGTAGTTGGGGCTAGTTCATCTGACGGATCAGGTACTAGTTAACTGCTCTAGTGGCAATCCGCAAAAACCTACTTCAAGATCACGTCTGGACATGATCTCGGATACTGGTGTAAACTTCGACAAGTGCCGCTTAAGGTCTTACCATTCTGTCGAGTCCGAGTCAAATTTATCGGGTACCTAACGCGTCCGTTAGGATTTTTCTTCGTACGTTGATACGGATAAAAATGTATATAGTTTTGGCGTGCCACGCCCAGAAGAACGGATCGGGGTCTTACCTTCGCATATTTGCGGCATTCAGAAATTGATCGCAACTTTGGCGTTCCGAGAATATATTGTCGAGTGCTTTTCGCCTTTGGAATAGCACATTTTATCGAGTCATATTTGATGACTTATTTTGTCTTCCCGATGGGAGTATATGTAGAGTTATCTTTGTAACTCGAAATATACTCACTTCTTTTATTTTGATAAAATTCATCGGGCACGCGAACACGTTCCCGATGGGAGTAACCCCGGAGGCTACAGCCAAGAACTTGTGCTTGGGTGTAGGCTCCAGATTATATCCTTTGCCGCTATTTTTATAATCCTTCTCGATATTTTCATATTTATCGGGTGCGCGACCAGCGCTCCCGATGGGAGTAGCCCCGAGGCTATGAACAAATTCTTGGATTTGGTCATAGGCTCTCGCCATTTCTATATTGTCATAATCAAATTTTCTATTTTTCCAAAGTAGCCCCCGAGCATTTGGGCAAAAACTTGTATTTGATCAAAGGCTCCAAGAGTATTCGAATGTTTTACCCTGTCGCCATTTCTCTTTGTATTTTTCTTGTCGACATATTTTCCCTTGTCAAATTTTCTTCATATCTGTCAATAATTGGATTTTTTTTTTTCTTTTTTCTGCCTTGTGGGTCCACTGTTCCCACCACGTTGACACGTCGTGCAAGTGGGGAACACACGTCCTCCGCTTTTCCTGGCGCACGTACAGTGCGTTCCATTCCTCCAGTAAAATACCTTTTTACCCTTGTATCTACGAGATCCTTTTTCACCACACGATTTCTTCATCCAACGGTGCACTGCTTCGAACCCTATATAAACCTTTCTTCAACCTCGGTCCAGTCCTTCGCTTGCACATCTGTTCCCCTCTGCAAAAACTTCCCTTGCGCCCAATTCCGTTTGGTCTTCCGCACGCTCAAGCATTGCCTTGTCCATTGCTGTTGATGCCACCACGCACGCGACTTAGCCACGGCCTCAGAATCTGCAATGGCCGCCGGAGATCTTGACTGGGAGAGATCGAAAATCTCCAACCAAGACCTCAACCTGATGAAGAAGCTTGGCCTGATGAAGAAAGATGACGCCATCCGCTTTCCCAGCGAAGAAAGCTACCCCAACCCTCCAATAGAGTATCGGGTTAGTTTCGTTGATCACCTCATCCGCGGCCTTTCTGCCCCATTCACGATTTCCTCCGCGGCCTTCTCTTTGTTTATGGGATTCAACTACACCAGTTGACCCCCAATTCTATCCTCCATATTTCCATCTTCATCACGCTGTGCGAATGTTTCCTTGGAATCCCTCCCAATTGGGCTCTTTGGAAACGCATTTTCCTTCTTCGCCGCAATGCCTCTCGCAACGCCACTTATAACATAGGCGGCGTTGTTATTTGTGTCCGAACTGATGTTGAATACTTCGACGTCAAATTTCCGATTCTGTCCAAGGGTGGCGCAAAAAGTGGCTCTACATTCACGAAGAAAGTGCCAACTCTGTGGAGCACAACATAGTCCCATTCGACGGAAATGCCAAAATTCAACGCCGCCGCTCCTGGGATGCTGAAGCTTCCGAAGAAGAGAAAAAGGCGACAGAAGCACTTATGTCTCGTATTCGTCAGCTGCAAAATACTCGAGGCGAAGAGCTATCTGGTGTTCAAATCACTGCCTATTTTCTTAGAATTAGGGTGCAGCCTCTTCAGGCTCGCAAAAATCCCCTTTGGACATATACTGGTGTAAACGACGCCAATAGGCTCTCCAGTGATCTTTCTGCAAAGGACTTGGAGAAGCTGATTCGAAGAATTTCTCGTTTGAACAAGAAAGATCCTGTTCCTTCCTCCTGCCGCGTGGTACCATACAGCTCCACCAATCCTCTCCCCGAGGTATTTTTGTCTTCTCGATTTTTACCTTGGTTGCAAATGTTTCCTGCATCACTGTATTGATATCTCGCTATTTTTTCCTTTGTCGCTATTTTTGCAGAACCATCCTACTATGTCTTCTCTTCCTCCCCTTCCTGAGGATGGAGAAGTCGAAGAACAAGCTGTCGTTGCCGAAGACCATCAAGGTTCCTCTCTTCATGAAAGTGAGGTCGCAGGTTCTCACAAATCTGCGGCTTCCCATGAAAAGGAAATTGAATCTGAAGCTAGCGAGTCGACGCAATCCCTTCCTCCTGCTGTTTCCCCGAAGAACAAAAGGAAAAGGGATGACGCCGAAGCTTCCGGCACCTCCAAACCCGAAAAAACTGTTCCTTCTCGTCCGGGGTCAGCTTATGATCCATACCTCGAAACTCTTATCAGTTCGTAAGTACCACCTTCTTGTTTTGTTTTGCCTTTAAAATTTTTGTCTATCTTGCCTTTATACTGTCGACTTGTACTCGTAGTGATGATGAGGAAGTGTTACCAAGTGTTGATGTGGCTACTCGAACGAGTACGTCACATACATTAGTCGCCTCGGAAACGCCAGTCGAAGGGGAAGAAACGTCGCCTCCTCGACAAAATGTCGACACCGCGACTCCTCCGACAAGCCCCCGAGCCCCTTCACCGAAAAGGGCAAGGACGGAGATTATCGCGGAACCTACTCTTCAATTGAGTAGCTCCTCGAACCTTCTCCTGGAAGATGTAAGCTCTCCACTTTTTTGTCATTGTTTATATTTTTTCTGCTTACCTCTGTGTATCATTATACTTTTCTCATACCCCCATTTTCTCTTTGTCCTCTTTTTTTTAACAGCCTATGATCAAGGATCTTCTCCGCATCGGTGCCCAATTTGTTGGGTACCGTGAATATGCTAATAAAACTGAAGGTAATGCTTTACTCTTCTTGTTTCTGCCCTTTTGCTGCTTTGCTGTCGAAATTTTTAACTATATTTTTCTTCCTTGCCAGAAAAACTGGCGGAAGCCAATGAGCGTGCCAACACACTTGCTCAACAGTTTAGAGCAAAGTGAACAGGCTCGCAAAAAGGCTGAGTCAGATGCTGTTGGTGCTCGTGCAGAGGCTGATAAGGCCAAGTCTGATGCTCTGGTGTCGAATCTCCGGAAGAGACTTCATGATGCCGAAACTTCGCTGAGTGAACATATAACCGCTCAATCAGCTCGCGAAGAGGCGATCCTTAAACGCTTGAAGACACAGAGTCGCCGCTTTGTCGGTAAGTACCACTTATCATTTTTTGTATTTCCTTCTCTGTGTTTGTTTGTTGCTCAATAAGTTTCTTTTTTAACAGCTAGAACAGCTCAAGAGTTTCAACTTGAAGAACCCGCCAATGATCCTCTTCTTGACGCCCTGTCATTTCTCGAGGTTCATGGATCAGAGGCACGCGAAGGCATTGATCAAGCCAAAGCAGGGTTGTCGCGGCTTTTTCCTTATTTTTTCCCGAAGAAAGAGGAACCCGCAACTTTCGTTGACCTTGCCAAGAGCTTTAATTCAGCAGAGGACCTTGGACTGAAAATGCGCCAAGAAAACATGAAGGTTGCTGTCGAAAGTACTGTTGCCCTGGTTGCTGACAGCCGACAAACTATTGATTGGATGAAGGTGGGCGACACCAATCAAATAGAGCAATCGAGGTGGAGGTCGCTGATTAAGGCAGCCAAACCCAATACAAAGAAAATCTTGGCATATCTCGGGATCAAGCCACCCTCGACTCCCAGCTCATCAAGGCCGGAGGTCTAGTTTCATATTCTTTTGCTTTGTTTTTAGTTTATCTTCTCCTTCTGGTACTGTCGCTGTAACGCTCCTGGCGATGCCTAGGTCTTGTAGAGGTTCTCCTTTTGTAAGATATGTATATACAAGAATGAATGGAAGTCGAACTTTTGTCTCAATGATTGATGTCGACGTTTTTCTATTTTTCAGTTGATTTTTGACAATTATTCGCCAATTCCTGATCCTCCCGAAGTTTTTCCTTCGTCCCTTTCGAAGAAGTCTTCTGTCCCTGTTAACCTTGATGATTCTTCGAGTATGGATCTGATAGAAGAATTGAAAGAACTTCGAGTGCAACTTCAGTCTGTGAAGAAGCAATCGCTTATACTTATGGAGCAGTCTCGAGAGTCTTCTGAAAAGGAGAAAATTGCACTTCAACGAGCTCAGGATGCCATATCTGAGAGGGATACTGCTGTTGCTGAAGCTGCAGCTGCATCTCGAGAGAATTCTATGCTCCAGCTGCTAACAGATGCTAGCTTGGATATGGCGGGTAAGTTTCATTATCTATCTTGCTTCTTCTTTTCCTTTGCCGCTTGCCTCCTTATTGCCCACTGAATTGTTTCAAGAAACAATAGGTGCTTTTTTGGATACTACAACTGAAGATGAACGTGTCGAGGCTCGTTCCAATGTTCTTCTTCGGCTTGCACGTGAACATGGGTCGACTTTTTGGGGTACACCTGAGCGGACCCGCCAAATCGTGAGATTTCAAGATCGTGCACTTCAGGTTCGCGAATATCTTGACTACAAGGACTTTATCTCTGGTTTATGGTACCATGTTTCCTCGCAATAAGATGCCAGAAACCCTTCCTGCATTGATGGACAAATTTCGAGATGCTCCTCGCATCCACGGCTTTGTACGAGCTCAACTAGCTGCTGGTGCGAGGTTTGCGATGATCATGATAAAAATTTGCTACCCGAAGTTAGACATAGGGCAAGTTGTCCCAAAGTGCTGGAGAAGATGTCGAAGAGGAAGAGGAACTTCGGCAAATATGATGACATAGTTACTCCCGTTGCTGAAGATATGATGGATGAACTTCTTCGGATGGATTCCGAATTCTTCGTGAAGGGTAGCTACGCTGAGCATAGTACTCGCGCTGTAAATAACGAGCGCTTAACCATAGATAATATATTGGGAAATCCTTGACATTTATTCCGAACTTTGTATCCTGTATAGACGAGCTATATTGTAAAGTCATTGTATTTTATATTTATCGCCAAGCCCCCGGGTTTTGATTGCGTGTCTTTTGTTTATTATAATGCGAGGTTGTCCCAAGGCAAGATAATATACACTGTATACTATTTTTTGTCGGTGTAAGCCCCCGAGTCTTTTGTTGATCACTATTTTGTCTGTATCTCTTTTTATTTTGGCGAAGTATGTTTACCAAGGCAAGATGCTTCTTTTGCGTTTGTCGACACTGTGTTTATATATATATTGTATCATGTAGGGGAGGAACCCCTGATCTTGTCGAGAGAAGATATATAATTCCACTATCTTTATTATATTGCAGCACCGCGAGCCGCCTTAAAAACCTTTCCCGGCCCCACTCGGTGCCCCGAAAAAGGAAAAGAGTGCGTCTGAAACTCGCGGGCGTTTCAGTACATTGTAGCTTTACAAAGGGAGACTATATTTTCGACTTCTAGGCGTAGAAACGCCAGTGTGCCACGTTCCGGGATTTGGCTCGTCGATCCACTGTCTTCTTGTCTTTGATTATGTATGCTCCTCCTTCTATTACTTCTGTGACGATGTATGGTCCTAGCCATGGTGACTCGAGTTTTTCATGGCTTTTTTGATTGAGTCGTAAACCAGGTCACCCACTTGGAAAGATCTTGGCCGCAATCGTCGGCGTGGTAATTTTTCAGTCCTGTTGATATTTGGCGACTCGTGACAGGACCTCGTCTCGAGCTTCATCGAGTGCGTCGACATCATCCTCCAAAGCTTTTCTCGAGGTTTCTTCGTCATATTCTACGACTCGGGGAGAATCGTGTTCTTTCTCTATCGGCAAGCGCTTCACCTCCGTGGACCAAAAGAACGGTGTTTCTGCGTCGCTGTATTGGCGTTGTTCGGATACTCCACAAGACACTTGGTAGCTCCTCCGGCCAAGTATGCCTAGCTTTTTCCAAGGTCCTAGCGGCGCTTCTTGATGCCATTGCAGATGATGCCATTGGCCTTCTCGACTTGTCCATTAGTCTGAGGATGCGCAACAGACGCAAAACTCAATTTGATGCCCACTTCTGCACAATATGCTTTGAACTCCTTAGAAGTAAAGTTATGATTATCGTGACGATGTGAGGTACTCCAAAGCGAAAGACAATGCTCTTCACAAACTTTATTGCGGATGCTGCATCTGGTGAATTTATTGGCTTCGCTTCTATCCATTGGTAAATTTGTCGACCACCAACAAGTACTCATATCCTCCTGGCGAAGCTTTGTGCAATTTACCCACCATGTCGAGACCCCATTGAGCAAAGGGCCAAGACAGTGGGATTGGCATAAGTTCCGCTGCTGAGTGAGGTCTTGCCGCAAATCTTTGGCACGCATCGCAAGTTCGCACTATTTCCTTCGCATCCTCGATTGCTGTTAGCCAATAAAATCCTGCTCGAAAACCTTAGCGATAGCTCGGCTACTCGCGTGGTGCCCACATATTCCTTCATGCACGTCCTTTAGGATGATCCTTCCTTCTTCGGGTGTAACACACCGTTGTAGCACACCCGAGATACTTTTTGTACAGCTCTTTTTACCACGTAAAAGCTTTTGATCGCCTAATTATCACTTTTTCGATGGATCGTCGGGTATAGTTTTCCTTAGGATATATGATATGTAAGCCTGCATCCATGGAATTTGCACCATCATGACTAGCTCTTCTTCTTCTTCTTCTTTGTGTTTTTGGCGATACTCGAAGGTTTCTCTTTTTCTCCTTCGTTTTTGTGGCTTTGTTGATCTCTGCTAATCTCTTCCCCGAACACAGGAGGAATCGCGAGGCATTGTGACCCGATTTTGCAAGAACGTCGGCTTCATCGTTGCTCATTCTGCTGATGTGGTTTACCTCACAACCCGAATAACTTCTCCTCGTTGTACACCTCTTTGTATGCTATCATGCTTTCGTTGATGTCGCATTGGTTCATGACTTGCTGTGCTACCACGAGTCGCCGAAAATTTCAGTCGGGTTGCACCAGCTTTCGCCATCTTCATCCCGTGTATGAGAGCTTCATATTCTGCTTCATTGTTAGATGCGTTTGGAAACGTCATCATGAGCATACTTTAACTTCCTTCGGTGAGACTAATATCACGCCTGCTCGACCTTCAATCTCTTGGATCCGTCAGTTCATGGTCCAAGTCCCAAATCTGGGGTCCCGTGTTTGTAGCTCCATCCACTCTGCAATGAAATCTGGTAAGACCTGCGATTTTATTGCTTTTCTTTTTCATACGTGATATCCCGAGGGAAAGTTCTATTCCCCAAAGGGAGACACGACCCAGCTTCTGGATTGTTCAGTATATTTGATAAGGGAGCTTCATTGACCACTATTATCGGGTGAGCCGAAAAATAGTGCAGTTTTCTTGCTGTCGTGAATACTCCATATGCTAGCTTTTGATATTGCTGGCCTGTTTGTGACGCTTAGATGAAATATAATGGCCTTTGAACTCCATGAAGCTTGCCTTCTTCTTCCCTTCGACTACTAAGGCCGTGCTGACCACCGAGGTGTGGCTGCAATGTACAAGAGGAGAGGTTCTTTCTCTTCGGCGCCACTAATATCGGTGGTGTCGAAATTGCTGCTTGAGATTCTCGAAAGCTCTGTCTGCTTCCTCGTTCCATTGAAATTTTCCCCTTGCTTGATCAACGCATAAAACGGCATGCCTCCTAGCTTTAGCGACGAATCTGCTTAAAGCTGTGCCGTTAGCTGTTGTATTTCTTTCAACTTTGTTGGCTTTCTCATAATAACGATAGCTGTATTTTTTCGGGATTAGCTTCAATCCCCTTGCTGATACCAAGAACCCGAGAAGTTCTCGCAGGAACCCAAAAGAGCACTTTGTCGGGTTCAGCTTGAGGCAGAACTTGTCGAGGTTGTCGGGTTTCCTTCAAATCTTCGATCAACGTTGACCCTTTCTTGGATGTTATTACGACATCATCGATGTAAACTTGTACATTTTTTCCGATCTGTGTTGCTAGGCACTTTTGCATCATCCGATATGTTGCTCCCGCGTTTTTCAGACCAAAGGGCATTGTTTTGTAACAAAACACGCCATAAGGTGTGATGAACGCTGTCTTGGCTTCATCTTCTTCTTTTAGTCTATCTGGTTATAACCAGAATATGCGTCCAAGAAGGAAAGACGTTCGCATCCTGCCGTGGAGTCGATGATTTGATCGATCCTTGGGAGGAGAAAGTGATCCTTGGGACAATGTTTATTGAGACACGTGAAGTCGACGCACATGCGAAGGACTATTGTGTTTCTTCGGCACCATCACTGGGTTAGCTACCCATGTGGCTTCTGAGATATTTCTCTGATAAACCCAGCATCTTTGAGTCGATCTATTTCTGATAACATGGCTTTGCGGCTAGGCTCTGAAAAACGCCGCAAAGGTTGCTTTCTTGGTCGTGCGAGAGGATCCAAATTGAGGTGGTGCTCGGCATGTTCCCAGGTACTCTGGCATGTCAGCTGGACACCATGCGAAGATTCTCCAGTGCTCACGGAGGAACTCGCGAGCGCTTTCCTATGCGACATCTATGTTTGCGGCAATGGACGTCGTTTTCTTTGGATCTGTCGGGTGGATCTGTACCTCTTTTGAATCTTTATTTATATTGAAAGTTGGCTCCTTAGAAGGTCTTCCTACCTCTGGCAGCATCATCAGTGAACCTAGGTGCCGCATATTCCGGCATCCCGAAAGTTTCGACATTGATGAAAATCTTTGTCGCATTTGTCGGACAGTGCGAAGCTTCCTTTGATTGTGATAGGTCCCTTAGGCGGGCAACCTCCACAGCAGATATGTATAATGCGTGCTGCCATGAACACACGCTAATGGTGCCAACAAGCGTGATATTGCGACGGGAAATCCACCACTTCGAACTCCAGGTTCTCTATCCCTGTAATTTTCTCGGGTTCCAAACTGAACGTCGAGGTTGATCTTGCCCAATGGGTAACTCGGCTTCTCTGGTGTAATTCCGTGGAAACGTGTGGTGGTTTGAGTTGCTAGGGATATGTTCATCTTCCTCAGTGTCATACATGAGGTTTAAACTCTGCCGCCATCTATGAACACTCAGACACATCGAAACCAGCGATTACGGCGGGTAAGATAGCGCCGATTGCCCTGGTCGAGGACTTGCTGCGGATGGTCTGCGATTGTGAAGCCGAGTATGCGACCAATTAAGTACTCGATGGTTGGTGGAGGCATCTTCTCGCCATGAATACTTGTCGAGATATTACCTTCTGCGTGTTGGACGGCCTTTTTCTGAATCATCGAGACCACACGTTAGAGTTGGGGTCAATATGGAGGTGGATGTGGTGCTGCAAATTCTAAGCTGATGTGGTTTTCCCCGGTAATTGCGGGAGGAGGTGGAGTGAATCTCTCACTCCTTGGCTCCCAGGATTTATTATTTGCAGCTTGATTCCCTGCAACTCATGACATTGCCTGAAAATTGCAGCCTTTGTGATGTCCTGACTGCCTCTTTCCATTGTTGTCGAGGTAAAAGTGCATTTGACACGGACCGTTCATCATCTCCTCGGGAGACACATAAGGTCTTTGAATCCTTGGTCCATTATTTTGTCTGTTGCCGCGAAAATCACCTCTATTGTCGCCTTGTTGCTCGTTGCTCCTTTGATAATCATCTCGACTATTTCCTCCAGGGTTTCCCCGAAAACCAGCCGATATATGGCCAGGAGCATCGTTGTTGTAGAACTGGCGAGAAAATCGCCTTCTATTTTGATAATTTCGACCACGATCTTCCTCTGGCGACCTGTGTCGCTTGTTGTATATTGCATCTTCTCCATCTGCCCACTTATTAGCGATTTCCATCAACGCTGAGATTGTCTTGGGATTAGTTCTCCCCAAGTCCTCGACGAAGTCTGCTCGTCCTGCCACGAACGCATCTATTGCCCTCTCGTCAGATATGTCTTCTGCCGAGTTCTTAATAATGTTCCACCGCTGTATATATTTTCTCATCGACTCGTCATGTTTTTGTCGACACGCCCGTAATTCTTCCAACGACGCAGGTTTCTTGCAGGTGGATCGGAAGTTCTTCACGAAGATGTCCTCAAAAGTTTCCCCGTGTCGATGGAGTTCAGGGGAGTTTCTTTATCCAAGATCTTGCGGCACCGCTCAGGTGAACTTGGATACTTTGCTGTTGATCTGGTTCCTCCTACCAGTTTACCATCTCGAGATAATCCACGAGCCAATCCTGGGATCTTGCAGGCCGTCGAACTTCTTCTCGGGTAACTTGACCCTTTTGGGACTCGAGTTTTTGAACTCTTCTCGTAAACACGGAGCCCACACATATCTTCGTCGGCCAGTTGGCGAGTGCGACGGTCCCTCCTTTCTTGTCGCGCTCTGTCACCTTACTTGGACTCTTGTTCTCTGCTCCACTTGCTCTTGGTGGGTCTTGAGCTGCTGCGGTGGGTCGTGGACTATTTTGTAGGATTTTCTTCGGGAGGCGTTGTTGCAAACGCTGTTCCCATAACTCCTACTCCACCATCGCCATATTGAACAATGGTTCTCTCGGGTCTCCAGCAGGTGGTCTGGATGCCAAGATATAAGCTTGTGTTGCCATGTAACCTGCCTGGCGTTTTTGGGATGATATTTCCTCTTTCATCGATCGACATAAAGGACATGTCGAGATTTTGGATTATGTTTCCTCTCTCTCTTTTGTATGTTTTGCAGCCGAGACATTGCTCTCCTCCAAGCTTCTGTGACTATCTCCCGAAGTTCTAGATTGTCGACTTAAATCCGCTCGGCGTACGCTTGTGGCTGCTTCTTTTCTCCTATTCAGGGATGTTGTCTTTTTCCAACTCTCTGCTTACTCGAGCAAGTCTATATTGATATGCTTGAAGTTCTTGTGCAGTAGCTTGGTGGTCATAGGTTACGAACCATCCATGGCTTTAGCGGCCTATCCGCGCTGGGACTGTACTCTTTTGCGAGTTGTGGATCCAGGATATTTGGTGCCTAGACCATGTCTGAGATCGGCGGGATCGACGTATGGATTTCCCGATTCGAAAGCCTCTGATGTTTGCGGGTCTGATGTGCCCCCTTCTACCACATAGATCTGATGATATTTTGTGCATTGATTTTGTCGGATGACACCATTTAGAGTGGTGAAGACCTTTCCGATGGCACGGACTTGTCGATGAAGTTGGCTAGTCGACGCTGTCGGGGTCGCTGCTTATAAAGGAGTCCGCAGATGACTCGAAGGATGTGTTGCTGAAGATCTTGGCGAGCTTTCCGCTTGCCTTGTTGTCGACGAAGTATGTCGACGAAAATTCCTCGTCACTCGACGAAAAGTTGGAGTCGACCGCTGAAAATTCGGCGAGATCGGACTTCGAGACGGTAGGATCCTTCCTTGTTGACGTCAAATCGGAATTCTCTCGATCCATCGCGTTGCTTGCTTTGTTGACGAGTCGAATCTTCTTGCCAAGATCAGATCCTTGCAGCCTCTAAATCCCACAGACGGCGCCAATTGACAAAGGATTAACTTGTCAATGCCTACAGATTGTAGACTAGGGTTTTGCTAAAGTAGAGGGCAAGTAGATCTCGAGGTTTAGGCGAAAAGTACTCGGCGATTATGAAAACTAGGTTATGTTGACGATCCTTTTTTGTCCCTCGACTCCCCCTTATATAGGAGGTGGAGCCGAGGGTTTCGTATTGTACAAGTTACAGAGTCCGGGACGGTTTGTAACCAGACCCGCCAAATTACAAATAATACTTCCTATTACAATTCTAGCTTTCCTTAATACATCTTGGGCTCCCGAATCTTCTTATTCTTCGGATAGTGGGCCTTCAGTAAATCCCGGGTACTATCTATGGCAGACCCATTTGGGGTGCCTATGTCACTGGCCAACCGCGACTAAAGGTCATTTCCGCGGGAACCAAAAAAGGGGCGAAAAAAGGCCTTTGGTCGCGGTTGGCCTGGCCAACCGCGACTAAAGGGTACCCTTTAGTCGCGGTTGGCCAGGCCAACCGCGACCAAAGGCCCTTGCCTATAAAAACTCGCGCGCTCGCGCACGATCAGTTCATCTTCTTCCTCGCGAACCGTCGACAGGCTGCCCTCCTGCGCCGTCGCCTCCTCGTCGCCCGCGTCGTCTACGCCGCCGTCGACTCCGCGCCGCCGCCTCCTCGTTGACTCCGCCGCCGCCTCCTTGTCGCCCTTCTCGCGCGCCGGCCGCGCGCCGTCGACGACGACCTCCCCGTCGCCGCGCCCCGTACGTCGCGATCTGTCGACGCCCGGCCGTCGCCCCGCGGTACGCGCCCCTCGTCGTTGCCGGCGCCGCCGCCGCAGTGAGGGGAGAGATGCGCGCGCTGAGAGAGAGAGGCCGAGACGGCCGCCGGGCCGCCGACGGCCACGCGGTGAGAGAGAGAGATCGAGAGGGAGAGGAGCCCCGTGCCGGCCAGGGTTTTTTTTTTTTTTTTTTTAGTTTTTTTGTTCTTTTTAATTTTAACTAGTTAATTAGTTTAATAAAAACGGTAAATTTGACTTAACAAAATTTGAGTTATAAATTTCAGTTATAAATTTCAGTTATAATTTTGACTTAATAAAAATAACATATAGTTAACAAAAAAACATATTTTGACTTAATAATTTTTTGTTTTGTCCACTTATAATTAATGAATTAATTAGTAACTATATATATAGTTAACAAAAAAACATAAAACTTGATAATTTTGACTTAATAAAATTTTAAGTGGACAAAAAATTTCTGAATTTTGACTTAACAAAAAAATTCACTTGCAACCCACCGCCACCGACCCCGCATGTATACGGAGGGGGCGGCGAGGCCCTCGCCTCCCCCTCCGTATACGCGCGGGTTTTTTTCTTTTTTTACGAGAGAGAGGATCGGCACACCGCTACCGCCCTTTCGCCCCTGCCTCGCCGCCCCCTCCGTATACGGCGAGGGAGGCCTCTATGTGTTGTCCTCGGCACCGCCACCGCCCTTTTGCCACCGCCACCGCCCTCTCTCCTTTTGCCACCGCCCTTTCGACACCGCACTTAAATAATTAGTTTTGACTACATGTTTTCAGGACTGACATATGGCGGACGATAGAGCTGACCCGATTATGGACAACTATGATCCGGACGTTGAAGACCATATATTCGGCATCATAAAAGGCGATATTCCATATGAGCCGACCGGACAAGAAGAAGATGATATCTCTTCTTATCGAACCTTGACGGTGAAGATGAAGGGCGCCGTCGGCAAGATGATGCCGAAGAAACGTCGATAACGACGATCTTCAATTGGAAGTAGCAACCACCTCCGGCGCCGAGGTATATATATACATTGAGCCTCTGGTGATATACAAACTAACTGATTTGAATAAATATGTGTGTACTAACGCGCGCGACTCTCTTTCTTATTTTAGCCCTCGGCCGGATCGTCGAAAAAATCGAGTACGTCGTCGTCAAAGCGTGGCGCAACCAAGACGATGAAACCAAACGAAACATGCACCATCGAGGTTGTCGACGAAGCAACCGGCAGGCGCTGACCCAGCAAGAACGCCACCAAGTTTATCAGCCAATGCGGAGCCGTTGTTAGACGTCTCGATCACCGTCCAGGGAGTGGAATGAGCCAAAGAAGGCACGTCTTGGTTTCACTTTCGTCGATAAGAGAACAAAAAAGATTGCTTCAAGAAGCTTATAGAACATTTCGTTCTACCTCCGAATACCGCAGATACGATGAGGCGGGTAACAAGATTCAGGAAAACAAGGAGAGGTGCAAGCTAGTCAAACAGTTCGCTCTTTCTAAGATGGCCGACGCATTCCGGAAATACAAGCAAAATCTAGCCCATGACTTTGTCAAGCAGGGCAAGACTCCGGATTTCAAAGGACAATATGAGAAATTGCAACATGATTGGCCAGAATTTGTGAAGCAAAAGAAATCGGAGCAGTTCCTTGAAATGTCGAAAAAAAAAGAATGCGGCCAAGAAGGAGTACAATCATATTATGGGGCCAGGAGGGTATCGCTTTTGGCAGCCTAGGTGGGAGAAGATGGAGAACGAGCTGAGGGCGCGAGGAATCCGTCCAGTACGGAGGGATGGGACCCAAGGGCCAAAAGCTGGTGGTACGGGCATGGGGGATCGCTGAACCCGGAGACAGGGGAGTGTGTTTATCGGGGCAAAATAATTAAACCCACCCAAAAGCTTATTGAGGCAATGAGGGATGCTCAAGAGGGGAGGATCAAGTTCAACAGAGAGAACGACGCCCGACAAAGCCCTCGGGAATCCCGAACACGGACGTGTACGAGGCATGCCCGGGACATTCCGTGGAAAGTAGGGTTCCCCCGACCCGTACGGTTACAGAAGCGTAAGAGAAAGATGGATCGGGATGCAGATGTTGTGGCGAAGCTGGTAACGGAAATGGATGTGATGAAGAAAACCGTGAGTGTACTAGTAGCCGAAAGAGATGCAGCTCGGGCGCATGAAGATCATCCAATGGATCTCGGAAGCCAGCAGAGAAGAAGCGGCGTGGCTTCCACGGAGGCTGGTGCACCGACGATCGAAATTACTGCACCGGAGCATCGGTGGTCGATTACTGCACCGGAGCCTCCTCGCTACCCCGTGGACGATATAAAGGAGATGAAAGCATGTCATCTGTATTATCCTATCGGGAACATGTCCATGAAGGTAGCCACCGGCAGTGCTTTACCACCTGGAGCACTCCACCACAACAACCCCATTCCAGATGGCTATGCTCGTGTCACGGTGGAGGAGACCTCACACCTGGACAAGACTTGGAGATGTCAAGCAGTTCATTCGTGAGAAGAAGTTTATCAAGTTTCCAGGCGAGGCGCCAAGGCAAACAAGTCCACCTCCGGTGGTGGTGGTGGTGGTGGCTCACCTACACCTCCGGCGGGTAAGCCGACGCCGCCCCCAATTCACCTCCGGCGGGTGGCGAGCCGCGATCCTCGTCCGGCGGGTGATCGAGGCCGCCCCAATCCACCTCCGGCGAAGAAGCGAAGCAGTCCTGGGTTATTAACCCGGACCCTTACGTACCTGCAACCACAAAGATACCAGAGCCATCACTTAAGCCTCTCACCAAGAGGTCTTGGGAATGTAGTGCCGAGGAAGTCGAGGCGGGCGCGGCTGCTGATTTAGAGAAATGGAAGGCGAGCTGCAAGAAGAAAATAGAGGGCGAGCCCAAGCCAGTATTTTCTGATGAGCAAAAGAAGTGGGCTAAGACATTTTTGAACACACCGTCCCAAGCCGCGAAGAATCTCCCTGACGACTATGAACGTGAACTTCGTAGGCAAGCACGTGCACTCACGTTCAGGAGGAAGCAGGAGGAGGCGGAGATGCAGGAGAAGAAAGCCTTGGAGGAGGCCGAGAAAAATTAGAAAGGGGGAAACAAGTTGCCCAGCTCGGGAAACAAAGTAAACAGTCGATCCCCCCGCTCATAGTGAAAGCCGCAGGTCCGGAGGACGAAGCCCCTGATGTCATAGCAGCTGCGGCAGCACAGGGATTGACTGTAGCGAAAGCCAAAGAACAAGCGGCAGACTTAGGTCTGACTCTTCGTGTAGCATTAGGCCTTGATGACGTGGCAATGAAGGACGTAGTATTTGGATATGTGAAGGATGGTCCTCTCGTCGCAGGAAGAGGATCTACCTCGACAAATGAAAGGTCTGCTAAATTGGTACAAGGGTTACATAAAACTTAAAAACGCCGGAGACTATATTTATGCGGATGTTAGACCTGAGCATCACTTCAAACATTACTCTATAACAATTCAACGGAATGAATTGTTCCAGCTGTTCAATCTGCGCGAGCTCGACAAATCTATCATCAGTTGCTATGTTCTGTAAGTGATTTATTAATTTCTACCCCATCTCGTTCATTGCCTGCACTATATATATATATATATATTGTCCTAACTATCTTGTGTGTACGCTATTATGCAGATTGAAGAAGCGGGAAATGCGAATAAGGCTCATCCATGATGTTGGGTTCATTGACCCACACATCGTTAATTCATATACGTTAGAACACCACCCCAGGGACGTGGAGGCAGACCTGTGGCGGTTTCTTACAAAGCAGGAACTCAAAAGTGATATTCTATTTCCTTACCATTTTGGGTGAGTGTTTCTGTCTTGAGCACATTCTCTTTTGTTTACTCCATGCATGGTATGTGGCTAATCGATGAGTTATGCATGACTGTGCGTGTATCGTGTCCACAGGGATTCTGCTAGTAATTCAAATTCATAACTCCACAGTTCTCGTCCACGACTCTCTGAATATGGATTCGGCGCTTTGGGGCGACATGAGAAAAATGATGCAAAAGTAACTATTTTCATTCATTTGCGCTCTATATCGATCGGCCTATTTAGTTCATCATTTCCTAATATCAAAAGTAATTATTAATAACTCTCTTGTTCATTTAATTTTCTTTGCCTCGTAGGGTTTGGAGACGGTTCGTAGATCAAAAGGTCGGTGAATTTAAAAAAGAGCTGCAATTTAAAAGGGCAAAGACTGCGCCTGGGGATATTCAGCCACCGGGGACCAATCTATGTGGATACTATGTTTGTGAGAGGATCCGGAGATACACCACTGAGCGGGAGCCGTCTGAGAACAACCTCAAGAGGATTAACCTCCGGGCGATGCTTACTCCAGAAGCTCGCTTCCAATTCAAGAGGAACTAGCTGGATGGTTGGCGAACCAAGTCATCGATCCTAGAGGAGAACACTATGTAGAGGACGTAGAACTTTATATGCACTTATAAATTATGTATGGAAACTTGTTCAAAATTGTATATGTGGTCGTCCGATATTGAATATATATTATTGTATATTCCTCTTGAATTCTTTTTGGTTCTAATGTCAAATTTGTTTGAAATTGTACATTCACATGCATGTATACCGTAGAATATGTGAAACTCCTTCAAAATTAAAATAAAACACAAAAGAAATAAAACAATACAACTTAAAAAGTAACCAGGTTAGGGGAACCAGGTTAGGGGGCTAAAACCTAAACCTGCGGCGGCTTTAGTCGCGGTTGGCGAGCCGACTAAAGGTCCTCCGCTCTGGCTCGCCTGCCGCCCACGTGGACGGGCCTTTAGTCGCGGTTCGTAGGAAGACTAAAGGGGGGACCTTTAGTCGCGAATAATAGGTCGCGGTTGCGCAACCGCGACTAATGGCAGTTGCGCACCGCGACCGAAGGCCATTTTTCCACCAGTGCATCTCCAACCGGGCGACCCAAACGGACGCGCTGGGCCGTCCGTTTTGGGCCGTTTGCGTGGCCGAGCGGACGCGCGGACGTCGCCCCGCGTCCGCGCCCGTTTGGGTCGCGCTTGCGCCCAACGCGCGGGATTTGGGTCGCGTTGCCCTATGGTATGTTTTTCTTGTAAATTCAATAGAAAAACGCAAAAACATATTATATAAAATATATAAAATAGTTCAAATGCTCAAAATGTATTACACATTACATAGTCCATGTAATCAAAGATAAAGTATTATTCAAATAAAATGAAAAACCGATACAAAGTCTCTAGGCTTCAGGATTTCCTTCATCATTGTTGTTTGCAGCATTGCTGCCTACATGCTGCCACATGTGCTCGACCAAATCAGCCTGAAGCTGGTTGTGTACAGCTAGATCTCGAATTTCATGGTGCGCATGAAGAATATCCTGGAATGATGCCGGAGCACCTTGAGGAGTAACCAACTCTCCTTGGCCTTCCCAGTCATTATCAAAGAGTGAATCATCCCGCTCTACCTCAACAATCATGTTATGCATGATTACACAAGCGGTCATCACCTCCCACAGAGTTTGCACATCCGGCTCTGCAGGGTGTCTGACGATAGCCCAACGAGCTTGGAGGATGCCAAACGCCCGCTCCACATCTTTCCGGGCTGTCTCCTGCTCTTTGGCAAACCTTGCCTCCTGCTCTGAGGTGGGGTTTCGGATTGTCTTCACGAGTGTAGCCCAAGGTGGATAGATACCATCAGCAAGGTAGTACCCCTTGGTGTAGTGGTGGCCATTGATCTCAAAATCCACATCAGGGGACTGACCGTACGCTAGCCTATCAAACACCGGAGAGCGCGCTGCAGCACATTGATGTCATTGTGCGAGCCAGCCATTCCGAAGAATGAGTGCCAAATCCATGTGTCATGGGAAGCAACAGCTTCAAGAATGACTGTGCACCCTCAGAATGGCCGCTGTATGCCCCCTGCCAACCAAAGGGGCAGTTCTTCCACTCCCAGTGCATGCAGACTATGCTGCCAAGCATCCCAGAAACCCCGGGAAGCGTTGATCGACAACAGACATTGTCCTCGCATTAGGTTGCCGGAGGTCTTGTTCTCCGAAGACGATCACTGCTCTGCAGAACCTGTACATCGATTCCGGGGCGGTTGACTCACTCATGCGCGTGTACTCATCTACGAAATCAACGCCATATGCGAGCATCCTAATCGCTGCCGTGCATTTCTGGTACGAAGAGAGGCCTACCTTGCCAAGTGCATCCACTTTCGCACGGAAGTAGTCGTCGTAGATCTTCACGCCATCCATTATCCGGCGGAACAGCGGCCTGGTCATCCGAAAACGACGGCGAAACATGGCCGGCACGAACAATGCCTTGGGTTGGAAGTAGTCTCTGTAGAGCTGGTCGTGGCCGCGTTCTCTTTCGCGGTCCAAGGCGGCCGCGCGGCCCGGCAAGGACCCCCGGTGCACGGGAATCTGCGAGACAATGTGCTCGTGGATGAGCAGCGCAGCATCCGTGAAAAAATCGTCGTCGGACTCCTCTTCTGACGACGTGTCGATGAAGTTCTTGAAGTAGTATTCGTCGTCGCAGTCCACCATGATCTGAAAAGGGACAGATTTAAGTTCGAGCATTTCAACGAACACCTCGCAGGTGGAGGCGATCCAAATGCTTCCGTAGGGACCTGCAGGCATGGCCGTCTCAGCCGACTTGCGGTCTGGAAACACGGGCAGGAGAGCTCACCTCCGGCGGAAACGGCGCAGCTGCGAACGGCGGGAGGTGTCGCGACGGTGAGAGGACAACAGCGCCGGCGGCGGCGTCCTCCGACTCTGCTACGACGCGGCGAAAGCAGCGCGGGGGCCTCGACCTATGCTTCCGCCCCGCTTGCCGGCGTCTCGACGACGATGGCCGGCGTCGACGCGCTCCCAAATCGCCGGTCCGTGGGTGGCGGCGGAGCGGTGGGGAGATGTGTGCGACGGGCTTGTGTTTTGGGAGGCAGACAGGCGGGCCAGGGGCGAACAAGGGAGGACGCGAGCGACCAGCCTTCGCGTCCGCGACCACGCAAACTCGTCCAAGATTTGGGCCGGGTTTGGGTCGTCCCGGACGCCGCGGCCATCCGTTTTAGGGATGGGTCCGCGCGCTGGGCCGCGGTTTTGTCCGTTTCGACCCATCCGGACGCGTGGGCGCGGGATGGGTCGCCCGGTTGGAGATGCCCTAAGGTCCACAACCTACTCGCGCAACAGATTGGGTGTGGCGGACAAGCAAGCTCATGGGGTGGCGGGCGAGCAAGCGCATGGCCAGCAGCCATCGGTGCGAGCGGCCTCTAGGTGGTCTGTCGGCGGGCTGGGAAGAAGATGGGGAGAGGAAAACAAATAAAATAAAAACGCCGATATTTGGCCTCGAAGTGACAAATTTACTTTTACCCAATTTATAGATTATGTTTGAGACCGTAAAACCGTTCTTTTCTTGCGTTTATCCACGTTTTAAAGGTCGTGCCTCTAGTATAGTTGTTTTAAGGCAGGGACATTCATGTTTCTGCAATAAAAAAACCCGAAATCTAATCCGTGCCTAGGCACTTTCTGGCTTTAAAAAGTGAAGGAAAAATTCCCTAGAGGCAATAATAAAAGTGTATTATTCTATATTACTGTTTCATAATTAAATTTATATTCTATGCTATAATTTTATTGGCTCTGGATATTGTCATATTGGAGTAAAACTTATTTGCATATGTGGAAATATAAGCACGAAATGAGGGATCCCTAGTCTTGCCTCTATGACCAGTACATGCGATAATGATAGTCTTGTTTTCCTGACTATGGTGCAATGAGTAGGAGTTCTTACAATGTTGCTATTATCACATGTGACTAGCATTTTTAGCGGAACAATGATATTGGGTGGACCCCAAATGATACACCGTGAAACACATCGCTAATATAGTTATCGGTAGTTTCTCAAAGACTAAGTATTACCATTACTAAAGATCGGTGTGTGTAACGACCCGTAAAAACCCTAACATTAGATTTTTCTAAGTTGCTCTATTTTTCTATGTCGTTCCAAAGTCATCTGCATCATGCATCATATCATCCACAAGATTTTATGAAATAAAAATTATTTTAAAATAAACTATTTTTCTGTTTCCTCTCATATGGTTTATATATATAACCTCCTCTTGTATATTCATTTAAACAAAGTCCTATCAACAACAACATAAAATAAAGGACTTCCTATTTTCATGCCCTCAGGTCTTTAGTTGTACTGAGTTTTCCCCACCTCCTTAGTTTTTCCTCAGTTTTCCCCAAGCCCTTGTCTGAAACCCGCAGAAGGAGCTCGGATGGGAGGATTCCCATTTAGTTGACCGTTCCGTGCTGACATATGGGGCCGCGTCGCGTGGGGCTGGTAGAAAGGGACCACGTGGGACATGACGAGACCGTGTTTGGTTGTACGTGAGCAGGAGCTGGGTTCTGTCTCTCTCGACCCAAATTGGCATTTTAAGAGCACCTTTTCCCCCTCTTTCTATCTCTGTCTTTTTTCACCAAATTAGTATCAAATCTAGAGATTATTTCTGTCTTTCTTTAATTATTTGTGCCTTTTGGCCATCGTTTCCCTATGGCAGCAAATCTAGTACTCCCTCTGGTCCATACGAATCTAGTTAAATCTAGAAGCAAATCTCGATGCTAATGTACGATAAATTCACACCGTCATAGTAAATCGAGAAAACAAAGTAGGACCAACAAAATATAGTAGAATAGGGATAGATAATAGGGATCCCTAGATAATAAGTTGCATACAGCAGCCAACATAATAACAGGTTCGAGGTTCTTCACAACACCAACATACTAACAACATAACAACAAGGGATCCCAACAACAAAATAAAAACTGATTTGCAGCAGCAGCACCCGTCCTGGACTCCGCCTACCCCATTTGGCTCTTCCTCCAGTTCTTGCTCCCCTGCCCCTTGATCTTGGGCACCTTGGGCTTGATCGGAGGCATGCGCCCGACAATCTCCACCCGCTGCAAGTTGCAGAGGTGAATGCCGAGCGCCTTGGCACGGAAGGAGTAGACGTTCACTGTCGCGCCGACCTTGGGGAAGGTCCTTCCGATGTCCTCGGCATGCGTGCGGAGGCAGTTGAAGTCGGTGCCACCGAGTCTCCTAGTGTAGAAGGGGCACCTGTAGACACCTTTGGCGAAGTAGGAGGTGTACTGGCCGACCTGCAGCCTCCGCAGCACCTTCCGAGCCTTGGTGTGCTGATCCTCCTCGTCGCTGCCGACGTCGCTGCCATACACCTGATCCATATCAAACGGAAACTATGAGTGAATGAGTTGCAACGATGACGTAACGTGCATGATAACAAAGTTAGGAAAACAGAGGCAACCTCAGTTAGAGTGGACACGATTATATATCTACAGGGATGTGGTTAGCGAACCAAAGCTCATGCACAATAGATTTGTACACAGCAATGGTTCGCTGAACCCGCCCTGTAAAAATTTGTGCCCAACGATTCATCATAGGCAAAGAAACAGATTCCAGATCTGAATTTGAACACATTTCAGATTATTTGCAAAATTAAACGATTGCTATCTTTTGATTCGTGCATAAAATAACTGATTGAGATCCCAGGATTACTTGCATAAATTAACTGATTGAGATCCCATTATTACTTGCATAAATTAACCGAACGGCCGAACCCCAAATCTTAAACGAAATCAAGAAGGGATAAAAAAAATGGAATAAAATTGGCGCAAATATTAACCCAATACTCATCGTACCTACAAATCGGCAGTAATAGTTACTAGGGAACCAGCAAAAATAGGGCTGAAAAAGGAATGGGGAACAAAAAGGGAGCAAACCGTAGTTACCTTGTTCCAAGGGTCGTCCATGCAAGTGTCGTAGGGGTTCGACAGCGAGATGTATGACACCTCCTCATAGGGGTTCCATTCTGGCAGGATCTGACCGCCACCAGCGGCAGCCTCCGATCCACCGGCAGGAGCCACCAATGCACCGGCGGCGGCGACGGCCGTAGAGGGGACAACGTCGAAGAGGGAGGCGTCGCGCTTGGAGTCGACGGCGTCAAGGATGATGGGATTCACATTCTCCTTGTCCATCGCCGACAGAGGAGAGTGAGAGGGTTTTTTTGCTTTGGAGAAGATGATGGGACGTGAGAGGCGGTGTTGCGTGAGGGAGTGAGAGTGTCAGAGATAGTGCGAGGAGGCGAACAGGGAGAGGCATCTATAAAGGCGAGGGGTCGTTAATGCGACCCGCGTCCTGCGCGTCCACTATTGCACGTCTGCACATCTTGGACTTCTACACCGGGACACGCGTCCACGATTGCACGTCTTCCACTTCTGCACCGCAACACGCGTCCTTGAGTCTAACCCTGGAAATTTAGATATACTCAGGTATACCCTGGGAGGGTTCACCATCTACTTATGTTAACTTTCGAGGTTTTGACCTGAAAATTAACTGGGTATTATAAAGGGAAATAAAAGTTCAAAAAAAATGTAAAAACGAAACAATCTACCTATCTTTGTATAAAAGATCATCTGTATGATTTTGAGGTCATTTAGAGAAGGTCGAAAAACCTAACTTGTTACAAAAGCTGGTTTCAGTGAGACCTAACCAAGTTTGGCATACATGATGCCATACCTATAACAACAAGGAATATCTAAAAGTTCCACAAAATTTGAAATTTAGGGTGAAAATGATGCCATACACGATGCTATTTTTCGAGGTTTTGACCTGAAAATCAACTGCGTATTATAAAGGGAAATAAAAAGTTCGAAAAATGTAAAAACGAAACAATCTATCTATCTCTGTATAGAAGATCATCTGTATGAAATTTGAGGTTATTTAGAGAAGGTAGAAAAAATCACCTTGCTAGAAAAGCTGGTTTCTGCGAGACGAAACAGCATGCGCTTAAGCAAAGTGATTTTTTCGAACATCTCCAAATGACCCCCAAATTTTCCATAGATGATATCATACGTGTAACAACAAGAAATATCTAAAAAGTGTCAAAAACTTTTGCCGAACCGTATAGCTCTATCAAAAAGAACCTCACCATGGTGCCAGTAAACTTTTTAGTTACAAACTTTCGTATTTTACTTAACCTTCAATAGGAAACTTGTTTCAAATTCATTTTGGCATACAAGAAACAAATCCCACCTTCATTTAAGCACCACAGCCTCCAAACGATGCCGATGCCGATATCTATTGTCGTGGTGATACAACAGATGCCATGGGTAGGCTTAAGTTGGGGCCGGATGTACGCTTGAGGATCCGGGTGAGGGGAAGGTTAAGAGGGAGAAAGAGATAGAACTCAAGATTGTATTGATGAACTTGGCCTAGGGCCAGAGGTTGAAGACATACAGCTACAAGAGCTTCGCCTATCTGGTACCAACTGAATCCTCCCGCGCAGGGGTGTGCCTCCTCTCCTTATATAGGGGAGAGGTGGCTTACAAGGGAAGAAACCATAATGGCATCTTCGATGAGCCAAGCTACTTTATAAAGCTTCTTTGGCCTCAGTGACGCTGCTTCTGTCTTTAATCAGGGGCTGATGACCTCGTCCGGTATCTTTTACGTCATCTTCAGCTTTGACGCCAGGGCTTCGATTAAAGCTGAAGTGCTTCGCTCATCTTGTCATTTGGTCCTTGAAGACTGGAATGCCGACATGCTACAGTTGAGCCTATGTCGGATCCCCGGTATCTTTACCTCTGAGCTCCTGCATCATTGCCTTTGTACCTCAATCTCTTACGTTCCTCGTACTCCGGCATACCCCTCCTGGTATACCGGTTTGTACTAACTTAACACAGATCATACTCAACTTAGAGCATCCGGATTAATCTTTAATCCGGTATATGGATGATTTATCAGGGCAGACTTGCCATAGTCTTGGCCTACCGGGGGCCACCCCCCCGACATTAGTCCCCGAAGCTGGTGCGGTCCGGCTGTTTATCCGACGGACCACACCGGTTCTTATCCCGAGCGTACCGGATTAATCATTCTGGTTTCAAGTTAGACTTAGCCGGTGTGTTACCGAACCCACTCCGAACAACCGAGCTCATCAGAGCTTTTCCGACTTATTTTCGCCGGTTTCTTTGTCATTAAGCTCTCCTCGGCGAAGTCGAGAATAACTCGAATCATGTGCATGTCAGTGTCATGCGCACTGTAACTGACGTTGCAGTGTCAGGGGTCAAATCCCTCGTCTCCCGTGCACATTTAATGTGCCGCACCTAATCCGTGTGGCCCTCCGTGTGGCAGTTTCCAAAGATGCGTGTACCTTGATGCCACGTGGCGGCCCATCGAGTGAAGGGACGTGGGCCGAGCGGTTTCTGGCCCTGTTGACACTGATTTTGGCTTATAATTTAAGAATAAGCCAATAGTTATAAGTATGATAAAAATAGATAAATATGTACTTAAAGCCCAGTTCTAATAATCTAAAATCAATTATAAGATACATGGCTTTTCGTGCGCTTGCATTGTCGCTGGCACATGCGGTCTAATATTGACCAAAATCATTACCGTCACCGGTAGCGCTAAATTTCCAAAGTTATTTGACCGCATGATAAATGTTGGCGTGGTTCCGGCAACCCTATAAAATACGGTCGTCTTGTATTAAATTAAGCAGCAAAATATGTAGAAATATACTAAGCAATATAGAAATCAATGATGTGTATATTGAGGTGCTCAAATTGTTACCAAGCCAAGCCCATTAGCAAAATGGCTACGTGCATGCATATGGTGCATATGGCTATAGGCTGAAGGCTTACACACTAGATTGGAGCCCAGATCTTAATTAGCATACAAGTGCATCAGTGGCCAAATCCATACGATCGATTAATTCACAACCAGAGCTAATCAGCTCAGCCCTAAAACGGGATATGCATTAGCTCACGTTGAATAATCGGCCATACGTACACGGTGATTAAAATGGCTGGAGTTGCCGGGTCAGATATCTCCAGCATACCCACGATTGGCATGACGCCCATGCATCAGCCGATTGCTCCCACGATATGCAGAACGTGTGCGATATGCACATCTCTGGAAACTTCCCTCGTCAGCTGCCTATAAAAGGATCAGCAAACAACTCCCAGGCGGCGAACGCCCCTCCCCCGTCCATCGCCAGAGCCCAGAGGGCGCTCCGTTCCAGTCCATCGCTGGCATAAGCTCGCCCATGGCTGCCGCCAAAATCATCCACCAGCACTCACCGCTTCAATCCATCGCTGCTGCCCAAATCACCATTCGCTAATCATCGACGCAGAGAGTGCCGCTCTAGTTCCATCCGCAGCTGCCCAGATCACCGCCTCGCTAGCCATTCACCAAGCCAACGCTGCCAAAAAATCAGCTTGCCGAAACTCACGCTGCTGCCGATATACGCGTACGTACGCGTTGCCGGCCGATCGTCGCCGACGCTGCCGTACGGACACGCCGGCGCTCCTACATCTCCACGCAAAGGTAATAAAAAGAAGGTTCATACTCTCCTGCTCCCATGGTGATTGTTGCTCCATACAACACATATATTTTCTAGGTTCAAATCCCTACATAATCCAAAGTTCATATCTTGTTTGGTCTCATGATGATCTTTGATCTCATGTGATACACTTCAAGAATAGAACCAAAGTTCATATCTTGTTTGGTCTCATGATGATCTTTGATCTCATGTGATACACTTCAAGAATAGAACCAAATTCATATCTTGTTTGGTCTCATGATGATCTTTGATCTCATGTGATACACTTCAAGAATAGAACCAAATTCATATCTTGTTTGGTCTCATGTGATACAATTTAAGAATAGAGCTAAAATAGATATTGATTGGATTGCACATATTGCACATATTGCTCTAATTTGCCCAAATTAATATATCCCTTGTTTTGGTCTCATGGTAAAATCCCATGAAGATACAAATCGGGATAATCAACCAAAGCCTACTTTGGTCTCATAGTGATCATTGGTCCTATGATGATACAAATTAGGTGCACATGATAAAATTATGCTTGCTCCGGTCACATGGTGATTAAGGATAGAAATAGAAGTAAAACTCATGCTGTTTTGGTTTCATATGCTAGTAGAAATTAAGACATATTTGCTAGTCCCCTAAATGGATGAATTATTGTAGCATGCCATTTGCCTAGGTAATAAACTTGAGCAACATAAACTTCACCATAAAATAAACCACAGGCCCATCGGCATATGTTAACTAAAATAAATTATGTATTCCCTCATATGGATGTAAGCATGGATTCCGATAAATTGTTTGATGGGTAAATTCACTCATATTGGTTTCGCACTAGATACGAAGTAGTGTATGTGAAATATTCTGTACTCCATTCCACGTTAGGAGTTACAAAGAAAACTAGTACACCATATTGTTAGTACTAGAACTAAATATAATGATCAAAGTGCTTGTACATGATATTTACTCCAGGCATAGTTTACTCCCATATAGCTAAACTGAACCAAGAAGTTGCCATACGTTTTATCATGCTCCATCAAATATAAAATTGATATATACTTCGAGTTTGGTTACACTACGTGCATAAATGCTATGCTATGTTGGTGATAATACAAATGAGAAGAAATCACAAAACTCCACTTGGTTATGCTACACGTGGGCGTATTGTCACACGGCGTTAGTAATAATACAAGTGAAGTGAAACTCATGAAATATGTTCGTATAGAAACACTAGTCTCTCATACAAAACTAGTGCATAAACATAGGTGTTGAAACCATATTGCACCATCAAGTTGCATGCATATATTCAATGGAAAGTCCGCATGCTCACAAATCAACATATACTCTTGCTTGGTCACACTACATGCTATGCTAGTGATGATACAACTAAGAAGAAATAACCATACTTCGCTCGGTTATGCTACACGTGGGCATATTGCTACACGGCGCTAGTTATAACACAAGTGAAGCCAAAGTTAATCAAATTCTCATGTGGCATACCTATCCAAGAAACATAGGGTAAAATCATGCCTAGCCAAATCAACTCGCATTTTATACTATCCATCATGCTAGTAATATAGATGAAGTTGAGTAGAAACCAAGTTGGCCGTGCACTGAAAATATAGCATGAGCCGAATGTCGTCAAATAGTGGGTTGGTTAAAATATTAAACTACTATTATCAAATATTAGTACAATTAAATACGTACGCCAAAGTCTAGCTAGACGAGTCTCCAAAATAGACAGATCTAGTCTCCGATGCGATATAAATAAATTCCCCATATAAGCTTCCATGCTCTAAAATTCAAATATAAAAGCCTGCACCTGTATGCTAATATAAATGCTTCCGAACATGGATTAGCACCACATTGCAGTACCTACTTGTCGTATGCATCA
Source organism: Lolium multiflorum (assembly GCA_030979885.1). Lineage (NCBI taxonomy): Eukaryota > Viridiplantae > Streptophyta > Magnoliopsida > Poales > Poaceae > Lolium > Lolium multiflorum. The sequence continues at coordinate 111,343,616 of CM061752.1, read as the reverse complement.
GTATTAAGAAAAAATGCATGGCTGATACTGGAAGATGTTAGGAACCAAACTAGGCATACCCCTAACTTGTAAAACGAGTTGGTATTATATCCCTAGTACTAAAAGAAACGTGAAAGGCTAATTGTTTTGAGCCATCGCTTCATGCATGTAGAAAAGTTCTGTGCATGTTCCATAACTAAATTTGCATACGGTTTCTTGTACTGATAATACTAGTACAAGAATAGATGATGATGCATGCGCACATATCCTATCCAGCAAATGTAGGATCAAAGTAAATACTGTGCCTAGCTATATCAAAACTTCATTATATGCTACATATATTTAAGTAGTAAAATAAATGAAGCATGCTAGGAAAACATACATTAAAAAGGATGCCACGTATCTAGGAAGACAAACTTCAAGTTCGGCGAGCAGATTTCATCGACAACCGCGAGGAGGACTTCTTAGTTTATTTCACATTTTTTGTAATAGTCATATGATGTAACTCTATGTAATAGATATGTTGGAATTCTTAATCAGGGGTTTTCTCTCCGGAGATGTAATTAACAGTTCTTTTATGTAAATGTGAAAGTTCTGGAAATAAAGTACCTGCAATGTTTGATCCTTTTTATTTGTCCAATGCACTTACGCATTTAAATTACTATCTGTCTCTATGACGTGGACGCGTACATTAGTTATTTTTGTCGCCGCCATTTTCCCGTCATCAGATTCTGGCACGCCCGGTGGGACATATTTCTCCCCTCATCTTTGAAATTCCAACATATCATACAACATATGTACTCATAATACATCTTCAAAATATATCATATTTGAGAGGACTATTATATGGATCCTCCATTTTTCAAGACAGGGAAACATGAGCAACAAGTTGTGTCTATCTGCTATGGATCTATTTAGTTTGATGTGCCAATTTGTCCTCTCATGACTTTACTAAGCCAAAGCCTGCTTAGGAGGCCATCTACAACTAAACAAGGCTAAGAAAAATCTCCACATTATAGATAGGTTGACTCGTGTTCTTCCGGACTCATCCAATAGAACAAGAGCTGCAGCAAGAGCTTTAAGAGCTGTTTCAAATGATCAGCTTGTGAGTGTACATATGGCTGTTTAAGCCGATTCGGTTCCTCCGGCTTTGCAAAGGCATCATGTGTCAAGCCTACTAACCAGCAGGCTGCATTGAGGTTCCATAGCACGTCATTCGAAGAGTGGCTGGTTCTTGCAAAAGAGAGCAGCCCCACTAAAGATCACTTCATCGATGCACTATGTATTAGCTCTGCTTACTCAAAAAAGACACGAACCAGTTTCTTTGTCTACTACATCGACCAAGGTCATGGTACCGCTCACTCCTTCCAAAATGAAGGTGGGCGCATCGTCGAGCAAGGTTTTTCATGAATCATATGTAACAGGCTCATACAAGCTCGTGCCAAACACGCAAGGACAGCTCTTAAGGCTTCCGCGGTGGAGAAAGGAATGGCTATGATGGTGGAGGAAACTGAACCTCCTTGACCACGCAGTCAACTTCGGGTTGATACGCCTGAGTTCATCCTCATGTACACTGAGCCGAACAACAAATGTTTGCTCATGTGGCGCGGCATGTACCTCACACCGAAGGATACTAGGATAGTTCATGTTGATCCGTCTGCCACACTTTTAGACCCCTTGTCATCACCAGTTGCAATGCCACACCCATCATTTGAAGCTTCCTTTGACCTGGCTCGTCACCACTGCCGACAGAGGGCTCATCAAGCGTGGGTCGATCTGCTATCAGCAGTCGACTCCAACCAAGAAAGACAGCATCAAAAATAAGTTGCTTACCCCATCTGAAATAGAGATGTGAATGCCAACGCAATAATTTTTTGAAGGCGTGGCACTGATTTTCATACAATCATAACACAAAGTATATGTCAAACGCTGAAAGATATGCTGCTAGGCCATTCCATGTCAGCAGATGACGTTGGCAGTGCAATCATGCGCCGAGCATACACACTTGCCAAATGGCCGAAGTATGAAGGAAGAACCCAAGAGACGAGAGTATGTCATTTATGCTGGTTGTGAAATGCAAGGGTGTAGCCCTTGAAAGAAATGAGATGGCAGTATGAGCTGACTCTTGATATAGCAGGATACAAGGAGAGAATGATTCGTCAGCAAGTGAAGTTAGTGGAGTGCACCGTGAGCAAGAAATATGAACATGCGCCAAAGAAGAAGAAGGAAAAAACCCACAACGCTCACTCTTTGGCCAGTTCACAAGAGAGTTTCAAAAAACTCTTTTGAAATATTTAATTCATTGCCGATGGTGTCATAGAGGCAGGGGACAACAAAAGTGAACCAGCATCAACATCACCAAAGCAGATCTCGAAATATCAACTATCACCGTGTTATAGTCGGCAAACTTATGTTTCCGCTTCTCCAAGAATATGGAAAATGACCTCTTGGATTGTCATCTCAATATCAGCAAGGGTAGCTTAACGATCCGGACAACGTTAGAGACCCTTCAAAGGTTGTTGCCTTTATTAGGTTCATTTAAAAAAAATCTAAACCACTCCAAGTATCATGTCGTGGTTCTCAACAATGAGTATACTAGATATATCCGCATACAGAAAACAACAGCGAAATCTTATTATGGTAGTTAAAATAAATAAATGTATTTTTCTATCTCCACTAGGCCATCACCATGAGATGGAAGTGGACTAGCTTGCATCTGAAAAAATATGTTGATTTTTTCGATGATATTTTCCTCAACTCAAAGCATGATCGAGATCAAGAAAATTAGTTTATTGTGGTATCTAAGTGCCACATGCAAAATGAGTTTAAAAAATTGAGCCCGATAAAATGTGCGTTTTGGGTTTCTTGTGACAACAAAATAATTTAGTGTCATAATCACAAGACATGGCATCCATATGGATAAAAAAAAAGTAGCGGCAATTGCTAAAGTGGTGACATGTGAAAGTTCGAATATAAAAAGAGGTTCCAATGTCACTTGGCACATATGAGAAGGTTCATTAAAAAAATCTAAGATATGTAACTTTCTCATATATTATAAAAAGGCACCTTGAATTGATGAAATTAGTCCAATGTCACATGACTATAAACTGTTGACATCATGCATCCTATATTTTGTATGAAATAAATACTCCAAGGTTGGGCGAGTATAAACCTTCAACCACATCCTGTAAAGAAAAATCTATGAAATAAAATAACTCCAATGTCTTAGGAGTGATGACATCATGCATACTATATTGTATGAAATAAATACTCCAAGGTTGGGCGAGTATAAACCTTCAACCACATCCTGTAAAGAAAAATCTATGAAATGAAATAACTCAAAATCTATGAAATGAAATAACTCCAATGTCACATGACTATAAACTGTTGACATCATGCATCCTATATTTTGTATGAAATAAATACTCCAAGGTTGGGCGAGTATAAACCTTCAACCACATCCTGTAAAGAAAAATCTATGAAATAAAATAACTCCAATGTCTTAGGAGTGATGACATCATGCATACTATATTGTATGAAATAAATACTCCAAGGTTGGGCGAGTATAAACCTTCAACCACATCCTGTAAAGAAAAATCTATGAAATGAAATAACTCAAAATCTATGAAATGAAATAACTCCAATGTCTTAGGAGTGTTGACATCATGCATACTATATTGTATGAAATAAATACTCCAACATTGAGCGAGTATAAAACTTCAACCACCTCATGTAAAAAATCTACCAATCAAAATTACTCCAAAGTCTTATGAGTATAAACTATGCCAAATTTTTAAAAAATACTCCAAATCCTTATGAGTATAAACTATGCCAAATTAAAAAAATACTCCAAAATCTTATGAGTATAAACTATGCCAAATTTTAAAAAAATACACCAAATTCTTATGAGTATAAACTATGCCATATTACAAAATACTCCAAAATCTTATGAGTATAATCTGTGTGATACTAAAAAATACTCCAACATCCTACGAGTATAAACTATGATGATATTAAAAAAATACTTCAAAATCTTACGAGTATAAACTGTGATGATAAAAAGTACTCCAACATCTTACGAGTATAAATTGCGCCGATAATTAAAAAATACTCCAAAAGTTTGTGAGTATAAATCATGACACTCCAACATCTAATGATAATAAAATGTGGTGTTATTAAAAATTACTCCAACATCTTACGAGTATAAACTGCGACGATATTAAAAAATACTCCAAAATCTTATGAGTATAAATCATGGTACTCCAATATCTTATGAGTATAAAATTTGATGCTATTAAAAAAAGACTCCAACATCTTACGAGTATAAACTGCGATGATATTAAAAAATACTCCAAAATTTTATGAGTATAAATTATGGTACTCCAATATCTTATGAGTATAAACTGTGATGCTATTAAAAAGTACTCCAAAATCTTACGAGTATAAATTATGGTGATATTAAAAGTTACTCCAAGATCATATGAGTATAAACTGTGATGATATTAAAATTACTCCAACATCTAATGAGTATAAACTGTGATGATATTAAAGATTACTCCAACATCTTAGGAGTATAAACTGTGATGATATTAAAAAATACTTCAAATCTTATGAGTATATATTTATATGATATGAAATTACTCCAAAATATTATCAGTATAAATTGCGATGATATGAAAATTACTCAACAATCCTATGAGTATAAATTGTGATCATATTTAAACAACTACAAAATCTTATAGGTATAAACTGTGAGATGATAGTACTCGGGTCACAAAATTCACTCCTAGCATTCACGAGTTTAAACTGATTGCAAAATCCAAAAATTAAAGAAAAGGAAAATTTACTCTTAGCATTCATGAGTTTAAACTGATTGCAAAATAAATAAATAAAAGGAAAATTCACTCCTAACAATCACGAGTCTAAACTGATTGCAAAATCCAAAACGAAAAATATAAAGAAAATTTACTCCTAGCATTCACGAGTCTAAACTGATTGCAAAATCCCAAAAAAAATAAGTCAAAGTCACTCCTAGCATTCATGAGTCTAAACTGATTGCAAAATCCAAAAAATATAAGGAAAATTTACTCCACGCCATCATGAGTATAAACTGGGGCAAATATAAAGAAAACTACTCCACGCCATCATGAGTATAAAATGGGGAAAATATAAAAAAAATTACTCCACGCCATCACGAGTATAAACTGGGGCAAATATAAAATAAAATTTCTCCATGCCATCACGAGTATAAAACCAGGCAAAGATAAAATAAAATTACTCCACACCATCACGAGTATAAATTGGGATAAATATAAAATAAAACTACTCCTTCCACTATGAGTATAAACTGGGGCAAATATAAAATAAAATTACTCCACACCATCACGAGTGTAAACTAGGATAAATATAAATAAAACTACACCTTCCACCATGAGTATAAACTGGGGCAAATATAAAAACAGAAGATTTACTCCTAACATTCACGAGTCTAAAATGTGACAAAAAAAACTACAAAAGGTTGCGAGTCTTGGCATTGCACAAATAAAAAATAGATTCCAAAATAAATAAGACACGCACAAATAAATTTGCCTTGGTAAGCATGAAACAGGGCGCGCTGAAAATACCCACGAGGCTAAAGATCATGTTCAATTGGGACTAAATGGCTCATATTAGCCTCATCAAAGATAGAGAATGGATTAATGGCTCGCCGCAAAAAAAAATACGGTGCATGATAGAGCTGGCCAAACTATAGACGCACAAATAAATAGTCTCGCACGCAAATATCAGTGACCTTACAAAAGCAATGGGTAAAAATCAGCAACTATTCACCCAATCAATATTTTAAATCGTTCTTGTTGGATGTGCTATTAGGCCCTTCGGTGGCTCCTGATTACACAAGGTATATCCAGGCCATAATGGTGTCGTGTGCTACAACCAAAATGGATGTTGGTGCATGTTAAAACTTTTGAGGCGTACAAGAAGCCAAAGTGAAACATGGAGATGACATATCGAAGATCTTCCACCTTGCTGGAAAAGTATCCTACGACCACAAAATCCGCAGGTCTATCAAAAGTAAATAAAAGGAAATTTCCTAAGATAATATTTTCGAGAGATCATTAAGTTCATCCGCAGAGTCACACATGGAACCTGGCTCAAATTCAGAAAAAATAGTGTGCTTCCAATATGCTGGGGCATTTTAACCTTGCCATATCATAATATGCATGGTTAATTAGAGCATGTATCACGTGAACAGGAAAATTTGTTTGCCCTCCTGACACATCCTCCATACGTTCTATGGAGCTTTAGACAAGCCCATGTAAATTATCTTCATATACTTGATGCGAACTCAAGCTTATGCAGCCTCAAAGTGTTTTTTTTCTAAACATTCATAGTTGTTCGAGACAAGCCTAGGAGAAGATATATGTTCTTGATGTTGAAAACATATATAACAATACCTTCATATACATCTCTTCCCATAGAAGGAAACGTGGTGGATTTCTTTAGCTCCATATCTTATCTATCTGATGGAAATATTAGGAGTGAATAAAATTAACTACACTCAAACATCAAAGAAAGATTATCAAGATCATACTCAGGTCGATAAAAGTCCTAGGCGCAGTTGATTTAACTACACCTCGAGCTACAGAAAAGGCGGAAGAAATTGCAAGCCTTCAAAACCATTTGGCGAACAACACACACGCACACGGAAAAAGAATGAACAAATAGCTTCTAGATAATTAAAGTTTATATATAAAGGTATTAAGGATCAATATATCTAAATATAGCATGACATTATGCAAAGGTACAAAATTCTACCTTACCCACCAAGTGCTGCATTAATCCTTTGTGCAACAACTACCAGCAAACCCGATTCAAAAGGTTTGTTGGTTTTGGATCTCATCATGATTATATACCCAAATCTATCGCATCATGTCAAGATATTGCCCGCAAATGGAACCTTGCTATTGCCCCAACTGGTTAAAACTTTATCAGGTTTGGAAATAGCTTTGGTATAGAAAATCCCCACCAGGCCCGGTCAAGATCTGAGAAGAAATGCAAGAGAGGTGCCTCTCCCGAACAGTTCTAAATCACCAAGAAGATTATAAGCATCACCGAGGCACACTACAAGAAAATGTTGTGGGAATTATTACAAGGTGCAGTAATATATGCCACGCTTTCCCACAACATTTCGTATCAATCGAACCTATCCAGATCGGAATAAGCATATTTTTCCACACACGGCTACGCAGCCGATTTTGTTGATGCGGATGAACAATATGACAAGGCGCAATACCAACATAAGTACAAAATTTAGTTTCATGAAAAGACTCCAAAGCTACATGAGTATAAACCGATAGCTCCATGCGGACATATACATATGAAAATTTAAATTGCTCCAATGCCATACGAGCCTAAACTATTGGCACTAAAATTCAAAACTGTTGGAGATATGCCCAAGAGGCAATAATAAAAGTGGTTATTATATATCTTTATGTTTATGATAAATGTTTATATACCATGCTATAATTGTATTAACTGAAACATTGATACATGTGTGATATATAAACAACAAAGAGTCCCTAGTAAGCCTCTTAACTAGCTTGTTGATTAATAGATGATTAGTTTCATAATCATGAACATTGGATGTTATTAATAACAAGGTTATATCATTGTATGAATGATGTAATGGACACACCCAATTAAGCGTAGCATAAGATCACGTCATTAAGTTATTTGCTATAAGCTTTCAATACATAGTTACCTAGTCCTTATGACCATGAGATCATGTAAATCACTTATACCGGAAAGGTACTTTGATTACATCAAACGCCACTGCGTAAATGGGTGGTTATAAAGGTGGGATTAAGTATCCGGAAAGTATGAGTTGAGGCATATGGATCAACAGTGGGATTTGTCCATCCCGATGACGGATAGATATACTCGGGCCCTCTCGGTGGAATGTCGTCTAATGTCTTGCAAGCATATGAATAAGTTCATAAGAGACCACATACGGTACGAGTAAAGAGTACTTGTCGGGAGACGAGGTTGAACAAGGTATAGTGTGATACCGATGATCAAACCTCGGACAAGTAAAATATCGCGTGACAAAGGGAATTGGTATCGTATGTGAATGGTTCATTCGATCACTAAAGTCATCGTTGAATATGTGGGAGCCATTATGGATCTCCAGATCCCGCTATTGGTTATTGGTCGGAGTGAGTACTCAACCATGTCCGCATAGTTCGCGAACCGTAGGGTGACACACTTAAAGTTGGATGTTGAAATGGTAGAACTTGAATATGGAATGGAGTTCGAATATTTGTTCGGAGTCCCGGATGTGATCCCGGACATCACGAGGAGTTCCGGAATGGTCCGGAGAATAAGATTCATATATAGGATGTCATTTTATGTGAATAAAATGATGCGGAAGGTTCTATGGAAGGTTCTAGAAGGTTCTAGAAAAGTCCGGAAGAAACCACAAAGGACTCCACCTCCATGGCCGGCCAACCCTAGTGGGGGAGGAGTCCCAAGTGGACTCCCCCTTAGGGGGCCACCCCCCTATGGAAGGTGGAATTCCCACCTCTAGTGGGAATCCTAGCTTGGGAAGGTTTCCCACCATATGGAAGGTTTTGGGTTCGGGTCTTATTCGAAGACTTGTAGTCCAACACTTGGGGCTTCCACCTATATATAGGGGCCAAGGGGAGGGCCGGCCACACCAAAGCCTTGGCCGCCCCCATAGTGGCCGGCCACCCCCTCTCCCCAAACCCTAGCGCCCCGCTCCTCCACAATATCCCGCACGCTTAGCGAAGCTCCGCCGGATTTCTCCACCGCCACCGACACCACGCCGTCGTGCTGTCGGATTCAAGAGGAGCTACTACTTCCGCTGCCCGCTGGAACGGGGAGGTGGACGTCGTCTTCATCAACAACCGAACGTGTGACCGAGTACGGAGGTGCTGCCCGTTCGTGGCGCCGGAACCGATCGTGATCAAGATCTTCTACGCGCTTTTGCAAGCGGCAAGTGAACGTCTACCGCAGCAACAAGAGCCTCCTCTTGTAGGCTTTGGAATCTCTTCAAGGGTGAGTCTCGACAATCCCCTCGTTGCTACCGTTTTCTAGATTGCATCTTGGCTTGGATTGCGTGTTCGCCGTAGGAAAATTTTTGTTTTCTATGCTACGTTATCCTACAGTGGTATCGAGCCGTGTCTATGCATAGATGGTTGCACGAGTAGAACACAATGGTTTGTGGGCGTTGATGCTCTTGTTATCTTTAGTTGAGTACTTTGCATCTTTGTGGCATAGTGGGATGAAGCGGCTCGGGCTAACTTTACATGACCGCGTTCATGAGATTTGCTCCACGCTTGACATGCAACTTGTATTGCATAAGTGGCTTTGCGGGTGTCTGTCTCTCCTACTATAGTGAAGATTCAATTTACTCCTCTATTGAAAACACTAGTATCACCGTTGTGGTTCATGTTCGTAGGTAGATTGGATCTTACTCGAAAACCCTAAACCACGTAAAATATGCAAACCAAATTAGAGAACGTCTAACTTGTTTTTGCAGGGTTTGGTGATGTGATATGGCCATAATGTGATGATGAATATGTATGAGATGATCATTATTGTATTGTGGCAACCGGCAGGAGCCTTATGGTTGTCTTTAAATTTCATGTTGAGTAGTATTTCAAAGTAGTTGTAATAGTTGCTACATGGAGGACGATCATGAAGACGGCGCCATTGACCTTGGTGCTTCGCCGACGATGATGGAGATCATGCCCGTTGATGATGGAGATCATGTCCACGCTTTGGAGATCAAGATCAAAGGCGCAAAGACAAAAGGGCCATATCATATCACATATGAACTGCATGTGATGTTAATCCTTTTATGCATCTTATTTTGCTTAGATCGCGACGGTAGCATTATAAGATGATCCCTCTCACTAAAATCTCAAGATAATAAAGTGTTCATCCTTAGTAGCACCGTTATCAAGTCTTGTCGTTTCGAAGCATCTCGTGATGATCGGGTGTGATAGATTCAATAAGTACATACAACGGGTGCAAGACAGTTTTGCACATGCGGATACTAAGGTGGCCTTGACGAGCCTAGCATGTACAGACATGGTCTCGGAACACGTGATACCGAAAGGTAGAGCATGAATCATATGATTGATATGATGAACACTTTGAGTGTTCGCCATTGAAATCACACCTTTTCTCGTGATGATCGGGTTTAGGTGCGGTAGATTTGGTTCGTGTGATCACTAAGACAATGCGAGGGATATTGTTTTGAGTGGGAGTTCACCTAGATTTTTAATTATGTTGAATTAAAATTTGAACTCAATTTGTCATAAACTTAGTCTAAACTATTGCAAATATGTTGTAGATATGGCGTCCCCAATCAATTTTAACCAGTTCCTAGAGAAAGAAAAACTTAAGAGCAACGGTAGCAACTTCACCGACTGGTTCCGTCATGTGAGGATCTTCCTCAATGGCGGAAATCTGCAATATGTGCTTGATGCACCGCTAGGTGATCCTCCAGAAACAGAAAAAGAATGTTTACGCAACTCGGAAAACTCGGTACTCTCAAGTTCAGTGTGCCATCTTATGCAGTCTGGAATCCGATCTTCAAAAACGTTTTGAGCACCACGATCCTCATGAGTTGATGAAAGAGTTGAAGACTATTTTTGAAACTCATGCGGCCGTGGAATGCTATGAAGCATCGAAACACTTTTTCAGCTGTATGATGGAAGAAGGCAGCTCCATTAGTGAGCACATGCTCGTTATGACCGGGCATGCGAAGAAACTCAGTGACTTGGGAATAGTGATTCCTAACAGACTGGGGATTAATCGTGTCCTTCAATCACTGCCACCAAGTTACAAGAACTTTGTGATGAATTACAATATGCAGAACATGAACAAGGAGTTTCCTGAACTCTTTGGCATGTTAAAAGCTGCTGAGATTGAGATTAAGAAAGAGCACCAAGTGTTGATGGTCAACAAGACCACCAGTTTCAAGAAACAGGGCAAGTCTAAGGGAAAATTCAAGAAGGGTGGCAAGAAAGCTGCCACACCTCCTATGAAACCTAAGAACGGCCCTAAGCCGATGCTGATTGCTATTACTGCAAAGAGAAGGGACACTGGAAGCGTAATTGCTCCAAGTATTTGGCAGATCTGAAGAGCGGCCTTGTCAAGAAGAAGAAAGAAGGTATATCTGATATACATGTTATAGATGTTCATTTCATGGTTCTCGTTCTAGTACCTGGGTATTTGATACTGGTTCGGTTGCTCATATTTGTAACTCGAAACAGGAACTAAAGAATAAACGACAAGAAAGATGAAGTGACGATGCGCGTTGGAAACGGATCCAAGGTCAATGTGATCGCAGTCGGGACACTTCCTCTACATCTACCTTCGGGATTAGTTTTAAGCCTAAATAATTGTTATTATGTACCGCGTTGAGCATGAACATTATATCAGGATCTTGTTTAATGCAAGACGGTTATTCATTCAAGTCTGAGAATAATGGTTGTTCTATCTTTATGAATAATATCTTTTATGGTCGAGCACCTGAAAAGAATGGCTTATTTCTATTAGATCTCGATAGTAGTGATACACATATACATAACATTGATGCTAAGCGAATTAAATTGAATGATAATTCTACTTATATGTGGCACTGTCGTCTTCATATTGGAGTGAAACGCATGAAGAAACTCCATACGATGGATTACTTGAATCACTTGACTTTGAGTCACTTGATAGATGCGAAGCATGTCTGATGGGAAAAATGACTAAGACTCCATTCTCGGGTATGATGGAGCGAGCTACCGACTTATTGGAAATCATACATACAGATGTGTGTGGACCAATGAGTGTAGCATCGCGGTGGTTATCGTTATGTTCTAACCTTCACAGATGATTTGAGTAGATATGGGTATATCTATTTAATGAAACATAAATCCGAAACTTTCGAGAAGTTTAAGGAATTCCAAAGTGAAGTAGAAAATCAACGTAACAAGAAGATTAAATTTCTACGATCTGATCGCGGAGGTGAATATCTAAGTTATGAGTTTGGCATGCATTTAAAGAAATGCGGAATACTTTCACAATTGACACCGGAACACCACAACGAAACGGTGTGTCCGAACGTCGTAATCGAACTCTCTTAGATATGGTTCGTTCTATGATGTCTCTACTGATTTGCCGTTATCATTTTGGAGTTATGCATTAGAGACACGCATTCACTTTAAATAGAGCACCATCAAAATCCGTTGAAACGACGCCGTATGAATTATGGTTTAATAAGAAACCTAAGCTGTCGTTCCTAAAAGTTTGGGGTTGCGAAGCCTATGTAAAAAAGTTACAACCGGACAAGCTAGAACCCAAAGCGGAGAAATGCGTCTTCATAGGATACCCTAAGGAAACTATAGGGTACACTTTCTATCACATCCGAAGGCAAGATCTTTGTTGCTAAGAACGGAACCTTTCTTGAGAAAGAATTTCTCACTAAAGAAGTGACTGGAAGAAAAGTAGAACTCGATGAGATTGAAGAATCTCTACTCGTTGATCAGAGTAGCGCATACCGGAAAATGTTCTGTACCACCTACACCGACAACAGAGGAAGCTAATGATAATGATCATGAAACTTCAAATGAGACAGCTACTGAACCTCGCAGATCGACAAGGGATCGTGCCACTCCAGATTGGTATGATCCTTGTCTAAATGTCATGATTGTGGATAACAATGATGAAGACCCTGCGACGTATGAAGAAGCGATGATGAGCCCAGATTCCAACAAATGGCAAGAAGCCATGAAATCCGAAATGGGATCCATGTATGATAACAAAGTATGGACTTTGGTAGACTTACCTGATAGCCGCAAGGCTGTCGAGAATAAATGGATCTTCAAAAGAAAAACAGATGCTGATGGTAATATTACTGTCTATAAAGCTCGACTTGTCGCAAAGGGTTTCCGACAAATTCAAGGTGTTGACTACGATGAGACTTTCTCACCTGTAGCGAAGCTAAAATCTGTGAGGATTTTGTTAGCAATAGCTGCATTTTTCGATTATGAGATTTGGCAGATGGATGTCAAAACGGCATTCCTTAATGGAGACATTGAGGAAGAGTTGTATATGGTACAACCCAAAGGTTTTGTCGATCCTAAAAATGCTGACAAAGTATGCAAACTTCAGCGTTCAATCTATGAAGCAAGCATCGAGAAGTTGGAACCGACGTTTTGATAAGGTGATCAAAGACTTCGGGTTTATACAGTGTCATGGAGAGGCCTGTATTTACAAGAAAGTGAGTGGGAGCTCTGTAGCATTCCTGATATTATATGTAGATGACATATTATTGATTGGGAATGATATAGAACTATTAAGCAGTGTAAAGGGTTATTTGAATAATAGTTTTTCAATGAAAGACCTTGGTGAAGCATCATACATATTAGGCATCAAGATTTATAGAGATAGATCAAGACGTCTAATAGGGCTATCAGAGTACATACCTGGACAAGATTCTGAAGAAGTTTAGAATGGACGAAAGTAAGAAAGGATTCTTACCTATGTTACCAGGCAAGGTCTTGAGTAAGACTCAAGGACCGGCTACGGCAGAAGAAAGAGAAAGGATGAGTCAGATCCCCTATGCCTCGGCAGTAGGCTCTATCATGTATGCCATGCTATGTACAAGACCGGATATAGCACATCTGTTAGTTTGACTAGCAGATATCAAAGTGATCCGGGAATGGAACACTTGGACAGCGGTCAAGAATATCCTGAAGTACTTGAAAAGAACTAAGGATATGTTTCTTTGTTATGGAGGTGACCAAGAGCTCGTTGTAACAAGTTACACCGATGCAAGTTGGAACACGATCCCGATGACTCTAAGTCACAATCTGGGTACGTGTTTATATTGAATGGTGCTGCAGTAAGCTGGGCAAGCTCGAAGCAGTGCACGGTGGCGAAATCCTCAACAGAATCGGAGTACATAGCGGCAGAGGCTTCATCGAAGCGGTATGGATGAAGAGGTTCATTGTAGAGCTCGGTGTGGTTCCTAGTGCATTGGACCCATTTGTCATTTACTGTGATAACATGGGTGCCATCGCCAATGCACAAGAGCCAAGGTCACACAAGAGGCTGAAGCATATCAAGCTGCGTTACCACTCGATTCGCGAATACATCGAAGATGGAGAAGTAAAGATTTGCAAAGTACACACTGATCTGAATGTAGCAGATCCGTTGACTAAAGCTCTCCCTAGGGCAAAGCATGACCAACACCAGAATGCCATGGGTGTTAGGTATATTACAATGTAATCTAGATTATTGACTCTAGTGCAAGTGGGAGACTGTTGGAGATATGCCCAAGAGGCAATAATAAAAGTGGTTATTATATATCTTTATGTTTATGATAAATGTTTATATACCATGCTATAATTGTATTAACGAAACATTGATACATGTGTGATATATAAACAACAAAGAGTCCCTAGTAAGCCTCTTAACTAGCTTGTTGATTAATAGATGATTAGTTTCATAATCATGAACATTGGATGTTATTAATAACAAGGTTATATCATTGTATGAATGATGTAATGGACACACCCAATTAAGCGTAGCATAAGATCACGTCATTAAGTTATTTGCTATAAGCTTTCAATACATAGTTACCTAGTCCTTATGACCATGAGATCATGTAAATCACTTATACCGGAAAGGTACTTTGATTACATCAAACGCCACTGCGTAAATGGGTGGTTATAAAGGTGGGATTAAGTATCCGGAAAGTATGAGTTGAGGCATATGGATCAACAGTGGGATTTGTCCATCCCGATGACGGATAGATATACTCTGGGCCCTCTCGGTGGAATGTCGTCTAATGTCTTGCAAGCATATGAATAAGTTCATAAGAGACCACATACCACGGTACGAGTAAAGAGTACTTGTCAGGAGACGAGGTTGAACAAGGTATAGTGTGATACCGATGATCAAACCTCGGACAAGTAAAATATCGCGTGACAAAGGGAATTGGTATCGTATGTGAATGGTTCATTCGATCACTAAAGTCATCGTTGAATATGTGGGAGCCATTATGGATCTCCAGATCCCGCTATTGGTTATTGGTCGGAGTGAGTACTCAACCATGTCCGCATAGTTCGCGAACCGTAGGGTGACACACTTAAAGTTGGATGTTGAAATGGTAGAACTTGAATATGGAATGGAGTTCGAATATTTGTTCGGAGTCCCGGATGTGATCCCGGACATCACGAGGAGTTCCGGAATGGTCCGGAGAATAAGATTCATATATAGGATGTCATTTTATGTGAATAAAATGATGCGGAAGGTTCTATGGAAGGTTCTAGAAGGTTCTAGAAAAGTCCGGAAGAAACCACCAAGGAAGGTGGAGTCCACAAGGGACTCCACCTCCATGGCCGGCCAACCCTAGTGGGGGAGGAGTCCCAAGTGGACTCCCCCTTAGGGGGCGGCCACCCCCTATGGAAGGTGGAATTCCCACCTCTAGTGGGAATCCTAGCTTGGGAAGGTTTCCCACCATATGGAAGGTTTTGGGTTCGGGTCTTATTCGAAGACTTGTAGTCCAACACTTGGGGCTTCCACCTATATAGAGGGCCAAGGGGAGGGCCGGCCACACCAAAGCCACAAGCTTGGCCGCCCCCATAGTGGCCGGCCACCCTCTCCCCAAACCCTAGCGCCCCGCTCCTCCACAATATCCCGCACGCTTAGCGAAGCTCCGCGGATTTCTCCACCGCCACCGACACCACGCCGTCGTGCTGTCGGATTCAAGAGGAGCTACTACTTCCGCTGCCCGCTGGAACGGGGAGGTGGACGTCGTCTTCATCAACAACCGAACGTGTGACCGAGTACGGAGGTGCTGCCCGTTCGTGGCGCCGGAACCGATCGTGATCAAGATCTTCTACGCGCTTTTGCAAGCGGCAAGTGAACGTCTACCGCAGCAACAAGAGCCTCCTCTTGTAGGCTTTGGAATCTCTTCAAGGGTGAGTCTCGACAATCCCCTCGTTGCTACCGTTTTCTAGATTGCATCTTGGCTTGGATTGCGTGTTCGCCGTAGGAAAATTTTTGTTTTCTATGCTACGTTATCCTACAAAAACATGCTCCAATGCTTTATGAGCCTAAACTATTAGCATTAAAAAAATCTAAAATGCTCCAATGCCATAAGAGCCTAAACTATTGGCATTAAAATACGAAAATTGCTCCAATGCCATAAGAGCCTAAACTATTGGCATTAAAATACGAAAATTGCTCCAATGCTATATGAGCCAAAACTATTAGCATAAAACAAATCAAATGTGCTCCAATGCTATAAGAGCCTAAACTATAAGCATCATATGAAACTGGCTCCAATACTATATGAGCCAAAACTATTAGCGTAAAAGAAATCAAGTATGCTCCAATGCTATACGAGCCTAAACTGTTAGTGTCATATGCAAATTCAAATTGCTCCAATTCTATATGAGCCTAAACCATAAGCATCATATGAAAATTTTAAATGCTCCAATGCTATATGAGCCTAAACTATAAGCATCATACGCAAATTTAAAATGCTCCAATGCTATACGAGCCTAAACTATAAGCGTTATATGAAAATTTAATTTGCTCCAATGCTATAAGAGCCTAAACTATAAGCATCATACGAAAGTTGCTCCAATGCCATACGAGCCTAAACTATTGGCACTAAAATTCAAAACATGCTCCAATGCTTTATGAGCCTAAACTATTAGCATTAAAAAAATCTAAAATGCTCCAATGCCATAAGAGCCTAAACTATTGGCATTAAAATACGAAAATTGCTCCAATGCCATAAGAGCCTAAACTATTGGCATTAAAATACGAAAATTGCTCCAATGCTATATGAGCCAAAACTATTAGCATAAAACAAATCAAATGTGCTCCAATGCTATAAGAGCCTAAACTATAAGCATCATATGAAACTGGCTCCAATACTATATGAGCCAAAACTATTAGCGTAAAAGAAATCAAGTATGCTCCAATGCTATACGAGCCTAAACTGTTAGTGTCATATGCAAATTCAAATTGCTCCAATTCTATATGAGCCTAAACCATAAGCATCATATGAAAATTTTAAATGCTCCAATGTTATATGAGCCTAAACTATAAGCATCATACGCAAATTTAAAATGCTCCAATGCTATACGAGCCTAAACTATAAGCGTTATATGAAAATTTAATTTGCTCCAATGCTATAAGAGCCTAAACTATAAGCATCATACAAAAGTTGCTCCAATGCTATAAGAGCCCAAACTATAAGCATCATACGAAAATTGCTCCAATGCTATATGAGCCAAAACTATTAGCATAAAACAAATCAAATATGATCCAATGTTATAAGAGCCTAAACTATAAGCATCAAATATGCTTAAGTATGTTCCAATGATATATAAGCCTAAACTATTAGGGTTCATATAGAAATATTTTGATAACTAAAAAATGCTACAACACTTCACGAGCCAAACCTATAGGATAAAAAAAATGCTAACAAAATGAAATATTAAATTGCTCCAATGCTATACGAGCCAAAACTATAAGCATCATATGGAATTTTAAAACGCTCCAATTCTATGAGAACCTAAACTATATGCATCATATGCAAATTTAAAATGCTCCAATGCTATGCGAGCCCAAACTATATGCGTCATATGCAAATTTAAAATGCTCCAATGATATGCAAGCCCAAACTACAAGCGTCATATGCAAATTAAAAATGATCTAATGCTATAGGAGCCTAAACTATATGTGTTATATCAAAATTTAAAATTATCAAATTCTATACAAGCGTACACCAGAAGCATGATACACAAGATTTAAATATTTAAAATATTGCTCAAATGTTTTGCGAACTTAAACTGGAGCACCCAAAAATGCTCTAGTGCTTAGTGAGCCTAATCTGTAAGCATCATATTTAAAAGTGCCTCACTACTATACGAGCCTACCATCATACTGGCCAACACACCATAAAAAGTTTTCCCTTTGGAACTATACCATGAGCTTTCATTTGGAACTATAAAAAGTTTTCCCTTTGGAACTATACTGGCCAACATCATACTAGCCAACACACCATAAAAAGTTTTCCCTTTGGAACTATACTGGCCAACACACCATCATACAAGCAAATAAGTGAACGGTTCTGTAATTGTGGTAAACATGATTATATGGCCACAATTGGAAAAATGATCATGAAAATATTTTAGTTAAATGAAATTACCCGGCAGTGGTAAAACAAACAATAGAGGTGAAAGATTTTTCAACACTTTCGACCCTTTATCTCATCTAAAGTCGCAAAGGGATATTAAAATCAATGTACCATGGCTAGAATTATACCAAATCTCTAGTGGTAAAAGAAAACATCCTAGACACGTAAAATTCTAAATCATTACCTTTTTTTAATATCACCCGCATATATCTTTCGAGCTCTGGATCTGAATCAAAATCTAATTCAAATCCAGACCTCGAGGGGCATCTGTTGACACTGATTTTGGCTTATAATTTAAGAATAAGCCAATAGTTATAAGTATGATAAAAATAGATAAATATGTACTTAAAGCCCAGTTCTAATAATCTAAAATCAATTATAAGATACATGGCTTTTCGTGCGCTTGCATTGTCGCTGGCACATGCGGTCTAATATTGACCAAAATCATTACCGTCACCGGTAGCGCTAAATTTCCAAAGTTATTTGACCGCATGATAAATGTTGGCGTGGTTCCGGCAACCCTATAAAATACGGTCGTCTTGTATTAAATTAAGCAGCAAAATATGTAGAAATATACTAAGCAATATAGAAATCAATGATGTGTATATTGAGGTGCTCAAATTGTTACCAAGCCAAGCCCATTAGCAAAATGGCTACGTGCATGCATATGGTGCATATGGCTATAGGCTGAAGGCTTACACACTAGATTGGAGCCCAGATCTTAATTAGCATACAAGTGCATCAGTGGCCAAATCCATACGATCGATTAATTCACAACCAGAGCTAATCAGCTCAGCCCTAAAACGGGATATGCATTAGCTCACGTTGAATAATCGGCCATACGTACACGGTGATTAAAATGGCTGGAGTTGCCGGGTCAGATATCTCCAGCATACCCACGATTGGCATGACGCCCATGCATCAGCCGATTGCTCCCACGATATGCAGAACGTGTGCGATATGCACATCTCTGGAAACTTCCCTCGTCAGCTGCCTATAAAAGGATCAGCAAACAACTCCCAGGCGGCGAACGCCCCTCCCCCGTCCATCGCCAGAGCCCAGAGGGCGCTCCGTTCCAGTCCATCGCTGGCATAAGCTCGCCCATGGCTGCCGCCAAAATCATCCACCAGCACTCACCGCTTCAATCCATCGCTGCTGCCCAAATCACCATTCGCTAATCATCGACGCAGAGAGTGCCGTTCTAGTTCCATCCGCAGCTGCCCAGATCACCGCCTCGCTAGCCATTCACCAAGCCAACGCTGCCAAAAAATCAGCTTGCCGAAACTCACGCTGCTGCCGATATACGCGTACGTACGCGTTGCCGGCCGATCGTCGCCGACGCTGCCGTACGGACACGCCGGCGCTCCTACATCTCCACGCAAAGGTAATAAAAAGAAGGTTCATACTCTCCTGCTCCCATGGTGATTGTTGCTCCATACAACACATATATTTTCTAGGTTCAAATCCCTACATAATCCAAAGTTCATATCTTGTTTGGTCTCATGATGATCTTTGATCTCATGTGATACACTTCAAGAATAGAACCAAAGTTCATATCTTGTTTGGTCTCATGATGATCTTTGATCTCATGTGATACACTTCAAGAATAGAACCAAATTCATATCTTGTTTGGTCTCATGATGATCTTTGATCTCATGTGATACACTTCAAGAATAGAACCAAATTCATATCTTGTTTGGTCTCATGTGATACAATTTAAGAATAGAGCTAAAATAGATATTGATTGGATTGCACATATTGCACATATTGCTCTAATTTGCCCAAATTAATATATCCCTTGTTTTGGTCTCATGGTAAAATCCCATGAAGATACAAATCGGGATAATCAACCAAAGCCTACTTTGGTCTCATAGTGATCATTGGTCCTATGATGATACAAATTAGGTGCACATGATAAAATTATGCTTGCTCCGGTCACATGGTGATTAAGGATAGAAATAGAAGTAAAACTCATGCTGTTTTGGTTTCATATGCTAGTAGAAATTAAGACATATTTGCTAGTCCCCTAAATGGATGAATTATTGTAGCATGCCATTTGCCTAGGTAATAAACTTGAGCAACGTAAACTTCACCATAAAATAAACCACAGGCCCATCGGCATATGTTAACTAAAATAAATTATGTATTCCCTCATATGGATGTAAGCATGGATTCCGATAAATTGTTTGATGGGTAAATTCACTCATATTGGTTTTGCACTAGATACGAAGTAGTGTATGTGAAATATTCTGTACTCCATTCCACGTTAGGAGTTACAAAGAAAACTAGTACACCATATTGTTAGTACTAGAACTAAATATAATGATCAAAGTGCTTGTACATGATATTTACTCCAGGCATAGTTTACTCCCATATAGCTAAACTGAACCAAGAAGTTGCCATACGTTTTATCATGCTCCATCAAATATAAAATTGATATATACTTCGAGTTTGGTTACACTACGTGCATAAATGCTATGCTATGTTGGTGATAATACAAATGAGAAGAAATCACAAAACTCCACTTGGTTATGCTACACGTGGGCGTATTGTCACACGGCGTTAGTAATAATACAAGTGAAGTGAAACTCATGAAATATGTTCGTATAGAAACACTAGTCTCTCATACAAAACTAGTGCATAAACATAGGTGTTGAAACCATATTGCACCATCAAGTTGCATGCATATATTCAATGGAAAGTCCGCATGCTCACAAATCAACATATACTCTTGCTTGGTCACACTACATGCTATGCTAGTGATGATACAACTAAGAAGAAATAACCATACTTCGCTCGGTTATGCTACACGTGGGCATATTGCTACACGGCGCTAGTTATAACACAAGTGAAGCCAAAGTTAATCAAATTCTCATGTGGCATACCTATCCAAGAAACATAGGGTAAAATCATGCCTAGCCAAATCAACTCGCATTTTATACTATCCATCATGCTAGTAATATAGATGAAGTTGAGTAGAAACCAAGTTGGCCGTGCACTGAAAATATAGCATGAGCCGAATGTCGTCAAATAGTGGGTTGGTTAAAATATTAAACTACTATTATCAAATATTAGTACAATTAAATACGTACGCCAAAGTCTAGCTAGACGAGTCTCCAAAATAGACAGATCTAGTCTCCGATGCGATATAAATAAATTCCCCATATAAGCTTCCATGCTCTAAAATTCAAATATAAAAGCCTGCACCTGTATGCTAATATAAATGCTTCCGAACATGGATTAGCACCACATTGCAGTACCTACTTGTCGTATGCATCAGTATTAAGAAAAAATGCATGGCTGATACTGGAAGATGTTAGGAACCAAACTAGGCATACCCCTAACTTGTAAAACGAGTTGGTATTATATCCCTAGTACTAAAAGAAACGTGAAAGGCTAATTGTTTTGAGCCATCGCTTCATGCATGTAGAAAAGTTCTGTGCATGTTCCATAACTAAATTTGCATACGGTTTCTTGTACTGATAATACTAGTACAAGAATAGATGATGATGCATGCGCACATATCCTATCCAGCAAATGTAGGATCAAAGTAAATACTGTGCCTAGCTATATCAAAACTTCATTATATGCTACATATATTTAAGTAGTAAAATAAATGAAGCATGCTAGGAAAACATACATTAAAAAGGATGCCACGTATCTAGGAAGACAAACTTCAAGTTCGGCGAGCAGATTTCATCGACAACCGCGAGGAGGACTTCTTAGTTTATTTCACATTTTTTGTAATAGTCATATGATGTAACTCTATGTAATAGATATGTTGGAATTCTTAATCAGGGGTTTTCTCTCCGGAGATGTAATTAACAGTTCTTTTATGTAAATGTGAAAGTTCTGGAAATAAAGTACCTGCAATGTTTGATCCTTTTTATTTGTCCAATGCACTTACGCATTTAAATTACTATCTGTCTCTATGACGTGGACGCGTACATTAGTTATTTTTGTCGCCGCCATTTTCCCGTCATCAGATTCTGGCACGCCCGGTGGGACATATTTCTCCCCTCATCTTTGAAATTCCAACATATCATACAACATATGTACTCATAATACATCTTCAAAATATATCATATTTGAGAGGACTATTATATGGATCCTCCATTTTTCAAGACAGGGAAACATGAGCAACAAGTTGTGTCTATCTGCTATGGATCTATTTAGTTTGATGTGCCAATTTGTCCTCTCATGACTTTACTAAGCCAAAGCCTGCTTAGGAGGCCATCTACAACTAAACAAGGCTAAGAAAAATCTCCACATTATAGATAGGTTGACTCGTGTTCTTCCGGACTCATCCAATAGAACAAGAGCTGCAGCAAGAGCTTTAAGAGCTGTTTCAAATGATCAGCTTGTGAGTGTACATATGGCTGTTTAAGCCGATTCGGTTCCTCCGGCTTTGCAAAGGCATCATGTGTCAAGCCTACTAACCAGCAGGCTGCATTGAGGTTCCATAGCACGTCATTCGAAGAGTGGCTGGTTCTTGCAAAAGAGAGCAGCCCCACTAAAGATCACTTCATCGATGCACTATGTATTAGCTCTGCTTACTCAAAAAAGACACGAACCAGTTTCTTTGTCTACTACATCGACCAAGGTCATGGTACCGCTCACTCCTTCCAAAATGAAGGTGGGCGCATCGTCGAGCAAGGTTTTTCATGAATCATATGTAACAGGCTCATACAAGCTCGTGCCAAACACGCAAGGACAGCTCTTAAGGCTTCCGCGGTGGAGAAAGGAATGGCTATGATGGTGGAGGAAACTGAACCTCCTTGACCACGCAGTCAACTTCGGGTTGATACGCCCGAGTTCATCCTCATGTACACTGAGCCAAACACCAAATGTTTGCTCATGTGGCGCGGCATGTACCTCACACCGAAGGATACTAGGATAGTTCATGTTGATCCGTCTGCCACACTTTTAGACCCCTTGTCATCACCAGTTGCAATGCCACACCCATCATTTGAAGCTTCCTTTGACCTGGCTCGTCACCACTGCCGACAGAGGGCTCATCAAGCGTGGGTCGATCTGCTATCAGCAGTCGACTCCAACCAAGAAAGACAGCATCAAAAATAAGTTGCTTACCCCATCTGAAATAGAGATGCGAATGCCAACGCAATAATTTTTTGAAGGCGTGGCACTGATTTTCATACAATCATAACACAAAGTATATGTCAAACGCTGAAAGATATGCTGCTAGGCCATTCCATGTCAGCAGATGACGTTGGCAGTGCAATCATGCGCCGAGCATACACACTTGCCAAATGGCCGAAGTATGAAGGAAGAACCCAAGAGACGAGAGTATGTCATTTATGCTGGTTGTGAAATGCAAGGGTGTAGCCCTTGAAAGAAATGAGATGGCAGTATGAGCTGACTCTTGATATAGCAGGATACAAGGAGAGAATGATTCGTCAGCAAGTGAAGTTAGTGGAGTGCACCGTGAGCAAGAAATATGAACATGCGCCAAAGAAGAAGAAGGAAAAAACCCACAACGCTCACTCTTTGGCCAGCTCACAAGAGAGTTTCAAAAAACTCTTTTGAAATATTTAATTCATTGCCGATGGTGTCATAGAGGCAGGGGACAACAAAAGTGAACCAGCATCAACATCACCAAAGCAGATCTCGAAATATCAACTATCACCGTGTTATAGTCGGCAAACTTATGTTTCCGCTTCTCCAAGAATATGGAAAATGACCTCTTGGATTGTCATCTCAATATCAGCAAGGGTAGCTTAACGATCCGGACAACGTTAGAGACCCTTCAAAGGTTGTTGCCTTTATTGGGTTCATTTAAAAAAAATCTAAACCACTCCAAGTATCATGTCGTGGTTCTCAACAATGAGTATACTAGATATATCCGCATACAGAAAACAACAGCGAAATCTTATTATGGTAGTTAAAATAAATAAATGTATTTTTCTATCTCCACTAGGCCATCACCATGAGATGGAAGTGGACTAGCTTGCATCTGAAAAAATATGTTGATTTTTTCGATGATATTTTCCTCAACTCAAAGCATGATCGAGATCAAGAAAATTAGTTTATTGTGGTATCTAAGTGCCACATGCAAAATGAGTTTAAAAAATTGAGCCCGATAAAATGTGCGTTTTGGGTTTCTTGTGACAACAAAATAATTTAGTGTCATAATCACAAGACATGGCATCCATATGGATAAAAAAAAAGTAGCGGCAATTGCTAAAGTGGTGACATGTGAAAGTTCGAATATAAAAAGAGGTTCCAATGTCACTTGGCACATATGAGAAGGTTCATTAAAAAAAATCTAAGATATGTAACTTTCTCATATATTATAAAAAGGCACCTTGAATTGATGAAATTAGTCCAATGTCACATGACTATAAACTGTTGACATCATGCATCCTATATTTTGTATGAAATAAATACTCCAAGGTTGGGCGAGTATAAACCTTCAACCACATCCTGTAAAGAAAAATCTATGAAATAAAATAACTCCAATGTCTTAGGAGTGATGACATCATGCATACTATATTGTATGAAATAAATACTCCAAGGTTGGGCGAGTATAAACCTTCAACCACATCCTGTAAAGAAAAATCTATGAAATGAAATAACTCAAAATCTATGAAATGAAATAACTCCAATGTCACATGACTATAAACTGTTGACATCATGCATCCTATATTTTGTATGAAATAAATACTCCAAGGTTGGGCGAGTATAAACCTTCAACCACATCCTGTAAAGAAAAATCTATGAAATAAAATAACTCCAATGTCTTAGGAGTGATGACATCATGCATACTATATTGTATGAAATAAATACTCCAAGGTTGGGCGAGTATAAACCTTCAACCACATCCTGTAAAGAAAAATCTATGAAATGAAATAACTCAAAATCTATGAAATGAAATAACTCCAATGTCTTAGGAGTGTTGACATCATGCATACTATATTGTATGAAATAAATACTCCAACATTGAGCGAGTATAAAACTTCAACCACCTCATGTAAAAAATCTACCAATCAAAATTACTCCAAAGTCTTATGAGTATAAACTATGCCAAATTTTTAAAAAATACTCCAAATCCTTATGAGTATAAACTATGCCAAATTAAAAAAATACTCCAAAATCTTATGAGTATAAACTATGCCAAATTTTAAAAAAATACACCAAATTCTTATGAGTATAAACTATGCCATATTACAAAATACTCCAAAATCTTATGAGTATAATCTGTGTGATACTAAAAAATACTCCAACATCCTACGAGTATAAACTATGATGATATTAAAAAAATACTTCAAAATCTTACGAGTATAAACTGTGATGATAAAAAGTACTCCAACATCTTACGAGTATAAATTGCGCCGATAATTAAAAAATACTCCAAAAGTTTGTGAGTATAAATCATGACACTCCAACATCTAATGATAATAAAATGTGGTGTTATTAAAAATTACTCCAACATCTTACGAGTATAAACTGCGACGATATTAAAAAATACTCCAAAATCTTATGAGTATAAATCATGGTACTCCAATATCTTATGAGTATAAAATTTGATGCTATTAAAAAAAGACTCCAACATCTTACGAGTATAAACTGCGATGATATTAAAAAATACTCCAAAATTTTATGAGTATAAATTATGGTACTCCAATATCTTATGAGTATAAACTGTGATGCTATTAAAAAGTACTCCAAAATCTTACGAGTATAAATTATGGTGATATTAAAAGTTACTCCAAGATCATATGAGTATAAACTGTGATGATATTAAAATTACTCCAACATCTAATGAGTATAAACTGTGATGATATTAAAGATTACTCCAACATCTTAGGAGTATAAACTGTGATGATATTAAAAAATACTTCAAATCTTATGAGTATATATTTATATGATATGAAATTACTCCAAAATATTATCAGTATAAATTGCGATGATATGAAAATTACTCAACAATCCTATGAGTATAAATTGTGATCATATTTAAACAACTACAAAATCTTATAGGTATAAACTGTGAGATGATAGTACTCGGGTCACAAAATTCACTCCTAGCATTCACGAGTTTAAACTGATTGCAAAATCCAAAAATTAAAGAAAAGGAAAATTTACTCTTAGCATTCATGAGTTTAAACTGATTGCAAAATAAATAAATAAAAGGAAAATTCACTCCTAACAATCACGAGTCTAAACTGATTGCAAAATCCAAAACGAAAAATATAAAGAAAATTTACTCCTAGCATTCACGAGTCTAAACTGATTGCAAAATCCCAAAAAAAATAAGTCAAAGTCACTCCTAGCATTCATGAGTCTAAACTGATTGCAAAATCCAAAAAATATAAGGAAAATTTACTCCACGCCATCATGAGTATAAACTGGGGCAAATATAAAGAAAACTACTCCACGCCATCATGAGTATAAAATGGGGAAAATATAAAAAAAATTACTCCACGCCATCACGAGTATAAACTGGGGCAAATATAAAATAAAATTTCTCCATGCCATCACGAGTATAAAACCAGGCAAAGATAAAATAAAATTACTCCACACCATCACGAGTATAAATTGGGATAAATATAAAATAAAACTACTCCTTCCACTATGAGTATAAACTGGGGCAAATATAAAATAAAATTACTCCACACCATCACGAGTGTAAACTAGGATAAATATAAATAAAACTACACCTTCCACCATGAGTATAAACTGGGGCAAATATAAAAACAGAAGATTTACTCCTAACATTCACGAGTCTAAAATGTGACAAAAAAAACTACAAAAGGTTGCGAGTCTTGGCATTGCACAAATAAAAAATAGATTCCAAAATAAATAAGACACGCACAAATAAATTTGCCTTGGTAAGCATGAAACAGGGCGCGCTGAAAATACCCACGAGGCTAAAGATCATGTTCAATTGGGACTAAATGGCTCATATTAGCCTCATCAAAGATAGAGAATGGATTAATGGCTCGCCGCAAAAAAAAATACGGTGCATGATAGAGCTGGCCAAACTATAGACGCACAAATAAATAGTCTCGCACGCAAATATCAGTGACCTTACAAAAGCAATGGGTAAAAATCAGCAACTATTCACCCAATCAATATTTTAAATCGTTCTTGTTGGATGTGCTATTAGGCCCTTCGGTGGCTCCTGATTACACAAGGTATATCCAGGCCATAATGGTGTCGTGTGCTACAACCAAAATGGATGTTGGTGCATGTTAAAACTTTTGAGGCGTACAAGAAGCCAAAGTGAAACATGGAGATGACATATCGAAGATCTTCCACCTTGCTGGAAAAGTATCCTACGACCACAAAATCCGCAGGTCTATCAAAAGTAAATAAAAGGAAATTTCCTAAGATAATATTTTCGAGAGATCATTAAGTTCATCCGCAGAGTCACACATGGAACCTGGCTCAAATTCAGAAAAAATAGTGTGCTTCCAATATGCTGGGGCATTTTAACCTTGCCATATCATAATATGCATGGTTAATTAGAGCATGTATCACGTGAACAGGAAAATTTGTTTGCCCTCCTGACACATCCTCCATACGTTCTATGGAGCTTTAGACAAGCCCATGTAAATTATCTTCATATACTTGATGCGAACTCAAGCTTATGCAGCCTCAAAGTGTTTTTTTTCTAAACATTCATAGTTGTTCGAGACAAGCCTAGGAGAAGATATATGTTCTTGATGTTGAAAACATATATAACAATACCTTCATATACATCTCTTCCCATAGAAGGAAACGTGGTGGATTTCTTTAGCTCCATATCTTATCTATCTGATGGAAATATTAGGAGTGAATAAAATTAACTACACTCAAACATCAAAGAAAGATTATCAAGATCATACTCAGGTCGATAAAAGTCCTAGGCGCAGTTGATTTAACTACACCTCGAGCTACAGAAAAGGCGGAAGAAATTGCAAGCCTTCAAAACCATTTGGCGAACAACACACACGCACACGGAAAAAGAATGAACAAATAGCTTCTAGATAATTAAAGTTTATATATAAAGGTATTAAGGATCAATATATCTAAATATAGCATGACATTATGCAAAGGTACAAAATTCTACCTTACCCACCAAGTGCTGCATTAATCCTTTGTGCAACAACTACCAGCAAACCCGATTCAAAAGGTTTGTTGGTTTTGGATCTCATCATGATTATATACCCAAATCTATCGCATCATGTCAAGATATTGCCCGCAAATGGAACCTTGCTATTGCCCCAACTGGTTAAAACTTTATCAGGTTTGGAAATAGCTTTGGTATAGAAAATCCCCACCAGGCCCGGTCAAGATCTGAGAAGAAATGCAAGAGAGGTGCCTCTCCCGAACAGTTCTAAATCACCAAGAAGATTATAAGCATCACCGAGGCACACTACAAGAAAATGTTGTGGGAATTATTACAAGGTGCAGTAATATATGCCACGCTTTCCCACAACATTTCGTATCAATCGAACCTATCCAGATCGGAATAAGCATATTTTTCCACACACGGCTACGCAGCCAATTTTGTTGATGCGGATGAACAATATGACAAGGCGCAATACCAACATAAGTACAAAATTTAGTTTCATGAAAAGACTCCAAAGCTACATGAGTATAAACCGATAGCTCCATGCGGACATATACATATGAAAATTTAAATTGCTCCAATGCCATACGAGCCTAAACTATTGGCACTAAAATTCAAAACATGCTCCAATGCTTTATGAGCCTAAACTATTAGCATTAAAAAAATCTAAAATGCTCCAATGCCATAAGAGCCTAAACTATTGGCATTAAAATACGAAAATTGCTCCAATGCCATAAGAGCCTAAACTATTGGCATTAAAATACGAAAATTGCTCCAATGCTATATGAGCCAAAACTATTAGCATAAAACAAATCAAATGTGCTCCAATGCTATAAGAGCCTAAACTATAAGCATCATATGAAACTGGCTCCAATACTATATGAGCCAAAACTATTAGCGTAAAAGAAATCAAGTATGCTCCAATGCTATACGAGCCTAAACTGTTAGTGTCATATGCAAATTCAAATTGCTCCAATTCTATATGAGCCTAAACCATAAGCATCATATGAAAATTTTAAATGCTCCAATGCTATATGAGCCTAAACTATAAGCATCATACGCAAATTTAAAATGCTCCAATGCTATACGAGCCTAAACTATAAGCGTTATATGAAAATTTAATTTGCTCCAATGCTATAAGAGCCTAAACTATAAGCATCATACGAAAGTTGCTCCAATGCCATACGAGCCTAAACTATTGGCACTAAAATTCAAAACATGCTCCAATGCTTTATGAGCCTAAACTATTAGCATTAAAAAAATCTAAAATGCTCCAATGCCATAAGAGCCTAAACTATTGGCATTAAAATACGAAAATTGCTCCAATGCCATAAGAGCCTAAACTATTGGCATTAAAATACGAAAATTGCTCCAATGCTATATGAGCCAAAACTATTAGCATAAAACAAATCAAATGTGCTCCAATGCTATAAGAGCCTAAACTATAAGCATCATATGAAACTGGCTCCAATACTATATGAGCCAAAACTATTAGCGTAAAAGAAATCAAGTATGCTCCAATGCTATACGAGCCTAAACTGTTAGTGTCATATGCAAATTCAAATTGCTCCAATTCTATATGAGCCTAAACCATAAGCATCATATGAAAATTTTAAATGCTCCAATGTTATATGAGCCTAAACTATAAGCATCATACGCAAATTTAAAATGCTCCAATGCTATACGAGCCTAAACTATAAGCGTTATATGAAAATTTAATTTGCTCCAATGCTATAAGAGCCTAAACTATAAGCATCATACAAAAGTTGCTCCAATGCTATAAGAGCCCAAACTATAAGCATCATACGAAAATTGCTCCAATGCTATATGAGCCAAAACTATTAGCATAAAACAAATCAAATATGATCCAATGTTATAAGAGCCTAAACTATAAGCATCAAATATGCTTAAGTATGTTCCAATGATATATAAGCCTAAACTATTAGGGTTCATATAGAAATATTTTGATAACTAAAAAATGCTACAACACTTCACGAGCCAAACCTATAGGATAAAAAAAATGCTAACAAAATGAAATATTAAATTGCTCCAATGCTATACGAGCCAAAACTATAAGCATCATATGGAATTTTAAAACGCTCCAATTCTATGAGAACCTAAACTATATGCATCATATGCAAATTTAAAATGCTCCAATGCTATGCGAGCCCAAACTATATGCGTCATATGCAAATTTAAAATGCTCCAATGATATGCAAGCCCAAACTACAAGCGTCATATGCAAATTAAAAATGATCTAATGCTATAGGAGCCTAAACTATATGTGTTATATCAAAATTTAAAATTATCAAATTCTATACAAGCGTACACCAGAAGCATGATACACAAGATTTAAATATTTAAAATATTGCTCAAATGTTTTGCGAACTTAAACTGGAGCACCCAAAAATGCTCTAGTGCTTAGTGAGCCTAATCTGTAAGCATCATATTTAAAAGTGCCTCACTACTATACGAGCCTACCATCATACTGGCCAACACACCATAAAAAGTTTTCCCTTTGGAACTATACCATGAGCTTTCATTTGGAACTATAAAAAGTTTTCCCTTTGGAACTATACTGGCCAACATCATACTAGCCAACACACCATAAAAAGTTTTCCCTTTGGAACTATACTGGCCAACACACCATCATACAAGCAAATAAGTGAACGGTTCTGTAATTGTGGTAAACATGATTATATGGCCACAATTGGAAAAATGATCATGAAAATATTTTAGTTAAATGAAATTACCCGGCAGTGGTAAAACAAACAATAGAGGTGAAAGATTTTTCAACACTTTCGACCCTTTATCTCATCTAAAGTCGCAAAGGGATATTAAAATCAATGTACCATGGCTAGAATTATACCAAATCTCTAGTGGTAAAAGAAAACATCCTAGACACGTAAAATTCTAAATCATTACCTTTTTTTAATATCACCCGCATATATCTTTCGAGCTCTGGATCTGAATCAAAATCTAATTCAAATCCAGACCTCGAGGGGCATCTGTTGACACTGATTTTGGCTTATAATTTAAGAATAAGCCAATAGTTATAAGTATGATAAAAATAGATAAATATGTACTTAAAGCCCAGTTCTAATAATCTAAAATCAATTATAAGATACATGGCTTTTCGTGCGCTTGCATTGTCGCTGGCACATGCGGTCTAATATTGACCAAAATCATTACCGTCACCGGTAGCGCTAAATTTCCAAAGTTATTTGACCGCATGATAAATGTTGGCGTGGTTCCGGCAACCCTATAAAATACGGTCGTCTTGTATTAAATTAAGCAGCAAAATATGTAGAAATATACTAAGCAATATAGAAATCAATGATGTGTATATTGAGGTGCTCAAATTGTTACCAAGCCAAGCCCATTAGCAAAATGGCTACGTGCATGCATATGGTGCATATGGCTATAGGCTGAAGGCTTACACACTAGATTGGAGCCCAGATCTTAATTAGCATACAAGTGCATCAGTGGCCAAATCCATACGATCGATTAATTCACAACCAGAGCTAATCAGCTCAGCCCTAAAACGGGATATGCATTAGCTCACGTTGAATAATCGGCCATACGTACACGGTGATTAAAATGGCTGGAGTTGCCGGGTCAGATATCTCCAGCATACCCACGATTGGCATGACGCCCATGCATCAGCCGATTGCTCCCACGATATGCAGAACGTGTGCGATATGCACATCTCTGGAAACTTCCCTCGTCAGCTGCCTATAAAAGGATCAGCAAACAACTCCCAGGCGGCGAACGCCCCTCCCCCGTCCATCGCCAGAGCCCAGAGGGCGCTCCGTTCCAGTCCATCGCTGGCATAAGCTCGCCCATGGCTGCCGCCAAAATCATCCACCAGCACTCACCGCTTCAATCCATCGCTGCTGCCCAAATCACCATTCGCTAATCATCGACGCAGAGAGTGCCGCTCTAGTTCCATCCGCAGCTGCCCAGATCACCGCCTCGCTAGCCATTCACCAAGCCAACGCTGCCAAAAAATTAGCTTGCCGAAACTCACGCTGCTGCCGATGTACGTACGCGTTGCCGGCCGATCGTCGCCGACGCTGCCGTACGGACACGCCGGCGCTCCTACATCTCCACGCAAAGGTAATAAAAAGAAGGTTCATACTCTCCTGATCCCATGGTGATTGTTGCTCCATACAACACATATATTTTCTAGGTTCAAATCCCTACATAATCCAAAGTTCATATCTTGTTTGGTCTCATGATGATCTTTGATCTCATGTGATACACTTCAAGAATAGAACCAAAGTTCATATCTTGTTTGGTCTCATGATGATCTTTGATCTCATGTGATACACTTCAAGAATAGAACCAAATTCATATCTTGTTTGGTCTCATGATGATCTTTGATCTCATGTGATACACTTCAAGAATAGAACCAAATTCATATCTTGTTTGGTCTCATGTGATACAATTTAAGAATAGAGCTAAAATAGATATTGATTGGATTGCACATATTGCACATATTGCTCTAATTTGCCCAAATTAATATATCCCTTGTTTTGGTCTCATGGTAAAATCCCATGAAGATACAAATCGGGATAATCAACCAAAGCCTACTTTGGTCTCATAGTGATCATTGGTCCTATGATGATACAAATTAGGTGCACATGATAAAATTATGCTTGCTCCGGTCACATGGTGATTAAGGATAGAAATAGAAGTAAAACTCATGCTGTTTTGGTTTCATATGCTAGTAGAAATTAAGACATATTTGCTAGTCCCCTAAATGGATGAATTATTGTAGCATGCCATTTGCCTAGGTAATAAACTTGAGCAACGTAAACTTCACCATAAAATAAACCACAGGCCCATCGGCATATGTTAACTAAAATAAATTATGTATTCCCTCATATGGATGTAAGCATGGATTCCGATAAATTGTTTGATGGGTAAATTCACTCATATTGGTTTTGCACTAGATACGAAGTAGTGTATGTGAAATATTCTGTACTCCATTCCACGTTAGGAGTTACAAAGAAAACTAGTACACCATATTGTTAGTACTAGAACTAAATATAATGATCAAAGTGCTTGTACATGATATTTACTCCAGGCATAGTTTACTCCCATATAGCTAAACTAAACCAAGAAGTTGCCATACGTTTTATCATGCTCCATCAAATATAAAATTGATATATACTTCGAGTTTGGTTACACTACGTGCATAAATGCTATGCTATGTTGGTGATAATACAAATGAGAAGAAATCACAAAACTCCACTTGGTTATGCTACACGTGGGCGTATTGTCACACGGCGTTAGTAATAATACAAGTGAAGTGAAACTCATGAAATATGTTCGTATAGAAACACTAGTCTCTCATACAAAACTAGTGCATAAACATAGGTGTTGAAACCATATTGCACCATCAAGTTGCATGCATATATTCAATGGAAAGTCCGCATGCTCACAAATCAACATATACTCTTGCTTGGTCACACTACATGCTATGCTAGTGATGATACAACTAAGAAGAAATAACCATACTTCGCTCGGTTATGCTACACGTGGGCATATTGCTACACGGCGCTAGTTATAACACAAGTGAAGCCAAAGTTAATCAAATTCTCATGTGGCATACCTATCCAAGAAACATAGGGTAAAATCATGCCTAGCCAAATCAACTCGCATTTTATACTATCCATCATGCTAGTAATATAGATGAAGTTGAGTAGAAACCAAGTTGGCCGTGCACTGAAAATATAGCATGAGCCGAATGTCGTCAAATAGTGGGTTGGTTAAAATATTAAACTACTATTATCAAATATTAGTACAATTAAATACGTACGCCAAAGTCTAGCTAGACGAGTCTCCAAAATAGACAGATCTAGTCTCCGATGCGATATAAATAAATTCCCCATATAAGCTTCCATGCTCTAAAATTCAAATATAAAAGCCTGCACCTGTATGCTAATATAAATGCTTCCGAACATGGATTAGCACCACATTGCAGTACCTACTTGTCGTATGCATCAGTATTAAGAAAAAATGCATGGCTGATACTGGAAGATGTTAGGAACCAAACTAGGCATACCCCTAACTTGTAAAACGAGTTGGTATTATATCCCTAGTACTAAAAGAAACGTGAAAGGCTAATTGTTTTGAGCCATCGCTTCATGCATGTAGAAAAGTTCTGTGCATGTTCCATAACTAAATTTGCATACGGTTTCTTGTACTGATAATACTAGTACAAGAATAGATGATGATGCATGCGCACATATCCTATCCAGCAAATGTAGGATCAAAGTAAATACTGTGCCTAGCTATATCAAAACTTCATTATATGCTACATATATTTAAGTAGTAAAATAAATGAAGCATGCTAGGAAAACATACATTAAAAAGGATGCCACGTATCTAGGAAGACAAACTTCAAGTTCGGCGAGCAGATTTCATCGACAACCGCGAGGAGGACTTCTTAGTTTATTTCACATTTTTTGTAATAGTCATATGATGTAACTCTATGTAATAGATATGTTGGAATTCTTAATCAGGGGTTTTCTCTCCGGAGATGTAATTAACAGTTCTTTTATGTAAATGTGAAAGTTCTGGAAATAAAGTACCTGCAATGTTTGATCCTTTTTATTTGTCCAATGCACTTACGCATTTAAATTACTATCTGTCTCTATGACGTGGACGCGTACATTAGTTATTTTTGTCGCCGCCATTTTCCCGTCATCAGGCCCACTAAACCTTCTCCCTATTTAAGGGTGACGGTTCCTCGTCGTCCCCAACGCATTCCTCACTCCGCCATTTCCAACTTCTTAGCCCTCTGCCTCTAGAGCTTCCGCGCCGCCGTTCGCCGCCGAAGCTGTTCTTCCCGACGAACTTTTGAGGGGACTGCGTCGCCCACCTCAGGCTCTCGAGGTTCCTTGCTTCCGCCACCCTCTCTTCTTTCTGGCGCACACTGTCCCTCGAGCTTCCGCGCCGCCGCTCGTTGCCGAGGCAGTTCTCTCCGGCGAACTTCTGCTTCGAGGTCGTGAGGAACCTCCGACGCCCGATGCGCCTCGAGCTCCTCCCGCGTCGG
Source organism: Lolium multiflorum (assembly GCA_030979885.1). Lineage (NCBI taxonomy): Eukaryota > Viridiplantae > Streptophyta > Magnoliopsida > Poales > Poaceae > Lolium > Lolium multiflorum. The sequence goes on along the minus strand of CM061752.1, from coordinate 111,308,249 downwards.
CATTGAAGGTGAGACAACAGAGGAATTCTTCCAGTTGCCCCAACCACCGGCCGCATTAAAGCGTGCAGACGCGGAGGGAGGTTGAGGGTGCGCGAGCTGGCGGTCCACGTCCGCGACAACCGGCCGCAGGCAACGGAGGGGAAGGCGGCGGCGGCGAAACCAGATCACGATCTGTAGCTGGAGAAACGGCGGCCGTGGTGGGAGGGATTACCTGTGGCCAGAAACCAGGAGGGATCTGGGAGGGGGTGGTGGGAGAAGGCTCGGGAGAGCGGCCGCGACAGCTTTGACGGTGGGCGGAGTAGCCGGAGCGGACATTGCCGTGCAGGTCGCGGCTTGATTTTTTTTCTTTTCGAATCATGACCTTGATGTTTCGGGTCGGGTACTGTACATCGGTAGCGTTACTTTGGCTGGCCCACACGGTGATGAGCGCACCGTCCAAACGCTGAGAACCCAGGGAATGCAACAACTTTAATCTGTTTAGTTAATATGAATTTGGTATTTATCCGCAAGGCGTATTGCTTATTATTATGTTAAACCTGCGAACCCAAAAGTGACAGTTAGGAAAAAAATAATGGGAATTTGTGATAGTTCGAGGATATTGTGTGGTTATGAAGTGTTAATGCTTTGTTTCGAGCTATTCAAAAGAATATAACTTAATTGCCTATAGTTTCAAGTTGGCCCCGGTAAAATGGGCAGGCAGGACAAAAGATGTTATGCAAATTCTCTTGTTAGTATGCATAATATATTTGGATCATACACCTACACACAACTAAATTAGAGATAAATGCTACATTATTAGGATTACATTATATGATCAATATCATTCATACACCCCGCTATCACCTCATGGCTACGTTTTTAGCCACTGTAAGTTACACATCACTACTTCCGGTGAAAACTAGAAATCTGCTGGTATTGTTTACTACTTGTTTTTACTACTTTGAATCAATAACTATAAATCACCACTTGGTTAGTGAGTTCATTGATATACATGTGTGGTTGAGAGTGACGTCTCAATTGCTAAAATCTTATTAATATTCTTGTGTTCTCCTTAAATCGAACTATAAATTTGGTGAATGTACAAGGACGTCGCCTAGAGGGGGGGTGAATAGGCGGGTTATAAAAACTTCTACTTGAGAGCTAAACAAGGCGGAATAAAACTATTTAGTATTTACTTGTTTAGCTCAAAGCCTATCAACTAAGGTTTGCCTAAGTGCACCAACAACCTATGCTAAGCATGATGAGCAACTAGGTGATAACAAGCTAGATATGGAACAAGAAGCATAAGGATTATCACAATGTAAAGCGCATAGGTAAGGAGCTCGGGTTGAGAAGTAACCGGTGCACGAGGAGACGACGATGTATCCCGAAGTTCACACCCAAGGGTGCTACGTCTCCGTTGGAGCGGTTTGGAGGCACAAGGCACTCCAATGAGCCGCTAGGGCCACCGTATTCTCCTTGAGCCTTTCCACCAAGGGAAAAGCCTCGATCCACTAAGGGACACTTGAGGGTGGTCACCGAACCTGTACAAGCTTGGGGCAAACCCAAGTATCAAGCTTGAGGCAACTCCACAACACGGAGGCTCTCAAGTACAAGGCCACAAGAGGCTACAACACGCCACACCGGCAACAAAGCCACCAAGACACCAACGCGCCACAACCGGCTCCAAAACCACAAAGGCTACCACACTCCACAAAGGCAACAACGCCACAAAGACGACAAGGCCACTAAGACAACAACACCACCAAGGTCAACACACCCTCTACGAGACTGAAACCCCGGAGAGAACCCAAATCGATGCACCTAATGCAATGGCTAAGAACACCACTAAGATGCCCAAGTTCTTCTCTCCCAAATTCCAACAAAGCTACAAAAGCTATTGGGGGAATAAGGGAGGAAGAACAAAATAGAGGAGGAACACAAAATTACTCCAAGATCTAGATCTAGCAAGATCCCCTCACTTGGAGAGGGATTCAATTGGTGAAGCTCTAGATCTAGATCTCCTCTCTCCTTTCCCCCAAAAATATGCAAGAAATAGTGAAGAGGAGGAAGAATCTCTCCAAGGTCAACAATGGAGGAGAGAGAATGAGTGGGAAGAAGTAGTTGGGTCAGAGGTGGAAGAGGGGTATAAATAGGGGGCCCAAAATATAGTTGTTGGGGTTGGAAAAATGGTCAGATTCGCCCGAGCGGTACTACCGCTTGTCAAAGCGGTACTACCGCTCGCGCGCAAACTGAGCAGAAAACAGACAGAAAAACGACCCAAACCGGTAGTACCGCTGCACAGAGCGGTACTACCGCTTGTGCTAAAATAATGCAGATGAAAGAGAGAGAGAGTGGACAGTAGTGCATGTGGCAGAGCAGCAGGGCGCGCGCATGAAGGCGAGCCACCAGCAGCAGCAGTGCGGGGCGCGTGGAGCAGCGCAGGTGGGGCCGAGCAAAGGCAGCGGCAGCAGCGCAGCAGCGAGCGGGCGGGGCGTGCGCGCGTGGGGATCGAGCCTTGCTCTCCCTGCATGGTCAACGCCACGAGCGCGTGCTGGCCGGGGCGGGAGCAGCGTGCGTGGGTGGCGCCCTGGTAGCGGCTGGGCCGGTGAGGCGGTGGCGGCCCAAGGAGGAGAGGAGTGGGGGCGCGGTAGTGGGCTGGGAAGGTGGCGGCGGCCCACTACGGGGCAGATCCGGTGGAGGCTGGGGAAGAAGGAGGCCGCCTGGCCGGCCGGTACCGCCTGGGCACGTACACCTGATACGTCTCAAACGTATCTATAATTTCTTATGTTCCATGCTACTTTTATGATGATACTCACATGTTTTATACACATTATATGTCATTATTATGCATTTTCCGGCACTAACCTATTGACGAGATGCCGAAGAGCTAGTTGTTTGCGCTATTTTTGGTTTGAAATCCTACAAAGGAAATATTCTCGGAATCGGACGAAATCAACGCCCGAACTTTTTTTCCAAGCTTCCGAGAGCCGAGAGGGATCAGAGCCCTAGGGGCCCCACACGTGGTGGCGGCGCGGCCCGGGGCGCGCCCTAGTGTGTGGGACCCCCCCCCTCCGACTCCGTTTCTTCGCCTATATAAGTCGTCATGACCTAAAACTTCGACACGATTGACGAAACTCCGGAAAGACTCCAGGACGCCGCCGCCATCGCGAAACTCCGTTTCGGGGACAGAAGTCTCGTTCGCACGCCGCGGACGGAATTGCCTCCGGAGTCATCTCCATCGACGCCACCTCCATCTTCATCGCCGTTGCTGTCTCCCGTGATGAGGAGGGAGTAGTTATCCCTCGAGGCTAAGGGCTCTACCGGTAGCTATGTGGTTAATCTCTCTCACATGTACCCCAATACAATGATCTCATGAACTGCCTTGCATGATTGAGATCCATATGATGAGCTTTGTATCACTATTAATCTATGTGCTACTCTAGTGATGTTATTAAAGTAGTCTATTCCTCCTTCATGATGTAATGTGGACAGTGTGCGCATCATGTAGTACTTGGCGTAGGTTACGATCGTGATCTCTTGTAGATTGTGAAGTTAACTATTACTATGCACTCTAGAGTTACTTTATATGAACTCCGGAATTACTCTCTATGGTGTGACAGTGACAGTGTTTGCATCTTGTGTGATTCCTTTATGACGTTGTGGAGCTTGTTTACTCCGGCTTGAGGGTGCTCTCGTAGCCCTACACAATGAATGGTGTTTTTTATCCAACAATAGAGTCTTTGAAAGTAGTACAAAGGAAGAGAACTTATTTATTATGTGATCAATGTTGAGAGTGTCCACTAGTGAAAGTAGGATCCCTAGGCCTTGTTTCCAACAAACACCGCTTACTTACTGTTCTACCGCATGTTTACTTGCTGCAATATTTACTTCATATCGCAATTACCATCTACCACCATCTATATCATCTGCGTTTTAATATCTCTTCGCCGAACTAGTGCACCTATACATCACAAGTGTATTAGGTGTGTTGGGGACACAAGAGACTTCTTGTATCTTAATTGCAGGGTTGCTTGAGAGGAATATCTCTGACCTCTACCTCCCTGAGTTCGATAAACCTTGGGTGATTCACTTAAGGGAAACTTGCTGCTGTTCTACAAACCTATGCTCTTGGAGGCCCAACACTCTACAAGAATAGAAGCACACGTAGACATCAAGCTATTTTCAGCGCCGGGGAGGTAAGGTAAAAGGTATTCACATCCTCCGACTACTAAGCTATTTCCTAGCACTGTTGCCGGTGTGTGAGTGCTCGAAGCTATCTCCTTTAGATTCTGCAATTATATCTTTTTGTTTCTTGTTTTTATTTTCACTAGTTAGGCATAATGGAAAACAAAACAAAAATTGGTGAGCTTTTTAATCTTTTCCTGAGTTAGAATTATTTAATGCGAAAATTAAAAAACCTATGGAACCTTATTTGCATGCTAGTAGCAATGTTATTAGTATGAACGCAATTACTGCTAATGCTATGGAAAAGTCTAAGCTTGGGGAAGCTAGTTTTTGTGATCTTTTTAGTTTCCCATCTTTAGGGGAGAAAATTTGCTCTGATAATACTTTATCTCCCATATGCGATAACTCTAATGATGCTTGTGATATTTTAAATCCACCTACTGAAAGTACTGCTTTCAAGATACCCATGAAAATTATTGAACGTGTTATGGATAACCGCTATGAAGGGGATGGAACTGTTCATCCTGGAGATCATTTACTGTTTCTACATGAATTATGCGGGTTATTCAAGTGTGCAGTATTTCTATGGATGAAGTTAGGAAGAAATTATTCTCTATGTCGTTGTCTGGTAAAGCGGCGCATTGGTATAAACTGCTGAAGGATGGGCATTCTCTTGATTGGAAGGATATTGTGCCTCTATTTTATTCTAAATTCTATTCTCCAAGTGAAATTCACAAAGACCGAAACCGCATATACAATTTCTAGCCTCATGATGGAGAGAGTATTGCCCAAGCATGGGGAAGGTTGAAGTCTTTAATGCTCAAATGCCCCATTCATGAGCTTCCTGGTAATATCATCATTGATAATTTCTATGCAAGACTTTCTTTTCAAGATAAAACCTTGCTGGATACTACTTGTTCTGGATCATTCACGCGCAACAAAGAAGATTTTAAAAGGGACCTTCTTGATTGGATTGAGGAGAACACGAAGATTGGGAGAACGACAAAGGTAGACAGAGATAAATTATGATTATGAATGCATTGAAACTTTTATGGATATATAAAATTCGAAATATGAGTGCTACTTATGGTCTTTGTGATGACCCAGTACCACCATGGTGTAGTACACAAGTCGTTGACATAACACAAGTGAAACACCGTTCCACTCATATTACATCCCTCAGTGGTACAACAGAAACATATGCGAGTCCAAGGTATGTCTATAGAAGGATACACAAGCTGTTTACAGAAGATTAACACAGCCTCCTACTTTACAGTGAGGTAAAACTTCAAATAAAGCTCCAGAAGAATGACTCGTAATCTAACTTATTGCTAACTTAAGCTAAAGAGCTACTTGGCTTGCTATAGACATATAGCTACTTAGGTGCTAGGATTAGGGAAAGATTCCCTTCTAGTACTAGTCTAAGTTTCCACTCTAGTTGATGCAGAAGTTGACTCCATTGACTTCTTTGATTGGATTCTTCATCTTGTTGCGGTTGACTCCTTTGTCTTCGAGTTCCACGGTAGTTTCTCCTCCGGTGCCTCCATAGCTAAGCAGGGGATTTAAGAGTGGGATGAGTACGAGCGTACTCAACAAGTTCATATTAGGAAATAGGTGTATCATGCACTAGCTACAGCCATAGACCAGAAAGTCATAGGCGAATGCAAGTTTTCATAAACATTTCTTCAAAAGGTTTATTTTATTCTGAAAACTATGCCCATCAGTCTTCACAGTTGACTAGAACTTCACGGAGTTCCTTTCCTGCCGTTCGCTCCTTCCCAACAGGGAGTGACAGTCACAATTCAGTATCCTCTGCAGAGGTGCGTTACTTTTCCCATAAGAGAACTTAACCTTGTTGCCAACCGAGTAGCTTGCTCGTTCACACTTCCTTTGGTGTGAGGTCAGGTATAAGAACCAAGCCCACACCGCCTTCTCTGCGACTGCAAACCCACCCTTTTGTCCGACCGTACACCCCCAGTAGACTTCTTCCGATAATACGGCTTTACTCATGGTGTACTCCGGACAATCCATCATAGATCGTAGAGCTAACATCACTAATGGATGGGGATTTAAAAGGCTATCCCAACCTACGGCGTGCCTCCAACACCCCGCAGCTCTACCAGTTGGCGTGCGAAGGGGAAAAGATACGGCTGGCTTCCCGAGCCATTATAGATCTCATGGTTAACGCGGTTTGTACGGCGCTAGAATCACTGGACGGCATTGGTACTTAGTCCTAGATGAGTAATGGAACCTCCACCAATCAACACATACCATGGTTCCATTGCCCACCACATAGTCATATTCAATTGTAAAATAATATTTGCTTTTCAATGCATGAGTGATAAGTATAGTACTTTGCATATAGTTTGATAAAAATAATCAAATGACATGAGCAAGCGATGAACTTGCCTTTCCTTGACTGCAAGATTATGCAGGCAAAAGCTTCGATACGTGAGAACTCCAAATTCTGAAATACCATCATTGTCCGGTAAGGACAATGTTTAAAGAAGCAAAGATGCTATAATGCATAGTATGAGATGCAATCGTCCCGAGCGTAACTTAACCGCGATGATTTAGGATGTATGAGTTATAAAGATTTCTTTAGGGTTGGTTGTACTTTTAGAATGGTTCTCAAACAAGGTTCTTATTAGGGTTTGGTTATATTAATATCATAAACAAGTGATATAATGCATTATAATAATCATACACACAAAGGAATGGTTGTTGCATAACAAATTAAGAGTAGTGGTCAGTACTAAGTTTTACAGAACATGGTTGATGATTATTTATATTATACTTCAAAAGAATAACTTTTGAAGAACACATTGATTAAGAAATAATAAGTATTTCAAATAAGAACTATGGGTTTCTATAGTTTGATTGACATTCGTACTTCAAAATAATAACTTTTGAAGAACAGGTTAAATAAGAAAAGAACTACTATGAATAGGAGCTATGGCTTCTAGGGTTTACTAGTGGGTTCATTTGGTTTTCTAATAAAAACTAGTTGGGTTCTTTAAGTGGAATGGGTTTATATGTAGCAAGTATTGGTAGGGTTATTACCATGGTTTCCCACGTACATCATATCAAAGGATGGTTATTAAGATGGTTCCATAAGTTTGCTATTAAGTTTACTATGGCTTCACATTTGCTTTACTAAATAATCTCTAATGGTTTATAAGTTAAGTGGTTTATGATCCTTAAGTAGGGTTTAGTGGGATAGGAGCATGTGTTGTGAATTATTACACAAGGTTGGTACTAGGGTTCATCATTATGGTTCTACTAGGGTTTGATGGTTGAGGTTGATCTTAATGATATGGTATATAGGAGTGTTGATCAATGGTACTAATCCAATTAACAAATTAGGGTTTGCTCCTAAGTGATTCTAGGGAATCATATAGGTTTTAATTAAGAATAGGGACATGCAATGATAATCTCATGGGACTTGGTTTTATGCTAGTGGATCATAAGCATGCATTGAATAGTTGCTTATTAGGGTTCTATATGTCAAGTAAATCTCACATGATCACATGTGACACATAACTAGGGTTTTAGAATATAACTAAGGTGAAATGATCACATAAAATAATGGGATGCAGATTCTAACTTATAATACAACTAGGGTTTTTAAATTATGATCCAATTTTGAAAGTATTACTTGATACTAGAATTAATGTGATTAAGTACTTGGAATAAAGTTATTAATAATTTTAACATGCTATTAATTTTTAGAGGGTTTAAGAATTAAAATAATTACTAGTTAGGGTTTAATTAGAAACTAGGGTTTTATAATTATGATTAGGTTTTAAAATAATGACTTGTTAATTTAAGAATGTTTAAGTTAAAAATTGAGTTATCAAAATAATATTAGTTGTTGGTATTTTCTTGCTTTATTAATATTTAAAGAAAATGGTAAATGGTAATTTGCAAATTAGGGTTTATGAATTACCACTAATATTTTTAATTGATGAAAATATGATCAAGAAATTTAATCTTAACATTTTATTTACTTACTGAATAGATAATATTAAATTTTGAAACTTAACTATTTATTGAATTCAAATTGGATTTCAAACAATTGAAAAGGCATAATTAAAAAGGTTAAAATAAGTGAATTTTGATTTTGACACACATTTTTGTTTTATATTTTATTTGAATATAGTTTATTTTTGTGAGCATTTTGATATATTATTCATATTTTTCTGAGTTGAAATGAATTTTATATAATTTTGCAAAGTTTCATATTTTTCTGGTTTTTAAACTAAATAGAAATTACTACACATACCAATTCGAGATTTACCCACAGTCACTGACTGGTGGGCCTGTTGACTGAGTCAATTGCCACGCGGGCAACGACCAGTCAACAGAACTGAGGTGGCGGTGCCACGTCGATCTCGCCGGAGGGGACGCCGGTGATGCTCCGGCGAGCTACGAAAACGACGCTAGGGACTCCCAGAGACTACCTAATCTAGCGCGTTCGAACCAGGGTTCGATGCTGAGCACACGCGCGTGAACGCCACCACCCAAAGGTCACCGGAGCATCGCCGGTGAACTCGTCTGCAGCGGCGCGGCTCGGCCAAAATGCAAAATGGGGCTAAGATGCATGCTAGGAAGCGAGAGCTGGCCCTATAGACGCGCAAACTCACCCTGAAACTCAAGGTGTGGTCGGATCCGGCGATGGTCGACGGAGACGACGGCGACTGGTGATTTCCCGGGGAACCCGAGGGAAAAGGAACGCCAAAATTCTTCCTCGCCCTGGCTCCCCTTGATGTGCTACTCCTCCAGGATGCTCTACGTGGCCAGGCGCGTCGACTGAGCCACGCCATGGGCTCCGGGATGGCCTCCATCGACGGCTTCTTCCTCGACACCGGCGATCTGGCGCAGATGAAAACGGGAGCTAGAGAACTAGAGAGAGAGCGAGAAGAGGTGAAGCGGAACTAGGGTTGCGAGGCGCTTCTCCTTGACTATTTATAGAGCTCGAGGTGGTCTGGTTCGAGATGCCGGCGGCGACAGTGAAGTGCATATGGGCGTGAATCTTGATGCTCATGGATAGACTCGGACGCGAGAGGAGTTGGGCGCGGTTCTGAGATGGCCTGCGACGTCCAGGGTCGTCCTTATCGCCGCCGTGGTCGTGGCCTACTGGCGCAGGCGTGCTGTCGACGCCGGGGAAGAGAACGAAGACGATGGCCTCCTTTTTATTTCTGAAACGATATGGACCGTTTCCTTGGTGGGCTGGGCCGAGTCTTGGGCTGCGTTGGTTGGCTTCGGCTGCTGCGGTGCCGGGCTGCGACGGCCTGCTATGGTCTGGCAAGGTAAGTTTCCCTCTCTTTTTCCTTTTAAATTTTTTTTGTTTTTATATTCTGGTTTGTATTCAAATTTAATTTCTGGTTTGTTTTGCAGGATCTAAAATATTTGAGTATCAAGATAATTTGATAATCAGGCTTACTGCATGGTTTTATTATTTTAAACAAATAGTTTGGTTAGGATTCAATTGAGATCTTGTGAGACTTGAATTAAATAGAAATGGTTTAGGTATTTATCTCAACTCTTTAAATTTAGAAATCAAACCTATTTTGAATGATTTGAAGTTTATAACCAGTGCATGGTAAACATGTCATTAAGTTTTGTTATTACTTAACAATATTGAGGGTTCCCATGTATTTTATATTATGGTTAGAGTTTTAAATTAAATGGTAATGAGAATGGGATGAATTCATCATTTTATGTGAAGGATTATTTCTTAGGGTTTAAGAAGATGGTTGGATTCACTCTATGTTAAATAATCTTGCTTAGCAAACTACTACTTGAATTATTTAAAATGAATCCTAAACTCATCATGATTAACTCTTTTGTTGAGGTGAGACCATTTTATAAAATACTACGCATTTGGTTCACTTAGGCAAAGTATTTGAATTGCAAAGTAGAATAGGATATTGGTTTCATTCTACTCACCCAAATGACATTAAGTCATTAGGTATGCAAGGCTTGGTTGTATCCTTGTGATCCATGATACACAAGGTAGGGCATAATATTTTATGTGGGGTGGATTCTATTTGAAAGGTTTAGAGCTTTAGTGATACTTCACTAATTGAAGTATAAAATAGGCATGAGGCATGGCAGGGTTATAATTATAATCCAAAGTAATCCATGGGTTGGAATTCACATGTAGTTTAGGGTTTAAGTAGTGATCACCAATATGATACACAACTAGAATTAAGATATGGGCATAAGCTTTGGTTAGGTTTCACTAATAGAACATGGCTCTCACCTCCAAGATTAAAGGTTGGTTTGAACAAGTAGGATTTAATACTACTCTAATATTCTCTAGGATAGACATGGATATGGTTAGCATCTATAACCCCTCTCACTTCTCAATGTCTTTTAATAACCTAAGGTCCTACTCAAGAGATGATGATGTGATCTTCTAAATATATGGTTTGCCTAAGAATTCTACCTTGGTATCTTATGTAACTTGTTCTTCTGGAATTCTGATAAACCTGCATCTTGTGGTATGCGTCCACCTCCTAGCTTCTTCATCTTGATCCTAGCTAATGTATGGAGTGGCTCTATGTGTGTTTTTCCTTGTATCATGCTACAAGATGATCAAAGGGATGGAGGGTGTGGCTCTATTTATAGGCTTGGGCAAGTTCTAGCATCATGACACATAGGTGGTGACTCTTGTGTTGGTTAGATGAGTAAGGTGCTTGGTTGTCATGCCCTCATCCATAGCAATCCTTTGAGCATGAGGTGGCAAAGCTTGGGATGCAAGTCATGTAGATATTTTCATCCCATGTGGCTAGATCATTATCCTCTCATATGACTTATTTTTGGATAGCCAAGTGGCATTTGCTACTAAATATCTTGGGGATGGTTTTACTATTGTGGATGAGTCACTATATCATATTCTATTGGATTTATATTATAATATTGGTCAAAAGGTCAAGGTTGAAAGTTATTCCTCAATTTTGGATAGGTGGGTTTGATTTCACCAAGGCATGATCATATGAGTTTCAAAATACTCATAGTTAATTTTATTCAAATAGTTTGGATTATAATTCGTAATGTAAATGGATTTAGTTTTATGATATTCCACGTATTTAATAAGTTATGATTTAAATAAGAATGGGTAGCTTGTATGCAATTTAGACCCTGTGGTTTACCTTATTTATAAGTGAATTAAATTACACACAAAGGTAGTTGCTAACTTTTAAGTGTTGTGTAATAGTTCTAGTTCCTTTGGATCCAACCTATGGATCAAATTATGTCTACCCAAAATAAGGTTTTAACAAAGATCACAGTGAAGTTTATAGCGCTTGACTTGATGATCTACTTCAATTCCAGCAAGTCAAGTGAAACTTCATTGTGGTAAGTTTTATTTGAAAGCGCGAAAATTCCCCGGATTTTCTATGCATGAATGCAATGCACACTTTGGTGTTCTCTCATTTTATTGCCTCTAAACCTGGGATATTACAGCCTCTCCCCCTTAAACTGAACTTCGTCCCGAAGTTCGAACGCTCTCATGTTTCGGAACATTGAAATGTCTTGAACAGATCACCATCCTTCAACTCCATGGTGATCACATTAGATATAATTGAATATATCCCTTTTCCAGATCCTTCCTGGAGTCTTCTGATGTCTGGCACTGATACTTTCTTCAATTCTATGATTTCTTCCAACACTCTAAGCTTATAGGCTTACTCTTCAAAGATTCTTGGATTAGGACATCTTATTATGTTAATAACTTTACTAATGGTTGTGGTGATAGCTTCCTATTTGGGTACTCAAACCTTGGTTCTACCAGCTGCGGTAATCCAGCTGCGGTGCCCAAACCTTAAGTCTAAAGGATTGGTTTAAAGTAAGGTATTGTTTTTCCCTTACTACCATAACGAATGTAATGGTACTTCGTAAGGTATTTATAATAGACATGGTCCTGGTTGTTTAGTCCTACGAATGGATTAGACTCATTTAGTCCATCCAATCATGGCTTCTAGTTCATACTAGTTATCTTCCTTTTGGTTTCTTTAGGTTCCATGAAAGGAATCTTTCTAATAATCATTAGTGTTGGTATGGTCAAACTCCTTCAATCTTTTGTCTTCTTAGGCTTTGATTGTCCTCCGACATCTACTTCCTCCAACTTCATTATCTAATACTTACTTAAGTTCTCTTGGTTTCGAGTAATTATCAATTACCCACTCAAGTTAAGGTATAACCCTTACTTCCTCGAGCTATGAACCTCGGCTTCTGGTCTAACAACCTCCTGAGAGTACTTTTATATGGGTAGTTTCCAACAACCTTATAAAAATAAGATCGGACCTCCTTTCAGTTCAGACCTTTTTCTCCATCTATCATACTACAAATAATATCTTAATACTTCTCCTTCAGCCTTCCTCTCCCCCTTGGAGTTTACTAATGATCTTCAAACTTCTTTTCTTCTAATCATTAAACTCCAAGGTAGAAGATTGGTTTAAGTCTGGTTTATATTTTGTACCTTTCTAAAGTCTCACGAAGAATTCTTTGCGGTGTATCCACACAGTTGTGGGTATCCGATGTGAATCCTCCGACTAAATATTTATTAGCTACGGAATACCAGCTACGGAATCCCTCTTTCCTTTAGAGTGAAAGAACGATTAAGCTGTGGACTATTTGTTACCAGCTGCAGACTATCTAACACAAGATGTGGCTTATTGGATACCAGCTGTGGCTATGTTATGGTTCTAGTCCACATCTACCTACCAGTTGTGGCTACTTTTATAGTTTTAGTTAAGATATACCTCACTTCACATACTTTCTCTTCATGATTATCCTATATCAGCTGCGGTCTTATTATGCCAGCTGCGACTTCACTTGTCTATTTTCCTTCTTCTAAGGTTTGTTTTGCAAGATAACCACTTGTTGACACTATGAAAATAGTATTGTAAGTGACTTCACTTGCATTCCCTTCTTTCATAATGAATATGGCTCCACTTCTACTGCTCCATATTCACTATTTTCTCACTTTCATGGTACTTCCATGTTGAAGTACTCCTTGATTAAGGATAGAAATGAGTTTGGATTGGTCCTTCCTTTAGAGTATTGTGGTTGCTTCCCACAATTTGACTTCTTTCTTCCAGTGAACCTTCATCTTGTCTTCCAAAATCTTCAGAATTTGTCACTTCCTCACACGAATACCTTTACCCTCTAGACCTATAACATCAAGTAGGAGCTTGATATTGCAACATGCATTTGCATATCAAAGTCAAACTTCATGTATGGATCTAGTCAATCAATGAAAATCCAATAAAATCCAAGAAGATTCAGCTTTGTGCTTATAATACACATTCTTATAGGCCTGGATATAATAGTTGGGTAAGACATCCCTAAACATCAGGCTCAGATGTGTAGTATATACACCACATAAGATAGGTTTAGGTTGTGATACTTAGCACAAATACGTGAATTTCTACTATTTGTCTCAACATTTATCTTAATTGCACATTTGCAATGAGACAAACTTGAAACAAAATGGCTTGGGATAGTTGAAGTTAACATAGTTTTCTTTGGAAGTACTAACAAAATAGTATACCATATATATGTGCTATTGAGGACTACTTCCTATAATACAATTAGTTCTAACATGTCTACTCTAAACACATGATTGTTTAGAATATACCACCTATAACTCTAGGATTTCTCTATGTGATATGCTCTAAATAAGCCTTCTTTAAATTAAGGACTATGGTTTTAACATACTTGGTACATTTATTAGGATTTTAAGGCCTAAGCTTTCGAACTATTCCTTAAATCCTACTCCTCATTATACTTCTGTTAACTCACTTATGATGTTCTATTCCCTCACATCATGATTCTCAAGTGAATCATATATGATTACCAACTTTACCATGAAAAGTAGAGTTGTATAACTCCTATCACTCTTCCTTACCTCCTATGATTGACTCATCATAGACATATACTACCTTATATAACTTATCTCTCTTACTTAACATCAGTCATTTGACATTTTAAATGACTCTTACTTAACCATACTTGTATTGGTATACTTCTTCCAATAGGATATCTTCCTTATGGTTGTATCCTCTCTTTGGACTACCATGTATTGTATACCAACTGTGGTCTACTACCACCCAATTATCTTAAGCTCCAATGGTGTTCTAGTTATTTGGAATGAAGCAAGATAACTAATCAACTGTACTTAAGAAAGATAGATAAGAAAGATTGACTCAAGTGTGTCAGGATTATTCTCAAGTGAATAACCATCTCAAGTCAGAAGAATAGTTGGTTTAGCATAGTTGTCTTAGCTAACAACTTCCTATAGACACTACCAAACCTATAGGTCTCCTTTAAAGGGTTTTAATCCTAGGGTCAAAGCATTTGCTCTGATACCAACTGTGATGACCCGCATACTGCATGGTGTAGTACACAAGTCGTTGACATAACACAAGTGAAACACCGTTCCACTCATATTACATCCCTCAGAGTGGTACAACAGAAACATATGCGAGTCCAAGGTATGTCTATAGAAGGATACACAAGCTGTTTACATTAGATTAACACAGCCTCCTACTTTACAGTGAGGTAAAACTTCAAATAAAGCTCCAGAAGAACGACTCGTAATCTAACTTATTGCTAACTTAAGCTAAAGAGCTACTTGGCTTGCTATAGACATCTAGCTACTTAGGTGCTAGGATTAGGGAAAGATTCCCTTCTAGTACTAGTCTAAGTTTCCACTCTAGTTGATGCAGAAGTTGACTCCATTGACTTCTTTGATTGGATTCTTCATCTTGTTGCAGTTGACTCCTTTGTCTTCGAGTTCCACGGTAGTTTCTCCTTCGGTGCCTCCATAGCTAAGCGGATTTAAGAGTGGGATGAGTACGAGCGTACTCAACAAGTTCATATTAGGAAATAGGTGTATCATGCACTAGCTATAGCCATAGACCAGAAAGTCATAGGCGAATGCAAGTTTTCATAAACATTTCTTCAAAAGGTTTATTTTATTCTGAAAACTATGCCCGTCTTCACAGGTTGACTAGAACTTCTCGGAGTTCCTTTCCGCGCAGCTTCCTTCCAACAGGGAGTGACAGTACAATCATCCTCTCAGAGGTGCGTTACTTTTCCCATAAGAGAACTTAACCTTGTTGCCAACCGAGTAGCTTGCTCGTTCACACTTCCTTTGGTGTGAGGTCAGGTATAAGAACCAAGCCCACACCGCCTTCTCTGCGACTGCAAACCCACCCTTTTGTCCGACCGTACACCCCCAGTAGACTTCTTCCGATAATACGGCTTTACTCACGGTGTACTCCGGACAATCCATCATAGACCGTAGAGCTAACATCACTAATGGATGGGGATTTAAAAGGCTATCCCAACCTACGGCAGTGCCTCCAACACCCCAGCTCTACCAGTCCGTTGGCAAGGGAAAAGATACGCTGGCTTCCCCAGAGCCATTATAGATCTCATGGTTAACGCGGTTTGTACGGCGCTAGAATCACTGGACGGCATTGGTACTTAGTCCTAGATGAGTAGTACCCGTGCAATGGAACCTCCACCAATCAACACATACCATGGTTCCATTGCCCACCACATAGTCATATTCATAATTGTAAAATAATATTTGCTTTTCAATGCATGAGTGATAAGTATAGTACTTTGCATATAGTTTGATAAAAATAATCAAATGACATGAGCAAGCGATGAACTTGCCTTTCCTTGACTGCAAGATTATGCAGGCAAAAGCTTCGATACGTGAGAACTCCAAATTCTGAAATACCATCATTGTCCGGTAAGGACAATGTTTAAAGAACTGGCAAAGATGCTATAATGCATAGTATGAGATGCAATCGTCCCGAGCGTAACTTAACCGCGATGATTTAGGATGTATGAGTTATAAAGATTTCTTTAGGGTTGGTTGTACTTTTAGAATGGTTCTCAAACAAGGTTCTTATTAGGGTTTGGTTATATTAATATCATAAACAAGTGATATAATGCATTATAATAATCATACACACAAAGGAATGGTTGTTGCATAACAAATCAAGAGTAGTGGTCAGTACTAAGTTTTACAGAACATGGTTGATGATTATTTATATTATACTTCAAAAGAATAACTTTTGAAGAACACATTGATTAAGAAATAATAAGTATTTCAAATAAGAACTATGGGTTTCTATAGTTTGATTGACATTCTTACTTCAAAAGAATAACTTTTGAAGAACAGGTTAAATAAGAAAAGAACTACTATGAATAGGAGCTATGGCTTCTAGGGTTTACTAGTGGGTTCATTTGGTTTTCTAATAAAAACTAGTTGGGTTCTTTAAGTGGAATGGGTTTATATGTAGCAAGTATTGGTAGGGTTATTACCATGGTTTCCCACGTACATCATATCAAAGGATGGTTATTAAGATGGTTCCATAAGTTTGCTATTAAGTTTACTATGGCTTCACATTTGCTTTACTAAATAATCTCTAATGGTTTATAAGTTAAGTGGTTTATGATCCTTAAGTAGGGTTTAGTGGGATAGGAGCATGTGTTGTGAATTATTACACAAGGTTGGTACTAGGGTTCATCATTATGGTTCTACTAGGGTTTGATGGTTGAGGTTGATCTTAATGATATGGTATATAGGAGTGGTGATCAATGGTACTAATCCAATTAACAAATTAGGGTTTGCTCCTAAGTGATTCTAGGGAATCATATAGGTTTTAATTAAGAATAGGGACATGCAATGATAATCTCATGGGACTTGGTTTTATGCTAGTGGATCATAAGCATGCATTGAATAGTTGCTTATTAGGGTTCTATATGTCAAGTAAATCTCACATGATCACATGTGACACATAACTAGGGTTTTAGAATATAACTAAGGTGAAATGATCACATAAAATAATGGGATCCAGATTCTAACTTATAATACAACTAGGGTTTTTAAATTATGATCCAATTTTGAAAGTATTACTTGATACTAGAATTAATGTGATTAAGTACTTGGAATAAAGTTATTAATAATTTTAACATGCTATTAATTTTTAGAGGGTTTAAGAATTAAAATAATTACTAGTTAGGGTTTAATTAGAAACTAGGGTTTTATAATTATGATTAGGTTTTAAAATAATGACTTGTTAATTTAAGAATGTTTAAGTTAAAAATTGAGTTATCAAAATAATATTAGTTGTTGGTATTTTCTTGCTTTATTAATATTTAAAGAAAATGGTAAATGGTAATTTGCAAATTAGGGTTTATGAATTACCACTAATATTTTTAATTGATGAAAATATGATCAAGAAATTTAATCTTAACATTTTATTTACTTATTGAATAGATAATATTAAATTTTGAAACTTAACTATTTATTGAATTCAAATTGGATTTCAAACAATTGAAAAGGCATAATTAATAAGGTTAAAATAAGTGAATTTTGATTTTGACACACATTTTTGTTTTATATTTTATTTGAATATAGTTTATTTTTGTGAGCATTTTGATATATTATTCATATTTTTCTGAGTTGAAATGAATTTTATATAATTTTGCAAAGTTTCATATTTTTCTGGTTTTTAAACTAAATAGAAATTACTACACATACCGATTCGAGATTTACCCACAGTCACTGACTGGTGGGCCTGTTGACTGAGTCAATTGCCACGCGGGCAATGACCAGTCAACAGAACTGAGGTGGCGGTGCCACGTCGATCTCGCCGGAGGGGACGCCGGTGATGCTCCGGCGAGCTACGAAAACGACGCTAGGGACTCCCAGAGACTACCTAATCTAGCGCGTTCGAACCAGGGTTCGATGCTGAGCACACGCGCGTGAACGCCACCACCCAAAGGTCACCGGAGCATCGCCGGTGAACTCGTCTGCGGCGGCGCGGCTCGGCCAAAATGGGGCTAAGATGCATGCTAGGAAGCGAGAGCTGGCCCTACAGACGCGCAAACTCACCCTGAAACTCAAGGTGTGGTCGGATCCGGCGATGGTCGACGGAGACGACGGCGACTGGCGATTTCCCGGGGAACCCGAGGGAAAAGGAACGCCAAAATTCTTCCTCGCCCTGGCTCCCCTTGATGTGCTACTCCTCCAGGATGCTCTACGTGGCCAGGCGCGTCGACTGAGCCACGCCATGGGCTCCGGGATGGCCTCCATCGACGGCTTCTTCCTCGACACCGGCGATCTGGCGCAGATGAAAACGGGAGCTAGAGAACTAGAGAGAGAGCGAGAAGAGGTGAAGCGGAACTAGGGTTGCGAGGCGCTTCTCCTTGACTATTTATAGAGCTCGAGGTGGTCTGGTTCGTCGGCTCGCCGGCGGCAGTGGCTGAGATGCAACGGCGACAGTGAAGTGCATATGGGCGTGAATCTTGATGCTCATGGATAGACTCGGACGCGAGAGGAGTTGGGCGCGGTTCTGAGATGGCCTGCGACGTCCAGGGTCGTCCTTATCGCCGCCGTGGTCGTGGCCTACTGGCGCAGGCGTGCTGTCGACGCCGGGGAAGAGAACGAAGACGATGGCCTCCTTTTTATTTCTGAAACGATATGGACCGTTTCCTTGGTGGGCTGGGCCGAGTCTTGGGCTGCGTTGGTTGGCTTCGGCTGCTGCGGTGCTGGGCTGCGACGGCCTGCTATGGTCTGGCAAGGTAAGTTTCCCTCTCTTTTTCCTTTTTAATTTTTTTTGTTTTTATATTCTGGTTTGTATTCAAATTTAATTTCTGGTTTGTTTTGCAGGATCTAAAATATTTGAGTATCAAGATAATTTGATAATCATGCTTACTGCATGGTTTTATTATTTTAAACAAATAGTTTGGTTAGGATTCAATTGAGATCTTGTGAGACTTGAATTAAATAGAAATGGTTTAGGTATTTATCTCAACTCTTTAAATTTGGAAATCAAACCTATTTTGAATGATTTGAAGTTTATAACCAGTGCATGGTAAACATGTCATTAAGTTTTGTTATTACTTAACAATATTGAGGGTTCCCATGTATTTTATATTATGGTTAGAGTTTTAAATTAAATGGTAATGAGAATGGGATGAATTCATCATTTTATGTGAAGGATTATTTCTTAGGGTTTAAGAAGATGTTTGGATTCACTCTATGTTAAATAATCTTGCTTAGCAAACTACTACTTGAATTATTTAAAATGAATCCTAAACTCATCATGATTAACTCTTTTGTTGAGGTGAGACCATTTTATAAAATACTACGCATTTGGTTCACTTAGGCAAAGTATTTGAATTGCAAAGTAGAATAGGATATTGGTTTCATTCTACTCACCCAAATGACATTAAGTCATTAGGTATGCAAGGCTTGGTTGTATCCTTGTGATCCATGATACACAAGGTAGGGCATAATATTTTATGTGGGGTGGATTCTATTTGAAAGGTTTAGAGCTTTAGTGATACTTCACTAATTGAAGTATAAAATAGGCATGAGGCATGGCAGGGTTATAATTATAATCCAAAGTAATCCATGGGTTGGAATTCACATGTAGTTTAGGGTTTAAGTAGTGATCACCAATATGATACACAACTAGAATTAAGATATGGGAATAAGCTTTGGTTAGGTTTCACTAATAGAACATGGCTCTCACCTCCAAGATTAAAGGTTGGTTTGAACAAGTAGGATTTAATACTACTCTAATATTCTCTAGGATAGACATGGATATGGTTAGCATCTATAACCCCTCTCACTTCTCAATGTCTTTTAATAACCTAAGGTCCTACTCAAGAGATGATGATGTGATCTTCTAAATATATGGTTTGCCTAAGAATTCTACCTTGGTATCTTATGTAACTTGTTCTTCTGGAATTCTGATAAACCTGCATCTTGTGGTATGCGTCCACCTCCTAGCTTCTTCATCTTGATCCTAGCTAATGTATGGAGTGGCTCTATGTGTGTTTTTCCTTGTATCATGCTACAAGATGATCAAAGGGATGGAGGGTGTGGCTCTATTTATAGGCTTGGGCAAGTTCTAGCATCATGACACATAGGTGGTGACTCTTGTGTTGGTTAGATGAGTAAGGTGCTTGGTTGTCATGCCCTCATCCATAGCAATCCTTTGAGCATGAGGTGGCAAAGCTTGGGATGCAAGTCATGTAGATATTTTCATCCCATGTGGCTAGATCATTATCCTCTCATATGACTTATTTTTGGATAGCCAAGTGGCATTTGCTACTAAATATCTTGGGGATGGTTTTACTATTGTGGATGAGTCACTATATCATATTCTATTGGATTTATATTATAATATTGGTCAAAAGGTCAAGGTTGAAAGTTATTCCTCAATTTTGGATAGGTGGGTTTGATTTCACCAAGGCATGATCATATGAGTTTCAAAATACTCATAGTTAATTTTATTCAAATAGTTTGGATTATAATTCGTAATGTAAATGGATTTAGTTTTATGATATTCCACGTATTTAATAAGTTATGATTTAAATAAGAATGGGTAGCTTGTATGCAATTTAGACCCTGTGGTTTACCTTATTTATAAGTGAATTAAATTACACACAAAGGTAGTTGCTAACTTTTAAGTGTTGTGTAATAGTTCTAGTTCCTTTGGATCCAACCTATGGATCAAATTATGTCTACCCAAAATAAGGTTTTAACAAAGATCACAGTGAAGTTTATAGCGCTTGACTTGATGATCTACTTCAATTCCAGCAAGTCAAGTGAAACTTCAGTTACTGTGGTAAGTTTTATTTGAAAGCGCGAAAATTCCCCGGATTTTCTATGCATGAATGCAATGCACACTTTGGTGTTCTCTCATTTTATTGCCTCTAAACCTGGGATATTACAGACTCTCAAGTTGTTGCAAATCTTTATAAAGCTTTTGCCTCTCATTTTGAATTGCCTAGGAAGAATTTTGATAAGTATCATGAACCTTTTAAAGATGCTTGCATGAAGGATGAAACTGTTATCAATGATTGCAATAAACATGCCCAAACTTCTGAAAATACTATTTCTTATAAGCATGTTAATTTTTGTGGAATGCATAGATGATGCGTGCAATTAACACACGTCCGTTGGGAACCCCAAGAGCAAGTCTTCCCTCAGAAAGAAACCAAGGTTTATCGAACCAGGAGGAGCCAAGAAGCACGTTGAAGGTTGATGGCGTGTAATGCGGCGCAACACCAGGATTCGGCGCCAACGTGGAACCTGCACAACACAACCAAAGTACTTTGCCCCAACGTAACAGTGAGGTTGTCAATCTCACCGCTTGCGTGAACAAAGGATTAACCGTATTGTGTGGAAGATGATTGTTTGCGAAGAACAGTAAAGAACAAGTATTGCAGATTGTATTTCAGATGTAAAGATGGACCGGGGTCCACAGTTCACTAGAGGTGTCTCTCCCATAAGATAAATAGCATGTTGGGTGAACAAATTACAGTTGGGCAATTGACAAATAAAGAAGGCATAACAATGCACATACAAATATCATGATGAGTACTAGAGATTTAATCGGGCATTACGACAAAGTACATAGACCGCCATCCATGCATCTATGCCTAAAAATTCCACTTTCAGGTTATCATCCGAACCCCTTCCGGTTTAAGTTGCAAGCAACAGACAATTGCATTAAGTATGGTGCGTAATGTAATCAATAACTACATCCTTGGACATAGCATCAATGTTTTATCCCTAGTGGCAACAGCACATCCACAACCTTAGAACTTTGTCACTGTCCCAGATTTAATGGAGGCATGAACCCACTATCGAGCATAAATACTCCCTCTTGGAGTCACAAGTATCAACTTGGCCAGCCTCTACTAGCAACGGAGAGCATGCAAGAACATAAACAACTCATATATGATAGATTGATAATCAACTTGACATAGTATTCAATATCCATCGGATCCCAACAAACACAACATGTAGGATTACAAAGAAACGATCTTGATCATGATAGGCAGCTCACAAGATCGAGCATGATAGCACAATTAGGAGAAGACGACCATCTAGCTACTTCTATGGACCCATGGTCCAGGGGTGAACTACTCACACATCAATCCGGAGGCGATCATGGCGATGAAGAGTCCTCCGGGAGATGATTCCTGATACGTCTCCAACGTATCGATAATTTCTTATGTTCCATGCTACTTTATTGATGATACCTACATGTTTTATGCACATTATATGTCGTATTTACGCATTTTCTGGAACTAACCTATTAACAAGATGCCGAAGAGCCGTTGGTTTTCTGCTGTTTTTGGTTTCAGAAATCCTAGTAAGGAAATATTCTCGGAATTGGACGAAATCACCGCCCAGGGTCCTATTTTTGCACGGAGAAGACCGAAGAGGGAAGGAAGTGGGGCCACGAGGCGCCGTCACCATAGGGCGGCGGCCCAGGCCCTGGCCGCGCCGACTATGGTGTGGGGCCCTCGTGTGGCCCCCCCACGTTGCCCTTTCGCCTACTTAAAGCCTCCGTCGCGAAAACCCCCACGAGAGCCACGATACGGAAAACCTTCCAGACGCGCCGCCGCGAATCCCATCTCGGGGATTCAGGAGAACGCCTCCGGCACCGCCGGAGAGGGATTCATCTCCCGGAGGACTCTTCATCGCCATGATCGCCTCCGGAGTGATGAGTGAGTAGTTCACCCTGGACCATGGGTCCATAGCAGTAGCTAGATGGTCGTCTTCTCCTAATTGTGCTTCATTGTTGGATCTTGTGAGCTGCCTAACATGATCAAGATCATCTATATGTAATACTATATGTTGTGTTTGTCGGGATCCGATGGATAGAGAATACTATGTTATGGTGATTATCAATCTATTGTTTATGTGTTGTTTATGATCTTGCATGCTCTCCGTTATTAGTAGAGGCTCTGCCAAGTTTGTACTCTTAACTCCAAGAGGGAGTATTTATGCTCGATAGTGGGTTCATGCCTTCATTGACACCTGGGACAGTGACAGAAAGTTCTAAGGTTGTGATGTGTTGTTGCCACTAGGGATAAAACATTGATTCTATGTCTAAGGATGTAGTTGTCGATTACATTACGCACCATACTTAATGCAATTGTCTGTTGCTTTGCAACTTAATACTGAATGGGGTTCGGATGATAACCTGAAGGTGGACTTTTTAGGCATAGATGCGGTTGGATGGCGGTCTATGTACTTTGTCGTAATGCCCGGATTAAATCTCACTATATTTATCATATCATGTATATGCATTGTTATGCCCTTCTCTATTTGTCAATTGCCCGACTGTAATTTGTTTACCCAACATGCTTTTATCTTATGGGAGAGACACCTCTAGTGAACTGTGGACCCCGGTCCTATTCTTTACATAGCATACAATCTACTGCAATTGTGTTTTACTTTTTCTTGCAAACAATCATCTTCCACTCGATACGCTTAATCCTTTGTTACAGCAAGCCGGTGAGATTGACAACCTCACCGTTGGGGCAAAGTACTTTGGTTTTGTTGTGCAGATTCCACGTTGGCGCCGGAATCCGTTGTTGCGCCGCATCACATTTCGCCACCATCAACCTTCAACGTGCTTCTTGGCTCCTCCCGGTTCGATTAAACCTTGGTTTTCTGAGGGAAAACTTGCTACCGTGCGCATCATACCTTCCTCTTGGGGTTCCCAACGAACGTGTGAGTTACACGCTATCAAGCTCTTTTTCTGGCGCCGTGGGGAGATCAAGACACGCGCAAGGGGAGTCTCCACTTCTCAATCTCTTTACTTTGTTTTTGTCTTGCTTTATTTTATTTACTACTTTGTTTGCTGCACCTAAACAAAACACAAAAAAATTAGTTGCTAGTTTTACTTTATTTACTGTCTTGCTCTCCATATCAAAAACACAAAAAAAATTAGTTACTTGCATTTACTTTATCTAGTTTGTTTTATTTACTGTTGCTAAAATGAATACCCCTGAAAATACTAAGTTGTGTGACTTCACAAATGCAAATAATAATGATTTCCTATGCACACCTATTGCTCCACCTGCTACTACAGCAGAATTCTTTGAAATTAAACCTGCTTTACTGAACTTGGTTATGAGAGATCAATTTTCTGGTGTTAGTTCTGATGATGCTGCTGCCCATCTCAATAATTTTGTTGAACTTTGTGAAATGCAAAAGTATAAAGATGTATATGGTGATATTATTAAATTGAAAGTGTTTCCTTTCTCATTAAGAGGAAGAGCTAAAGATTGGTTGCTATCTTTGCCTAAGAATAGTATTGATTCATGGACTAAATGCAAGGATGCTTTTATTGGTAGATATTATCCTCCCGCTAAAATTATATCTTTGAGAAGTAGCATAATGAATTTTAAGCAATTAGATACTGAACATGTTGCTCAAGCATGGGAGAGAATGAAAACTTTGGTAAAGAATTGCCCAACCCATGGACGACTACTTGGATGATCATCCAAACCTTCTATGCAGGACTAAATTTTTCTTCGCGGAATTTATTGGATTCAGCTGCTGGAGGTACCTTTATGTCCATCACATTGGGGGCTACAAAACTTCTTGATGATATGATGATAAATTACTCTGAATGGCACACGGAAAGAGCTCCACAAGGTAAGAAGGTAAATTCTGTTGAAGAAACCTCTTCCTTGAGTGATAAGATTGATGCGATTATGTCTATGCTTGTGAATGGTAGATCTAATATTGATCCAAATAATGTTCCTTTAGCTTCATTGGTTGCTCAAGAAGAAAATGTTGATGTGAATTTCATTAAAAATAATAATTTCAACAACAATGCTTATAGGAACAACTCTGGTAATAACTATAGGCCATATCCTTCTGCTAATGGTAATGGTTATGGTAATTCTTATGGGAATTATTACAACAATAATAGGAGTGTACCTCTGGTCTTGAAGCTATGCTTAAAGAATTTATTAGTACACAAACTGCTTTTAACAAATCTGTTGAGGAAAAGCTTGATAAAATTGATACTATTGCTTCTAGAGTTGATAGACTTGCCTCCGATGTTAATCTTTTAAATTTGAAAGTTATGCCTAATAATGATATTGATAATAAGATTACTACTACAGCAAATGCCATCCAAGTTAGAATTAATGAGAATATAAGATTAATGGCTGAACTGCGTGCTAGGTGGGATAGAGAAGAAAATGAAAAACTAGCTAAAGAGAATAATGTAGCTAAAGTTTGGACTATTACCACTACTAGTAATGCTAATTCTTTACATGTTGCTGCACCTCCTACTATCAATGGTAAAATAATTGGTGTTGGCAATGTTTCTACTTCTAGTGCAAAGCGAACAAAACTGAAATTGCTAAAACTGCTGAAACTGCTTGTGATAAAACTGCTGAAATTTTTTCCAACCTTGGGAACAATGATCCCATTGCTGTAGCTCATAATGATTTAGATTTTGATGATTGCCACATCTCTGAAGTTATAAAGTTCTTACAAAAACTTGCTAAAAGTCCTAATGCTAGTGCTATAAATTTAGCCTTTACAAAACATATTACAAATGCTCTCATAAAAGCTAGAGAAGAGAAACTAAAACTTGAAACTTCTATTCCTAGAAAGTTAGAAGATGGTTGGGAGCCCATCATTAAAATGAAATTCAATGACTTTGAATGTAATGCTTTATGTGATCTTGGTGCAAGTATTTCTGTTATTCCTAAAAAGATTTATGATATGCTTGACTTGCCACCATTGAAGAATTGTTATTTGGATGTTAATCTTGCCGATAATGTTAAAAAGAAACCTTTGGGGAGGATTGATAATGTGCGCATTACGGTTAACAATAACCTTGTCCCCGTTGATTTTGTTGTCTTGGATATCGAATGCAATGCATCTTGTCCTATTGTATTCGGAAGACCTTTTCTTCGAACCGTTGGTGCTGTTATTGATATGAGGGAAGGTAATATTAAATATCAATTTCCTCTCAAGAAAGGTATGGAACACTTCCCTAGAAAGAGAATGAAGTTGCCTTTTGATTCTATTATTAGAACAAGTTATGATGTTGATGCTTCTCTCTCGATAATACTTGATTTGCACTTTCTGCGCCTAGCTGAAAGGCGTTAAAGAAAAGCGCTTATGGGAGACAACCCATGTTTTTACTACAGCAATTTTTGTTTTGTTGAGTCTTGGAAGTTGTTTACTACTGTAGCAACCTCTCCTTATCATGTTTTTGTGCCAAGTAAAGTTTCTATGTCAAAGTTGATGTTATATTTGGGATCGCTGCGCAGAAACAGCATTGCTGTCTGTCACGAATCTGGGCACAGCCTCTGTAGAAAATTCGAAAAAATCTTCCAATTTACGAGCGTGATCCTCGATACGTACGCAACTTTCATTAGTTTTGAGTTTTTCCATTTGAGCAAGTCTGTGCCAGCTTTAAATTCGTCTTTATGGACTGTTCTGTTTTTGACGATTCTGCCTTTTATTTCGCATTGCCTCTTTTGCTATGTTGGATTCATTTCTTTGATCCATTAATGTCCAGTAGCTTTATGCAATGTCCAGAAGTGTAAAGAATGTTTGTGTCACCTCTGAATGTGTGAATTATTAATTGTGCACTAACCCTCTAATGAGTTTGCTTGAAGTTTGGTGTGAAGGAAGTTTTCAAGGGTCAAGAGAGGAGAATGATATACTATGATCAAGAGGAGTGAAAGCTCTAAGCTTGGGGATGCCCCGTGGTTCACACCTGCATATTCTAAGAAGACTCAAGCGTCTAAGCTTGGGGATGCCCAAGGCATCCCCTTCTTCATCGACAACATCATCAGGTTCCTCCCCTGAAACTATATTTTTATTCAATCACATCTTGTGTTCTTTACTTGGAGCGTCGGTTTGTTCTTGTTTTTGTTTTTGTTTGAATAAAATGGATCATAGCATTCACTTTGTGGGAGAGAGACACGCTCCGCTGTTGCATATGGACAAATATGTCCTTAGGCTTTACTCATAATGTTCAAGGCGAAGTTTCTTCTTCGTTAAATTGTTATATGGTTGGAATTGGAAAATGCTACATGTAGTAATTCTAAAATGTCTTGGATAATGTGATACTTTGCAATTGTTGTGCTCATGTTTAAGCTCTTGCATCATATACTTTGCACCCATTAATGAAGAAATACATAGAGCTTGCTAAAATTTGATTTGCATATTTGGTCTCTCTAAGGTCTAGATAATATCTAGTATTGAGTTTTGAACAACAAGGAAGACGGTGTAGAGTCTTATAATGTTTACAATATGTCTTTTATGTGAGTTTTGCTGCACCTGTTCATCCTTGAGTTTGCTTCAAATAACCTTTCTAGCCTAAACCTTGTATCGAGAGGGAATACTTCTCATGCATCCAAAATCCTTGAGCCAACCACTATGCCATTTGTGTCCACCATATCTACCTACTACATGGTATTTCTCCGCCATTCCAAAGTAAATTGCTTGAGTGCTACCTTTAAAATTCCATCATTCACCTTTGCAATATATAGCTCATGGGACAAAATAGCCTTAAAAACTATCGTAGTATTGAATATGTACTTATGCACTTTATCTTTTATTAAGTTGCTTGTTGTGCGATAACCATGCTTCTGGGGAACGCCATCAACTATTGTTGAATATCATGTGAGTTGCTATGCATGTCCGTCTTGTCTGAAGGATCTATCACCTTAGTGGTTGGAGCATGCAAAATTGTTAGAGAAGAACATTGGGCCGCTAACTAAAGCCATGAATCATGGTTGAAGTTTCAGTTTTGGACATATATCCTCAATCTCATATGAGAATAATAATTGTTGCTACATGCTTATGCATTTAAGAGGAGTCCATTATCTGTTGTCCATGTTGTCCCGGTATGGATGTCTAAGTTGAGAATAATCAAAAGCGAGAAATCCAAAATGCGAGCTTTCTCCTTAGACCTTTGTACAGGCGGCATGGAGGTACCCCTTTGTGACACTTGGTTGAAACATGGCATGCAAAGATCCGGTAGTCCAAGCTAAGTAGGACGAGGTGCGGGCACTATTAGTATACTATGCATGAGGCTTGCAACTTGTAAGATATAATTTACATAACTCATATGCTTTATTACTACCGTTGACAAAATTGTTTCATGTTTTCAAAATAAAAGCTCTAGCACAAATACAGCAATCGATGCTTTCCTCTTTGAAGGACCATTCTTTTACTTTTATTGTTGAGTCAGTTTACCTATCTCCCTCCACCTTAAGAAGCAAACACTTGTGTGAACTGTGCATTGATTCCTACATACTTGCATATTGCACTTGTTATATTACTTTATGTTGACAATATCCATGAGATATACATGTTATAAGTTGAAAGCAACCGCTGAAACTTAATCTTCCTTTGTGTTGCTTCAACACCTTTACTTTGATTTATTGCTTTATGAGTTAACTCTTATGCAAGACTTATTGATGCTTGTCTTGAAGTACTATTCATGAAAACTCTTTGCTTTATGATTCAGTTGTTTACTCATGTCATTACCTTTGTTTTGATCGCTGCATTCATTACATATGTTTACAAATAGTATGATCAAGATTATGATGGCATGTCACTTCAGAAATTATCTTTGTTATCGTTTTACCTGCTCGGGACGAGCAGAACTAAGCTTGGGGATGCTGATACGTCTCCAACGTATCGATAATTTCTTATGTTCCATGCTACTTTATTGATGATACCTACATGTTTTATGCACATTATATGTCGTATTTACGCATTTTCGGAACTAACCTATTAACAAGATGCCGAAGAGCCGATTCTTGTTTTCTGCTGTTTTTGGTTTCAGAAATCCTAGTAAGGAAATATTCTCGGAATTGGACGAAATCACCGCCCGGGTCCTATTTTTGCACGGAGCTTCCGGAAGACCGAAGAGGGAAGGAAGTGGGGCCACGAGGCGCCGTCACCATAGGGCGGCGCGGCCCCCCTGGCCGCGCCGACCTATGGTGTGGGGCCCTCGTGTGCCCCCCCCACGTTGCCCTTTCGCCTACTTAAAGCCTCCGTCGTGAAAACCCCGAGAGCCACGATACGGAAAACCTTCCAGACGCCGCCGCGCATCCCATCTCGGGGGATTCGGGAGATCGCCTCCGGCACCTGCCGGAGAGGGATTCATCTCCCGGAGGACTCTTCATCGCCATGATCGCCTCGGAGTGATGAGTGAGTAGTTCACCCCTGGACCATGGGTCCATAGCGGTAGCTAGATGGTCGTCTTCTCCTAATTGTGCTTCATTGTTGGATCTTGTGAGTTGCCTAACATGATCAAGATCATCTATATGTAATACTATATGTTGTGTTTGTCGGGATCCGATGGATAGAGAATACTATGTTATGGTGATTATCAATCTATTGTTTATGTGTTGTTTATGATCTTGCATGCTCTCCGTTATTAGTAGAGGCTCTGGCCAAGTTTGTACTCTTAACTCCAAGAGGGAGTATTTATGCTCGATAGTGGGTTCATGCCTTCATTGACACCTGGGACAGTGACAGAAAGTTCTAAGGTTGTGATGTGTTGTTGCCACTAGGGATAAAACATTGATTCTATGTCTAAGGATGTAGTTGTCGATTACATTACGCACCATACTTAATGCAATTGTCTGTTGCTTTGCAACTTAATACTGAATGGGGTTCGGATGATAACCTGAAGGTGGACTTTTTAGGCATAGATGCGGTTGGATGGCGGTCTATGTACTTTGTCGTAATGCCGGATTAAATCTCACTATATTTATCATATCATGTATATGCATTGTTATGCCCTTCTCTATTTGTCAATTGCCCGACTATAATTTGTTTACCCAACATGCTTTTATCTTATGGGAGAGACACCTCTAGTGAACTGTGGACCCCGGTCCTATTCTTTACATAGCATACAATCTACTGCAATTGTGTTTTACTATTTTCTTGCAAACAATCATCTTCCACTCGATACGCTTAATCCTTTGTTACAGCAAGCCGGTGAGATTGACAACCTCACTGTTTCGTTGGGGCAAAGTACTTTGGTTTTGTTGTGCAGATTCCACGTTGGCGCCGGAATCCCTGTTGTTGCGCCGCATCACATTTCGCCACCATCAACCTTCAACGTGCTTCTTGGCTCCTCCTGGTTCGATTAAACCTTGGTTTCTTTCTGAGGGAAAACTTGCTACTGTGCGCATCATACCTTCCTCTTGGGGTTCCCAACGAACGTGTGAGTTACACGCCATCAATTCCCCTCTCCGGCAGGGTGCCGAAGGCGATCTCCTGAATCCCCCGAGATGGGATTGGCGGCGGCGTCACAGTAATGTTTTCCGTATCGTGGCTCTCGGTACTGGGGGTTTCGCGACGAAGGCTTTAAGTAGGCGAAAGGGTAGGTCAGGGGGCCACACGAGGTGGCCACACAGTAGGGCCGCGCGGCCAGGGCCTGGGCCGCGCCGCCCTGTTGTGTCATCGCCTCGTGGCCCCACTCCGTTTCCTCTTCGGACTTGGAAGCTTCGTGGAAAAATAGGCCCCGGGCGTTGATTTCGTCCAATTCCGAGAATATTTCCTTACTAGGATTTCTGAAACCAAAAACAGCGAAAAAAAACGGCTCTTCGGCATCTCGTCAATAGGTTAGTGCCGGAAAATAAATAATAATGACATATAATGTGTATAAAACATGTGAGTATCATCATAAAAGTAGCATGGAACATAAGAAATTATAGATACGTTTGGGACGTATCAAGCATCCCCAAGCTTAGTTCCTACTCGCCCTCGAGTAGGTAAACGATAAAAAAGATAATTTCTGAAGTGAAATGCTATCATAATCTTGATCATACTATTGTAAAGCACATGAGATGAATGCAGCGATTCGAAGCAATGGTAAGACAATGAGTAAACAAATGAATCATATAACAAAGACTTTTCATGAATAGTACTTTCAAGACAAGCATCAATAAGTCTTGCATGGGAGTTAACTCATAAGGCAATAAATTCTTAGTAGAAAGCTTTGAAGCAACACAAATGAAGATATAAGTTTCAGCGGTTGCTTTCAACTTTAACATGTATATCTCATGGATAATCGTCAACACAAAGTAATATAACAAGTGCAATAGGTAAACATGTAAGAATCAATGCACACAATTTACACAAGTGTTTGCCTCTAAGGTGGAAGGAATAGGTAAACTGACTCAACAATAAAGTAGAAGATAGGCCCTTCGCAGAGGGAAGCATGGATTACTATTTTTGTGCTAGAGCTTTTCATTTTGAAAACAAGAAACAATTATGTCAACGGTAGTAATAAAGCATATGAGTTATGTATAAGATATCTTATAAGTTGCAAGCCTCATGCATAGTATACTAATAGTGCCCGCACCTTGTCCTAATTAGCTTGGGTTAACACTGATTATCATTGCATAACATATGTTTCAACCAAGTGTCACAAAGGGGTACCTCTATGCCGCCTGTACAAGGGTCTAAGGAGAAAGTTCGCATTGGACTTCTCGCTTTTGATCATTCTTCAACTTAGACACCCATACCGGACAACATAGACAACAGATAATGGACTCCTCTTTTAATGCTTAAGCATTCAACAACGTTAATATTCTCATAAGAGATTGAGGTTTTATGTCCAAACTGAAACTTCCACCATGATTCATGGCTTTAGTTAGCGGCCCAATGTTCTTCTCTATGCATACTCAAACCATTTGATTGTGAAAACCGCCCTTACTTCAGACAAGACGAACATGCATAGCAACTCACATGATATTCAACAAAGGTAAAAGAGTTGATGGCGTCCCCAGAAACATGGTTACCGCACAACAAGCAACTTATTAAGAAATAAGATACATAAGTACATATTCTTCACCACAATAGTTTTTAAGGCTATTTGTCCCATGAGCTATATATTGCAAAGGCAAAGAATGGAATTTTAAAGGTAGCACTCAAGTAATGTACTTTGGAATCGCGGAGAAATACCATGTGGTAGGTAGGTATGGTGGACACAAATGGCATAGGTGTTGGCTCAAGGGTTTGGATGCACGAGAAGTATTCCCTCTCAGTACAAGGCTTTGGCTAGCAAGGTTATTTGAAGCAAACTCAAGTATAAAATGGTGCAGCAAGACTCACATATAAACATATTGTAAGCATTATAAGACTTTACATCGTCTCCTTGTTGTTCAAACACCTCAACCGAAATATCTAGACTTAGAGAGACCAATCATGCAAACCAAATTTTAACAAGCTCTATGTAGTTATTCATTAATGGGTGCAAAGTACATGATGCAAGAGCTTAAACAAGATCTATATGAGCACAACAATTGCCAACTATCACATTATTCAAGACATTATACCATTTACCACATGCGGCATTTTCCGTTTTCAACCATATATCAATGAATGAGGTAGTTCAACTTCCGCAATGAACATTAAAGATAAAGCTAAGAACACATGTGTTCATACGAAACAGCGGAGCGTAATATCTCCAATATAAAGGATTGTGGGATCCGACTTTATTCAAACAAAACAAAAACTAAAGCAAACAGACGCTCCAAGCAAAGCACATAAGATGTGAAATAAAAATATAGTTCCACTAGAAGAACCTGATAATGTTGTCGATGAAGAAGGGGATGCCTTGGGCATCCCCAAGCTTAGATGCTTGAGTCTTCTTAAAATATGCAGGGATGAACCACGGGGGCATCCCCAAGCTTAGACTTTTCACTCTTCTTGATCATAGTATATCATCCTCCTCTCTTGACCCTTGAAAACTTCCTTCACACCAAACTTCAAGCAAACTCATTAGAGGGTTAGTGCATAATAAAAATCCACATGTTCAGAGGTGACACAATCATTCTTAACACTTCTGGACATTGCACAAAGCTACTGGACATTAATGGAACAAATAAATTCATCCAACATAGCAAAAGAGGCAATGCGAAATAAAAGGCAGAATCTGTCAAAAACAAAACAGTCCGTAAAGACGAATTTTACAGGGGCACTACACTTGCTCAGATGGAAAAACTCAAAACTAATGAAAGTTGCGTACATATCTGAGGATCACGCTCGTAAATTTTCAGATTTTTCTGAGTTACCTACAGAAACTTCTGCGCGAATTCGTGACAGACAACAATGCTGTTTCTGCGCAGCAATCCAAATCTAGCATCAACTTTACCATAGAGACTTTACTTGGCACAAAAACATGATAAGGAGAGGTTGCTACAGTAGTAAACAACTTCCAAGACTCAAATATAAAACAAAGTACTGTAGTAAAAACATGGGTTATCTCCCATAAGCGTTTTTCTTTAACGCCTTTCAGCTAGGCGCAGAAAGTGTGAATCAAGTATTATCAAGAGATGAAGCGTCAACATCACCTTGGGCTTTACCTTTACCTTTCTTGTTCTTTTTCTTACTCTTTGATTTAGGGAATATATGTCTACCCCCGGGTGTAGAGGTGAATTTTAGGGTGCCTTCTCCCATATCTATGACTGCTCCCAATAGTTTCAGCAGGGATCTTCCGAGTGTGATTTGTCCTGTTCCTGCACATTCAATAACAAGATAATCAATGGATATTGTTCTCCCAAGAATGGTGTATGCACACCCGCAGCTATTCCTTTAGGAATTATAACAGAGTTATCAATAAGAGTTATTCCTTCTCCCCCTTCAACGAATCCCCAAAGTTGCAAAGATTCATGAATACTCTTAGGCATTAGGCAAAATTCAGTCATAATATCACAATTGGCATGAAGAGTTTGGTCACCGATAACAATTTTAATAGTAGGATCCCATAATGAAGGTTCGAGTTCACTAAAACTTGATCAAGACGGTTACGAACATATCTATAATTTTCATTCAAGCGAGATGCACTTGTCTCAAGAGTGTTTAATCTATTATAAATGCTAATAAGGGCTGAATCAAAGTTATTAGCTGAATCATGTGATGCAACCAACTTCTTTATGGCATTAAAAGCTTGATCCCCATTACAATGAAGGAAATCTCCTCCCACTACAGCATCCAAGGCATATCTATAGCGAATCATAAGACCAAAATAAAAATTACTAAGGAGCAAACTTAGAGTCATTTGAGGTTCAGCTTTACGATAAGAAGTAAAAATTCTGGACCAAGCATCTTTAAAACTTTCCTCATCCCCTTGTTTAAAAGTAAAAACTAATTCCTCAGGTGAAGTAACAGGTACAGAGCTAGACATGATAACAAAAGTAAACTAAATGCAAGTAACTAATTTTTGTGTGTTTTTGATATAGAGAGCAAGACAGTAAATAAAGTAAAGCTAGCAACTAATTTTTTTGTGTTTTGTTTAAGTGCAGCAAACAAAGTAGTAAATAAAATAACGGATGAAGCTCGGTGACTAGGTGTATACGTGAGCACGCGTTTTCTATCCGACACGTGTCTAACGCCATTTGTGTCCACCGTTAGCTTGTGAATCGATGGGGGGACACGCGCGTGGTCCTAAAATAAAGTTGCTCTCTTCTTATCCCATCGTCTCTCTCCACTCTTCCTAACAAGAGAAAGGGGATTTGAGGTCCAACGCCTCCCTAGCGCCAGACGACCCAGAGGTTGAAACTGCCGCCGCCCCGCATCTCAAGCGGTCCGCCGGACCTGGAGATGTTAACCTGCTGAACAAGCGGCTTCCCCACCAGCGAGGGAAGAGGGGATTGACGGGCTGTGCGGAGGCCGGCTTCAGGGATGGACGCGGCGAGGCCGACCAGAAGACGTGTGTTATTTGGGCCACCATGGCCGCCCCTTGGTCCTGGAGTGCGGGGAACCAGGGCGGTGTTCCAGATCGAGCTGGCCGCCATGGCCGCCCCTTGGTCCTGGAGTGCGGGGAACCAGGGCGGTGTTCCAGATCGAGCTGGCCGCCATGGCCGCCCCTTGGTCCTGGAGCTGGCCGCCAAGTCCACGCGAAGCCTTCGGGATCCGCGTCCAGATCCTCCATCATCGTGCCCACCTCCCGGCCTCCCACGGACTCGCTCGGCGGCGACGTGATGGCGTGAGACACCGTGGCGAGCTCCGGCAGGGAGATCCTTCCGTCGCCGTCCGCGTCGAGCTGTAGACGGAGGCGGCCGCGCCGTCGCGCAAGCCCACGCTCGCCAAGAAGCCCGAGAGGAGGGTGCCGGAGGGAGATAGCGATGCATCGTTGGAGAAGAAGGAGAGACGTAGGGCGAGGCCGGCGATGCCCCAAAACTGACCCCAGGATCTGAGCATCTTCTTTCGGCCATAAGCACATCGATTAAGGAGAGTTCCGTCCCGGCGCTGGCCGATAGTGACGACCTGGCCGCGGGGTTCATTGAGGCTGTTCGTGGTCAATCAACTATGGAAACCGGCACATGCGGAGAAAGGAATTCCACCGCACACTGTGCCCTAATTATTGGCTAAAAATCAGTACTACTCCGTATTTGTTTTACGCCATAACCATACCCATCGAGGCGTAGCCTGAAAATCAGTACTTTTTTCGTTCTTTGCTGTTCACCCGTGACCCACATGCTCAGAGTCCACACTACACCCTGTCGTGCATGCAGCCTTGCTTGTCGACAAAGTACATAGACCGCCATCCAGCATGCATCTATGCCTAAAAATTCCACTTTCAGGTTATCATCCGAACCCCTTCCGGTATTAAGTTGCAAGCAACAGAAATTGCATTAAGTATGGTGCGTAATGTAATCAATAACTACATCCTTGGACATAGCATCAATGTTTTATCCCTAGTGGCAACAGCACATCCACAACCTTAGAACTTTCTCACTGTCCCAGATTTAATGGAGGCATGAACCCACTATCGAGCATAAATACTCCCTCTTGGAGTCACAAGTATCAACTTGGCCAGAGCCTCTACTAGCAACGGAGAGCATGAACATAAACAACTCATATATGATAGATTGATAATCAACTTGACATAGTATTCAATATCCATCGGATCCCAACAAACACAACATGTAGGATTACAAAGAAACGATCTTGATCATGATAGGCAGCTCACAAGATCGAGCATGATAGCACAATTAGGAGAAGACGACCATCTAGCTACTGCTATGGACCCATGGTCCAGGGGTGAACTACTCACACATCAATCCGGAGGCGATCATGGCGATGAAGAGTCCTCCGGGAGATGTCTCCCCTCTCCGGCAGGGTGCCGGAGGCGATCTCATGAATCCCCTGAGATGGGATTGGCGGCGGCGGCGTCACAGTTCCGTATTGGCTCTCGACCGGGGGTTTCGCGACGAAGGCTTTAAGTAGGCGAAAGGGTAGGTCGGGGGCCACACGAGGTGGCCACACGAGGGCCGCGCCGCCGGGGCCGGGCCGCGCCGCCTGTTGTGTCGTCGCCTCGTGGCCCCACTTCGTTTCTTCGGACTTGGAAGCTTCGTGGAAAAAATAGGCCCCTGGGCGTTGATTTCGTCCCGAGAATATTTCCTTACTAGGATTTCTGAAACCAAAACAGCAGAAAACAACTGGCTCTTCGGCATCTCGTCAATAGGTTAGTGCCGAAAATGCATAATAATGACATATAATGTGTATAAAACATGTGAGTATCATCATAAAAGTAGCATGGAACATAAGAAATTATAGATACGTTTGGGACGTATCAATAGACCTTGTGGAATTAATCAAATCGAAGATGAATATTGTATCCACCATAGGAATGAAAAAACTAGAAAATGGTCTAGGGCTCTAGATGATCTTGGTAAAAAAGTTTGTGCCCTCTATCCTTTTATTTGTAAACTTTGCCATAAAGTGGGTCATTTTAATTTTCAATGCTCCTCCAATGATAATTCAAACCTTATGAGTGCTGCAAATTTTTGTTGTGATGATGCAATCACTCCTAATCAGCATGATGAACTTACTTTATTTTTGGTGTGTGAAGAGTTATCAAGAAAAAACTCTTTGTTACATATGAGTGATCTTGATATTGATGATGTCCTGCATGGGTGTCTTTCTTATTGCATTAATAATTGCCATACAAATACTTACATACAAAATATTTTAGAAGATGACACTTTGCCAAAATATGATAGGACCGCTGTGTGTTTTAAACTTATTAATGAAAAGGAGGAATCCTCCCAAGTTTCTTCTATTGTTTTTGGAAATAAAGCAGGTTATGTGGAGAAGCCTCTCATCAAGCCTCTCCCTCCTAAAGAAGGGAACAAGGAGAAGGAGAAGGAGAAAAAGAAGAAGAAGAAGGGAACGAAGAAGAAGAAGGGGAATAAAAAGAAAGAGGTAACAACATATCCCCGCGTGTATGAGATAACGATAGGTAACCGTAAGTATGTTGCTCCTGATGATTATTATGATAATGAATCTGAGTACAATGATCTTCCTATGCCCTTTACCTACATTAGTGATCATGATTTGAAAGAGCACACTACTTTTGATATTGCAAATCTCTGGGAAACTAATTCTGAAAATGATAATGTTAATAATTGCCATAGTATCAGTACTATCCATGCTTCCTCCCATAATGATATAGAAAGCTCTAAGATTGGGGATGAGGTGTTTGAAAATCCTTTTGCTACTGATCATTATATGTTTGATACATCTCCTTCTAGTAACAATGATGGTATGGTCACAGATGAACATACTGTGAAAGATAACTATTCTATTTCTTATGATGACACTGTGCCTCCAATCTTTGATGATTATTATAAAGAATGCTATGATATAGGTTATAATTATCCTTATGAAACTTGTCATAGTTATGATTGGATTGCCAAAAACAATTCCCTTAGTATGCAACTTGTTTACCATGTTCAAATTCTTGATAATGATCTTGCTCCAATTACTATTAATGAGAAGAATTCTTCTTATGCCAAAATTAATGATACTTTTATGCATATGAACCATGATAAGAATGTTTTAAGTGATGGTTATATTGTGGATTTCATCAATGATGCTACTGAAAGTTATTATGAGAGAGGGAAACATGGTTATATGCATCTTAATAATATTAAGTTTCCCCTCTTTATGTTGAGAATCTTGAAGTTACTCGTGTTTTATCTTCCTATGCTTGTCACTTTGTTCTTCATGAATTCATTTGTGTACAAGATTCCTTTTCATAGGAAGTGGGTTAGGCTTAAATTTGTTTCATACTTGCCTTTTGATGCTCTCTTTTGCTTCAACTACTATTTCTTGAGAGTGCATCATTAAAATTGCTGAGCCCATCTTAATGGCTATAAAGAAAGCACTTCTTGGGAGATAACCCATGTCTTTATTTTGCTACTGTTTTGTTGTGTTTTGCAACTTGTTACTACTGTAGCAACCTCTCCTTATCTTTATTTTATTGCATTTTTGTGCCAAGTAAAGTCTTTGATAGTAGGGTTGATACTAGATTTGGATTACTGCGCAGAAACAGATTTCTTACTGTCACGAAATTGAGCAGCCCCGTCTGTAGGTAACCCAGAAAATTCTGCCAATTTACGTGCGTGATCCTCAGATATGTACGCAACTTTCATTCAATTTGAGCTTTTTCATCTGAGCAAGTTAAGTGCCCCAGAAAAATTCGTCTTTACGGACTGTTCTGTTTTGACAGATTCTGCCTTTTATTTCGCATTGCCTCTTTTGCTATGTTGAATGGATTTCTTTGTTCCATTAACTTTCAGTAGCCTTGGGCAATGTCTAGAAGTGTTAAGAATGATTGTGTCACCTCTGAATATGTGAATTTTTGGTTATGCACTAACCCTCTAATGAGTTTGTTTTGAGTTTGGTGTGAAGGAAGTTTTCAAGGGTCAAGAGAGGAGGATGATATACTATGATCAAGAAGAGTGAAGAGTCTAAGCTTGGGGATGCCCCGTGGTTCATCCCTGCATATTTCAAGAAGACTCAAGCATCTAAGCTTGGGGATGCCCAAGGCATCCCCTTCTTCATCGACAACTTATCAGGTCACCTCTAGTGAAACTATATTTTTATTCAGTCACATCTTATGCACTTTACTTGGAGCGTCTGTTTGCTTTTGTTTTTGTTTTTGTTTGAATAAAATCGGATCCTAGCATTCTTTGTATGGGAGAGAGACACGCTCCGCTGTTGCATATGAACACATGTGTTCTTAGTGCTACTTTTAATGTTCATGGCGAAGGTTGAAAGCTTCGTTCATTGTTATATGGTTGGAAACAGAAAATGCTGCATGTGGTAATTGGTATATTGTCTTGAATAATTTGATACTTGGCAATTCTTGTGCTCATATAGATCATGTTTAAGCTCTTGCATCATGTACTTTGCACCTATTAATGAAGAACTACATAGAGCTTGTTGAAATTTGGTTTGCATGATTGGTCTCTCTAAGGTCTAGATATTTTCTGGTTAAGGTGTTTGAACAACAAGGAAGACAGTGTAGAGTCTTATAATGCTTGCAATATGTTCTTATGTAAGTTTTGCTGTATCGGTTCATACTTGTGTTTGCTTCAAACAACCTTGCTAGCCATGTACTGAGAGGGAATACTTCTCGTGCATCCAAAAACTTGAGCCAAAACCTATGCCATTTGTGTCCACCATACCTACCTACTACATGGTATTTTTCTGCCATTCCAAGTAAATACTTCATGTGCTACCTTTAAACAATTCAAAAGTTATTATCTCTTATTTGTGTTAATGTTTCATAGCTCATGAGGAAGTATGTGGTGTTTTATCTTTCGATCTTGTCATTTACTTCGGACAGACTTTCACCAATGGACTAGTGGCTCATCCGCTTATCCAATAATTTTGCAAAAAGAGCTGGCAATGGGGTTCCCAGCCCCAACTAATTAACTTGCATTAATAATTCTCTTCACATGCTTTGCCCTGATCAATCAGTGAGCAACTTAATTTTGCAAAAAGAAAAAAAGAAAAGAAAAAAATAGACACTCCTCCATGGTATGAGATTGTTGGAAGGCACCCGAGGATTCGGTTAGCCATGGCTTGAGAAAGAAAAGGTGGGGAGGAGTGTCATCCATAAATAATAAAATGCATGTGTAAACAAAAGAGAAGAGGGATGATCTACCTTGGTGGTAGAAATAACGTCCTTCATGGGAGCCGCTCTTGAAAGTCTGGTTGATAAGGTAGTTAGAGTACCCACTACCATTCGTTGACAACAACAAACACATCTCAAAACTTTACTTTTATGCTCTCTATATGATTTCAAAACTTGAAAAGCTCTAGCACATGATTTAATCCCTGCTTCCCTCTGCGAAGGGCCATTCTTTTACTTTATGTTGAGTCAGTTTACCTACTTCTTTCTACCTTAGAAGCAAACACTTGTGTTAACTGTGTGCATTGATTCCTACATATTTGCTTATTTGCATTCATCATATTACTTTGTGTTGACAATTATCCATGAGATATACATGTTGAAGTTGAAAGCAATTGCTGAAACTTAAATCTTCCTTTGTGTTGCTTCAAAACTATCTACTAAGAATTTATTGCCTTATGAGTTAACTCTTATGCAAGTCTTATTGATGCTTGTCTTGAAGTACTATTCATGAAAAGTCTTTGCTATATGATTCAGTTGTTTAATCATCATCTTTACCATTGCTTCGAATCACTTCATTCACTTCATATGCTTTACAATAGTATTGATCAAGATTATGATAGCATGTCACTTCAGAAATTATCCTTGTTATCGTTTACCTACTCGAGGGCGAGTAGGAACTAAGCTTGGGGATGCTTGATACGTCTCAAACGTATCTATAATTTCTTATGTTCCATGCTACTTTTATGATGATACTCACATGTTTTATACACATTATATGTCATTGTTATGCATTTTCCGGCACTAACCTATTGAAGAGATGCCGAAGAGCTAGTTGCTGTTTTCTGCTGTTTTGGTTTCAGAAATCCTACAAAGGAAATATTCTCGGAATCGGACGAAATCAACGCCCAGAACCTTATTTTTCCCGGAAGCTTCCAGAGAGCCAGAGAGGGATTAGAGGGGAGCCCTGGGGGCCCCACACGTGGTGGCGGCGCGGCCCAGAGGGGCGCCCCCCTAGTGTGTGGGACCCCCGTGGCCCCTCCGACTCCGTTTCTTCGCCTATATAAGTCGTCGTGACCTAAAACTTCGACACCGATTGACGAAACTCCAGAAAGACTCCAGGGACGCCGCCGCCATCGCGAAACTCCGTTTCGGGACGAGTTCTCTGTCGACGCCGGACGGGGAATTGCCCCGAGTCATCTCCATCGACGCCACCGCCATCTTCATCGCCGTTGTTCTCCCATGATGAGGGGAGTAGTTCTCCCTCGAGGCTAAGGGCTCTACCGGTAGCTATGTGGTTAATCTCTCTCTCATGTACCCCAATACAATGATCTCATGAACTGCCTTGCATGATTGAGATCCATATGATGAGCTTTGTATCACTATTAATCTGTGTGCTACTCTAGTGATGTTATTAAAGTAGTCTATTCCTCCTTCATGATGTAATGTGGACAGTGTGTGCATCATGTAGTACTTGGCGTAGGTTATGATCGTGATCTCTTGTAGATTGTGAAGTTAACTATTACTATGCACTCTAGAGTTACTTTATATGAACTCCGGAATTACTCTCTATGGTGTGACAGTGACAGTGTTTGCATCTTGTGTGATTCCTTTATGACGTTGTGGAGCTTGTTTACTCCGGCTTGAGGGTGCTCTCGTAGCCCTACACAATGAATGGTGTTTGTTATCCAACAATAGAGTCTTTGAAAGTAGTACAAAGGAACAGAACTTATTTATTATGTGATCAATGTTGAGAGTGTCCACTAGTGAAAGTAGGATCCCTAGGCCTTGTTTCCAATACCGCAAACACCGCTTACTT
This sequence comes from Lolium multiflorum, assembly GCA_030979885.1. NCBI lineage: Eukaryota > Viridiplantae > Streptophyta > Magnoliopsida > Poales > Poaceae > Lolium > Lolium multiflorum. Next base: position 111,266,474 of record CM061752.1, on the reverse strand, counting down.
ACTGTTCTACTGCATGTTTACTTGCTGCAATATTTACTTCATATCGCAATTACCATCTACCACCATCTATATCATCTGCGTTTTAATATCTCTTCGCGAACTAGTGCACCTATACATCGACAAGTGTATTAGGTGTGTTGGGGACACAAGAGACTTCTTGTATCTTAATTGCAGGGTTGCTTGAGAGGAATATCTCTGACCTCTACCTCCCTGAGTTCGATAAACCTTGGGTGATTCACTTAAGGGAAACTTGCTGCTGTTCTACAAACCTCTGCTCTTGGAGGCCCAACATTGTCTACAAGAATAGAAGCACACGTAGACATCAGTACCGGCCAGGGCTCCCAGACTTGAAGATGCCCTGCCGGTATCTGGCCCGGTAGTACCGCCCCCCCCTTCTTTTTCCTTTTTATTTTCCCGCGGCACTGAAAACTCGATAACTAGAGCTAGGAAACTCGGAATGCAGTGAAACAAATTTTACTAGAAAGAGGGTCACAAGAGCTACCTTTACACAATGTTAAAACATGGAAAAGAGTGGATGATGATTTTCTCATGGTCATAGAGGTGTAACCTCTCAATATGGTATATCCGGAAAATCATCACCCTCGCACATGCAACATGCGATGCATCCGGAATCCGTTTCCGATGAGCTAGAGATTGTCATGAGAATGAACACATGCTCTATCCCATCTCATGGATAAGAACCAAGAACAACCAAGAAACACGATGCAATGCATGTAAGGTTTGAGCTCTCCCCGATGATGCGACTCACTATCCTATCGAGCACAAACCTTATCCTTGCGTGTTCCTCTTGAGTCGGCAAGCTTCGTCTTCACCCTTTTCATCATTGTACATGCCACCGTCTTCCTCCAACATACACGCCACCGTCTTCATCCATCTTGTACGCCCGCCACCGTCTTCATCCATATTCTATGCCGTCTTCGTCTCTCTTCATCTTCTACACCGTCTTCATCTCTCTTCGACACCGTCTTCATCATTGTACTCGATCTTCTCCATCTCGCAACCTTGAGACCATCATATGGCTATGGACATGTCCTATGATTGATTCTCAATGCAACCGTTAGTCCATAGGGATTGTCATCAATTACCAAAACCACACATGGGGGCTCCATGTTCTTTCAATCTCCCCCATTTTGGTAATTGATGACAATCTCTTTGAGAGGGTTTAATATGGAATTTAGCGAACAACCCAAGTTGAATATTTAGAACAAACTCCCCCATAATATATGCATGTGTGAATGAACTTGAATTTCAATACATATATCGGCAATTAAGCCTAGCGGAGTATCCTCTAAATATTCAACCATGCAAAGCAACAAATGCAAGGAATGAAAGGCAAATGCTTAAGAACCTACAAAAGCAATTCCCTTAAACCCTCCAAACTTCTCCCCCATTGGCATCGATTGCCAAAATGGACGAAAGGTTTAGAAGGCCAATATAGTGAGCGTTCCTCCATAAGTTGTGCATTTCTCATAATTGTGAGTGAAATCAAATGCACATATTCAATGACGAATATTCGGAGGAAATCAAACTATATTGAGGATCAAAGATTGCAAGAGAATAAGAAGGTGAGAAAGCTTCGACAAATGAAGCAAGCAATCAATGAACCAAAAAGAAACACAAGCTTAATAAGAAGCAAGTAAAAAACAAAGCTTGTGCCAAAATCAAATATGAGTGCTTGAAGATGCAAATAGGATAAAATGAGCACTCATATCAAATTCTTTGTGGAGCCATCAAGAGACAAACAAGAATGGAAAGAATGGACTCCAACAAAGAGGGATATCAAAGATATGTACCATCTCTCATGTATATAAGTTTCTCTAAGTGGACAACATCACAAAGATATTTATCCACAAAGAAACATGCACACACAAGATAGGTACAAGAGAAATAGAGCAAGATATCCAAAACAAGCATGCTCAAGGACTTATCTCATTTTAGGAAAATAAAACCAAATATCAAGTAATGAGATAACCAACTCCCAAAGAAAGCAAGGTTCCAAATAAACTAAGACCTTAAAAACTTCTACTTGAGAGCTAAACTAGGCGGAATAAAACTAAGTGTTTACTAGTTTAGCTCAAGGCCTATCAACTAGGGGTTTGCCTAAGTGCTCCAACAACCTATGCTAGCATGATGAGCAACAAGGTGATAACAAGATAGGCATAGCATCAAGCATGATAGATATCACAATGTAAAGCGCATAGGTAAAGGAGCTCGGGTTGAGAAGTAACCGGTGCACGAGGAGATGACGATTATCCCGAAGTTCACACCCAAGGGTGCTACGTCTCCGTTGGAGCGGTGTGGAGGCACGAGGCACTCCAAGAAGACAACTAGGGCCACCGTATTCTCCTCGAGCCTTTCCACCAAAGGAAAGCCTCGATCCACTAAGGGACACTTGAGGGTGGTCACCGAACCCGTATAAGCTTGGGCAAACACCAAGTATCAAGCTTGAGGCAACTCCACAACAAGGAGGCTCTCAAGTAGGCCACAAGAGGCTATAGCATACCACCAAGTCACCAAGATGCTAATGTGCCACAAGAGGCAAGATGGCCACTAAAGGCACGATGGCCACTAAGGCAAGAACACCACTAAGAACGAACACACACTCTACGAGATCGAAACCCGGAGAGAACTCAAACCGATGCACCTAATGCAATGGCTAAGAACACCACTAAGATGCCCAAGTTCTTCTCTCCCAAATTCCAACAAAGCTACACAAGCTATTGGGGGAATAAGGGAGGAAGAACAAAGAGTGGAGAAACACCAAGAAACTCCAAGATCTAGATCTAGCAAGATCCCCTCACTTGGAGAGGGATTCAATTGGTGAAGCTCTAGATCTAGATCTCCTCTCTCTTTCCCCCAAAATATGCAACAAATAGTGGGGGGATCAAGAGGAGGATCAAACAACTCAAGGTCAACAATGGAGGAGAGAGAATGGAGGGGAAGAAGTGTTTGGGTCGGAGGTGGAAGAGAGGTATAAATAGGGGCCCGAAAATATGACTGTTGGGGGCTGTAAAACAGTTAGATTCGCGCCCGAGCGGTACTACCACTTGTCAAAGCGGTACCACCGCTCGCTCGCGAACTGCGCAGAAAACGGTCAGAAAACGCCCCAAAGCGGTAGTACCGCTCTGCGGAGCGGTACTACCGCTCGTGTTCAGATCTGGGGGAAAACAGAGCGATTTGCAAATAGAGAGAGAGAGAGCAGACAGCAGCATGCATGTGGGGCCAGCTGTGGTAGCAGCGCGTGCAGGGAGCAGGGCGCAGCGTGCGGCGCGGGAGAGGCGCTGGCCTCGATGCGGGTCAACGCCCAGGCTCGATCTCCCGCTCGAGCGAGCAGTGGTGGTGGCTGGCGTGCTGGGTAGCGAGCAGCGGCAGCAGCTGGGCCGGCCTGGGGCGGCGCAGCCCACAGCGGGGGCGAGCTCGCGTGGAGCTGGGCCAGAGCGGCAGCTAGCGGCGGCCCACTGCGGAGGCGGCAGGTGGAGGCTGTGAGGAAGAAAAGAGAAAAAGAAAAACAAGATGGGCCGGTAGTACCGGCCCGGTACCGGTCTGGTACCGTAACTGGGTTACGGTACTACCGGCCCGATACCGGCCCGATACCGGTTGGTATCCAGTGGGCTCGGGAGGCTCGTGCGGTACTTAGGCCGGTACCGCACGCGGTACTACCGCCCGGCCCAATAAGGATTATTTTCGCTTTTCTTTTTCTTCCAACACGGAAAACGCAATATCTTGAGCTAGGAAGATCGGAATGACATGAAACCAATTTTGTTGGAAAGAGGGCGACAAGAGCTACCTTCTCACATGATGAAATCATGCAAAAGAGTAAGTGATGATTTTCTCATGGTCATAGAGGTGTAACCTCTCAATACGGTATATCGGGAAAATCATCACTCTCGCATATGCAACATGCGATGCAACCGAAATCCGTTTCATGCATAAGAACCAAAAAGAACCAAGAACACGATGCAATTCATGCAAGGTTTGAGCTCTCCCCGATGATGCGACTCACTATCCTATCGAGCACAAACCTAGTCCTTGCGCGTTCTTCTCGAGTCGGCAAGCTCCGTCTTCATCCTCTTCATGATTGTACATGCTACCGTCTTCCTTCAACATACCCGCCACCGTCTTCTTCCATCTTGTACGCACTCCACCGTCTTCATCCATCTTCAATGTCGTCTTCTCTCTTCATCTTCTACGCCGTCTTCTCTCTTTCATCTTCAACGCCGTCTTCTCTCTTCATCTTCAACACCGTCTTCGTCTCTCTTCGACACCGTCTTCATCATTATACTCCGTCTTCTCCATCTTGCAACCTTGAGTCCAACATGGCTATGGACTTGACCTAGGATTGATTCTCAATGCAACCGTTAGTCCATAGGGATTGTCATCAATTACCAAAACCACACATGGGGTAATGGACATGTTCATTCAATCTCCCCCATTTTGGTAATTGATGACAATCTCTTTGAGAGGGTTTAAATATGGAATTTAGCGAACAACCCAAGTTGAATATTTAGAACAAACTCCCCCATAACATATGCATGTGTGAATGAACTTGAATTTCATTGCATATACCGGAAATTAAAGCCTAGCGGAGTATCCTCTAAATATTCAACCATGCAAAGCAACAAATGCAAGACATGAAAGGCAAATGCTTAAGAACCAAACAAAAGCAATTCCCTTAAACCCTCCAAACTTCTCCCCCATTGGCATCGATTGCCAAAATGGACGAAAGGTTTGGAAGGCCAATATAGTGAGCGTTCCTCCATAAGTTGTGCATTTCTCATAATTGTGAGTGAAATAAAATGCACATATTCAATGACGAATATTCGGAGGAAATCAAACTATATTGAGGATCAAAGATTGCAAGAGGATGTGAAGGTGAGAAAGCTTCGACAAATGAAGCAAGCAATCAATGAACCAATTGAATCAAGTATGAGTGCGTGAAGATGCAAATAGAATAATCATGAGCACTCATAACCAAGTTATTTGTGGAGTCATCAAAGAGTCAAGTAAGAATAAAGGAATGGACTCCAACAAAGAGGGATATCAAAAGATTTGCACCATCTCTTATGTATATAAGTTTCTCTAAGTGGAAAACATCACAAAGATATTTATCCACAAAGAAACATGCACACACAAGATAGGTACAAGAGAAATAGAGTAAGATATCCAAAACAAGCATGCTCAAGGACATATCTCATTTAGGAAAGTAAAACCAAATATAAAGTAATGAGATATCCAACTCCCAAAGAAAGCAAGGTTCCAAATAAACCAAACCCTCAACACTTTTCATGATGGCACAAAGTACCGAAAAGAAAAGGTTTGTCTTCCAAGTCAAATTCTTGAAACAAGAGAGTGATGTAGCAAACATAGGAGAGCTCCCCCAAGATTAGTGCACCATTTAGGTTTTTGCATTTGAATACAAAATGCACAAATGTGGGATCATCGCTCTACCATCGTTTATCAAAACACTAACAAGGTTCAAGTAAGATAAGGGTGAGCATAAGAAGCAAGGAAGACATATGGGAGTCTAACCCACAAGGACAAATTCTTGGCAAGAAATGAAGCAATTGAGCGCTTGAGCCAAGTGTGAGGATGATCCGGAACAATACCACACAATTTATTACCTATTTTCCAAGGACAAAAGGTATATAGGAAATACTTCCATATGGTACTTTGTGAGTGTGTCCAAGATCATCTTCACAACTAAGAAAGCATATGGTAAAGTGGGATTTGTTTGAGCAAACATGTCACATAGGAACAAGATAATATATCATATCAATTCTATGTGACACAACCTCAAATGTTCACATTTTCTAGGCTTGTAAGATGCACAAAGCATAATACTCCCCCATAATGTGATAAAGACATTTTTCGTGCAAGAGGCAAATAAGAACCAAGTGAGATAATTAATGGACATTATAGAATTTTAATTCATCATGTCGCACATTTTAAGATTGTGAAATGCACAAAGCATATCACTCCCCCAAAATGGGATAGTCCATTAATTTCTCACATGAGCCAACAACTAAGATATCAATAAGATGCAATAGGCTCAACAAACAACAATTGTACATGATGTGCCACCCAACATATATTAGCAAGCAAGCAAGATAAGCAAGTAGGAGGCACAAAATACACAACCACATGCAAGGTACAAAACCAACACATGTAAAAGGGGAGCGAGTAACTTTCAATGTAAAGGAGTTGAGGACTCGTTACCGCAAGGAGGAGCATGGGTAAAGGATGAAAGGAATAATACTTGACTTGAGGAAGTGAGAATGATGAAGATCCCCCAAGTCTTCATGAGCTAGTCAAGCCTCCATGCCCTCCACTTGTACCTATTGATCAAATTTTGGCTTGTTGGTCCCCAACCAAGTTGGGTCCTAAGAAGTTAGTCACAATAGGCTTGGCAACCCAAATGGTTCTTTTTACGAAACCAATTTGAGTCCCAACATATTTGGCAAACACATTTCCAACCTTATTCTTATGTAGAGAATAAGCACCATGGATCAAGATAGGGTTGGATGAGTTACCACTAGTGCAAAAGGAGGAGATGTGGCCCTTCTCACGGCATATGTAGCATGTTCTTCTCTTCTCCTTCTTCTCACTTGATTTCTCCACAACGGGAGCCTTGGCTTGATCCTTCTTGGGTAGCGACCTTTCTTCTAGTCGAGGTAGACCTTGAGCTTGGCCTTGAGGTAGATCATGAGCTCCATCTAGAGGCCGCTTCCCTTGTTTCTTCTCGCCATGTGGCTTATTCTTCAAGGGGCACGATCTAACATGATGCCCTTCAATCTTGCACTTGAAGCACACAATCTTGGCGGAGTCCTTCAAATGCCCATGGCCCTTCTTCCGCTTGTGCGTGGTGGACTTGTTCTTGTTGTTGGAGTTGAATCCAAGTCCACTCTTGTCATTGAGGGATTGCTTCCCTTCATGACTCTTTACCAAGTCCTTCTTCAAAGAAGAGACTTGGGCCTCGAGCTCTTCGATTTCCCCTACATGGTTAGTAACAACACAAGTACTAGAGGAAGTGGAAGCTTCATTGTTAGAGCAACAAGGCAAGGTTTGTAATCCACCACAAGATATAGCAATAACATGGGTGGGTGAATTACTAGCACTAGCACATGGAATTGTAGAGCAACAAGGCATAGAAGGTAGTTCACCACAAGATAAATCAATAGCATGAGTGGGTGAACTAAAAGCACTAGCACATGGCAAAATAGCATTTTGAGAGGTAGTGCTAGTACTCACATGAGGCTCACAAGATTTTACCTTTGGCATGATAGCCTCATGAGCTAACTTTAGCAAATTATGAGAGACTAGAAGATCATCATGGGAGCTAGAGAGCTTTCCATGACTTTCTTCCAATTTCTCATAATTGCTTGTTAGCAAAGCAAGTTGAGCCCTTAGCTCAACATTCTCCTTCAAGATGGAAGCTTCACAAGAGGTAGAGTTAGTAGCACAAGCATTATCAATTATAGCACAAGAAGAAGGCAACTTAGGAAGCTCTATTAGGTTGAGAGCCTTAAATTGCTCATGTGACTCGGTGAGTTTGATGAGCTCACTCTCACTAGCCCTAGAGATACTTTTGAGAAGCTCAAAATCCTCAAGGAGTTTAGCATGAGCACTTGCTAGCTCAACATTTTTAGTTTGAAAATCATGTGCGACCTCTAAAGCTCTATCACGAGATTCCTTTACCATAAGTAGCTCTAGAGTAAAGGTCTCCTCAAGAGATTCATTGGTGGTTTGTTGTTCTTCAAGAGCTTCACTAAGAGTTGCAATCTCGTTTGCATCCTCGCGCTCATGCCCTTCCATTTTCTCAATAAGTTTTGTGCTCTCAATGGCAAAAGCCAAGATTTCCATGAAGTTAGAGCAAGCAAATTTCTTCTTATGAAGAGAATGAAAAACCGACTCTCCCAACTTGTTTAAGGAAGCAACATTAAGTCCTTCCATATCATCATCCTCATCATCACTAGATAGATAGGGTTCCAAGGAAGGAGATACCTTAGAAGCCTTAGCCATAAGGCAAGTGTAAGAACCGTGAGATGAAGAGGATGAAGTAGTTGAAGCTCCATCCAAGATCTTGTCTTGGCCCATAGTATCTTCGGTTTTCTCTACATTGTTAGTCACACAAATACTAGAGGAAAACGAAGCATTCTTATCATGGCCACAAGACAAGGCAAGCATATCAACATGGGATGAAGATATGCAAGGACTATCAACACTAGCATGTAAAGCATTTATAGTGCTATAAGTGTTCAAGTCCAAAGATGAGACATTGCTATGGGATAGGGATGAAGAATCATCAAGAGAAGGTTCACCATCAACAATGCAATGTTCATCACCACTCACCATAGCATTACCTTGTGTCTTACCACACATTGGTGAAGTGGAAGGAGTGCGATCATCCTCAATGGTCTTGGACCCACCATATGTATCTCGAAGCTTTGTCCAAAACTCATGAGCACTCCGGAAAGGCGCGATGGAGGAAATCACTACATGACTCACAACATAGCAAAGCACTTTAGTAGCTTGAGCATCTAGATAAGAGTTTTTCTTCTCCTCAAAGGTTGGATTTTGTGGATCCTTAGGAGGAGAAAAACCCATATCAAGAATTTGCTCCACATGTGGGTGCATGCCCCTAAAATAATCAAGCATGTAGAATTTCCAAGCATCATAATTAGTGCCATCAAATGTAAGAGAGGAAATGTGCACTAATCCTCTAGCCGACGTCATACTCTCTAGGCGGTGAAGCCCGACAAGATAAGAGAGCCCTAGCTCTGATACCAATTGAATGTACTAGGACGTCGCCTAGAGGGGGTGAATAGGCGGTGTATAAAAACTTCTACTTGAGAGCTAAACTAGGCGGAATAAAACTAAGTGTTTACTAGTTTAGTTCAAGGCCTATCAACTAGGGGTTTGCCTAAGTGCTCCAACAACCTATGCTAGCATGATGAGCAACAAGGTGATAACAAGATAGGCATAGCATCAAGCATGATAGATATCACAATGTAAAGCGCATAGGTAAAGGAGCTCGGGTTGAGAAGTAACCGGTGCACGAGGAGACGACGATGTATCCCGAAGTTCACACCCAAGGGTGCTACGTCTCCGTTGGAGCGGTGTGGAGGCACGAGGCACTCCAAGAAGACAACTAGGGCCACCGTATTCTCCTCGAGCCTTTCCACCAAAGGAAAGCCTCGATCCACTAAGGGACACTTGAGGGTGGTCACCGAACCCGTACAAGTTTGGGCAAACGCCAAGTATCAAGCTTGAGGCAACTCCACAACAAGGAGGCTCTCAAATAGGCCACAAGAGGCTATAGCATACCACCAAGTCACCAAGATGCTAATGTGCCACAAGAGGCAAGATGGCCACTAAAGGCACGATGGTCACTAAGGCAAGAACATCACTAAGAACGAACACACACTCTACGAGATCGAAACCCCGAGAGAACTCAAACCGATGCACCTAATGCAATGGCTAAGAACACCACTAAGATGCCCAAGTTCTTCTCTCCCAAATTCCAACAAAGCTACACAAGCTATTGGGGGAATAAGGGAGGAAGAACAAAGAGTGGAGAAACACCAAGAAACTCCAAGATCTAGATCTAGCAAGATCCCCTCACTTGGAGAGGGATTCAATTGGTGAAGCTCTAGATCTTGATCTCCTCTCTCCTTTCCCCCAAAAATATGCAACAAATAGTGGGGGGATCAAGAGGAGGATCAAACAACTCAAGGTCAACATTGGAGGAGAGAGAATGGAGGGGAAGAAGTGTTTGGGTCGGAGGTGGAAGAGAGGTATAAATAGGGGCCCAAAAATATGACTGTTTGGGGCTGAAAAACGGTCAGATTCGCGCCCGAGCGGTACTACCGCTTGTCAAAGCGGTACCACCGCTCGCGCACGAACTGCGCAAAAAACGGTCAGAAAACACCCCAAAGCGGTAGTACCGCTCTGCGGAGCGGTACTACCGCTCGTGTTCAGATCTGGGGGAAAACAGAGCGATTTGCAAATAGAGAGAGAGAGAGAGAGAGCAAACAACAGCATGCATGTGGGGCCAGCTGTGGTAGCAGCGCGTGCAGGGAGCAGGGCGCAGCGTGCGGCGCGGGCGAGGCGCTGGCCTCGATGCGGGTCAACGCCCAGGCTCGATCTCCCTCTCGAGCGAGCAGTGGTGGTGGCTGGCGAGCTGGGTAGCGAGCAGCGGCAGCAGCTGGGCCGGCCTGGGGCGGCGCAGCCCACAGCGGGGGCGAGCTCGCGTGGAGCTGGGCCAGAGCGGCAGCTAGCGGCGGCCCACTGCGGAGGCGGCAGGTGGAGGCTGTGAGGAAGAAAAGAGAAAAAGAAAAACAAGATGGGCCGGTAGTACCAGCCCGGTACCGGTCTGGTACCGTAACTGGGTTACGGTACTACCGGCCCGATACCGGCCCGATACCGGTTGGTATCCAGTGGGCTCGGGAGGCTCGTGCGGTACTTAGGCCGGTACCACACGCGGTACTACCGCCTGGCCCAATAAGGATTTTTTTCGCTTTTCTTTTTCTTGCAACACGGAAAACGCAATATCTTGAGCTAGGAAGATCGGAATGACATGAAACCAATTTTGCTGGAAAGAGGGCGACAAGAGCTACCTTCTCACATGATGAAATCATGCAAAAGAGTAAGTGATGATTTTCTCATGGTCATAGAGGTGTAACCTCTCAATACGGTATATCGGGAAAATCATCACTCTCGCATATGCAACATGCGATGCAACCGAAATCCGTTTCATGCATAAGAACCAAAAAGAACCAAGAACACGATGCAATGCATGCAAGGTTTGAGCTCTCCCCGATGATGCGACTCACTATCCTATCGAGCACAAACCTAGTCCTTGCGCGTTCTTCTCGAGTCGGCAAGCTCCGTCTTCATCCTCTTCATGATTGTACATGCTACCGTCTTCCTTCAACATACCCGCCACCGTCTTCTTCCATCTTGTACGCACGCCACCGTATTCATCCATCTTCAATGCCGTCTTCTCTCTTCATCTTCTACGCCGTCTTCTCTCTTTCATCTTCAACGCCGTCTTCTCTCTTCACCTTCAACACCGTCTTCGTCTCTCTTCGACACCGTCTTCATCATTGTACTCCGTCTTCTCCATCTTGCAACCTTGAGTCCAACATGGTTATGGACTTGACCTAGGATTGATTCTCAATGCAACCGTTAGTCCATAGGGATTGTCATCAATTACCAAAACCACACATGGGGTAATGGACATGTTCTTTCAAAACTAAACCCTCAACACTTTTCATGATTGCACAAAAGTACCGAAAAGAAAAGGTTTGTCTTCCAAAGTCAAATTCTTGAAACAAGGGAGTGTTCTAGCAAACATAGGAGGGCTCCTCCAAAATTAGTGCACCATTTAGGATTTTGCATTTGAATACAAAATGCACAAATGCGGGATCATCGCTATACCATTGTTTATCAAAACACTAACAAGGTTCAAGTGAAAAGAGAAGATACATAAGAAGCAAGGAAGACATATGAGAGTCTAACCCACAAGGACAAATTCTTGGCAAGAGATAAAGCAATTGAGAACATGAGCCAAGTGTGAGGATGATCCGGAACAATACCACACAATTTATTACCCATTGTCCAAGGACAAGAGGTATATAGGAAAAACTTCCATATGGTACTTTATGAGTATGTCCAAGATCATCTTCACAACTAAGAAAGCATTTGGTAAAGTGGGATTTGTTTGAGCACACATGTCATATAGGAACAAGATAATCTATAATATCAATTCTATGTGACACAACCTCAAGTGTTCACATTTTCTAGGCTTGTAAGATGCACAAAGCATAATACTCCCCCATAATGTGATAAAGATATTTTTCATGCAAGAGGCAAATAAAAACCAAGTGAGATAATTAATGGACATTATAGAATTTTAATTCATCATGTCGCACGTTTTAGGATTATGAAATGCACAAAGCATATCACTCCCCCAAAATGGGATAGTACATTAATTTCTCACATGAGCCAACAACTAAGATATCAATAAGATGCAATGGGCTCAACAAAGAACAATTGTACATGATGTGCCACCCAACATATATAAGCATGAAGGCAATATAAGCAAGTAGGAGGCACAACATACACAACCACATGCAAGGTACAAAACCAACACATGTAAAAGGGGGCGAGTAACTTTCAATGTAAAGGAGTTGAGGACTTGTTACCGCAAGGAGGTGCATCGGTAAAGGATGAAAGGGATACAACTTGACTTGAGGAAATAAGAATGATGAAGATCCCCTAAGTCTTCATGAACTAGTCAAGTCTCCATGCCCTCCACATGTACCTATTGATAAAATTTTGGCTTGATGGTCCCCAACCAAGTTGGGTCCTAAGAAGTTAGTCACAATAGGCTTGGCAACCCAAATGGTTCTTTTTGAGAAACCACATTGAGGGCCCATATATTTGGCAAACACATTTCCAACCTTATCCTTGCAAAGAGAATAAGCACCATCGATCAAGATAGGGTTGGATGAGTTACCAATAGTGCAAAAGGAGGAGATGTGGCCCTTCTCACGGCATATGTAGCATGTTCTTCTCTTCTCCTTCTTCTCACTTGATTTCTCCACAACGGGAGCCTTGGCTTGATCCTTCTTGGGTAGCGGCCTTTCTTCAAGTCGAGGTAGACCATGAGCTTGACCTTGAGGTAGACCATGAGCTCCATCTTGAGGTCACTTCCCTTGTTTCTTCTCGCCAAGTGGCTTCTTCTTCAAGGGGCACTATCTAACATGATGCCCTTCAATCTTGCACTTGAAGCACACAATCTTGGCGGGGTCCTTCACATGCCCATGGCCCTTCTTCTGCTTGTGCGTGGTGGACTTGTTCTTCTTGTTGGAGTTGAATCCAAGTCCACTCTTGTCATTTGGGGATTGCTCCCCTTCATGACCCTTTACCAAGTCCTTCTCCAAAGAAGTGACTTGGGCCTCGAGCTCTTCGATTTCCCCTACATGGTTAGTAACAACACAAGTACTAGAGGAAGTGGAAGCTTCATTGTTAGAGCAACAAGGCAAGGTATGTAATTCACCACAAGATATAGCAATAGCATGGGTGGGTGAATTACTTGCACTAGCACATGGATTTGTAGAGCAACAAGGCATAGAAGATAGTTCACCACAAGATAAATCAATAGCATGAGTGGGTGAACTAAAAGCACTAGCACATGGCAAAATAGCATTTTGAGAGGTAGTGCTAGTACTCACATGAGGCTCACAAGATTTTACCTTTGACATGATAGCCTCATGAGCTAACTTTAGCAAATCATGAGAGACTAGAAGATTATCAAGGGAGCTAGAAAGCTTTCCATGACTTTCTTCCAATTTCTCATAATTGCTTGTTAGCAAAGCAAGTTGAGCCCTTAGCTCAACATTCTCCTTCAAGATGGAAGCTTCACAAGAGGTAGAGTTAGTAGCACAAGCATTATCAATTGTAGCACAAGGAGAAGGCAACTTAGCAAGCTCTATTAGGTTGAGAGCCTTAAATTGCTCATGTGACTCGGTGAGTTTGATGAGCTCACTCTCGATAGCCCTAGAGCCATTTTAGAGAAGCTCAAAATCCTCAAGGAGTTTAGCATGAGCAATTACTAGCTCACCATTTTTTATTTGAAAATCATGTGCGACCTCTAAAGCTCTATCACGAGATTCCTTTACTTTAGATAGCACTAGAGTAAAGGTCTCCTCAAGAGATTCATTGGTGGTTTGTTGTTCTTCAAGAGCTTCACTAAGAGTTGCAATCTCATTTGCATACTCGCGCTCATGCTTTTCCCTTTTCTCAATAATTTTTGTGCTCTCAATGGCAAAAGCCAAGATTTTCATAAAGTTGGAGCAAGCAAATTTCTTCTTATGAAGAGCATGAAAAACCAACTCACCCATCATGTTTAAGGAAGCAACATTAAGTTCTTCCATATCATCATCCTCATCATCACTAGATAGATAGGGTTCCAAGGAAGGAGATACCTTAGAAGCCTTAGCCATAAGGCAAGTGTAAGAACCGTGCGATGATAAAGAAGATGAACTACTTGAAGCTCCATCCAAAATCTTGCCTTGGTCCATAGTATCTTCGGTTTCCTCTACATTGTTAGTCACACAAATACTAGAGGAAAGCAAAGTATTTTCATTATGGCAACAAGACAAGGAAAGCATATCAACATGGGATGATATGCAAGGACTATCAACACTAGCATGTAAGATATTTCTAGTGCTATAAGTGTTCACGTTCAAAGATGAAACATTGCAATGGGATAGGGATGTAGAATCATCAAGAGAAGGCGCACCATCAACAATGCAATGTTCATCACCACTCACCATACCATTACCTTGTGTCTTACCACACATTGGTGAAGTGGAAGGAGTGCGATCATCCTCAATGGTCTTGGACCCACCATATGTATCTCGAAGCTTTGTCCAAAACTCATGAGCACTCCGGAAAGGCGCGATGGAGGAAATCACTACATGACTCACAACATGGCAAAGCACTTTAGTAGCTTGAGCATCTAGATAAGAGTTTTTCTTCTCCTCATAAGATGGATTTTGTGGATCCTTAGGAGGAGAAAAACCCATATCAAGAATTTGCTCCATATGTGGGTGCATGCCCCGAAAACAATCAAGCATGTAGAATTACTAATGTGCACTATTCCTCTAGCCGACGTCATTACTCTCTAGGCGGTGAAGCCCAACAAGATAAGAGAGCCCTAGCTCTGATACCAATTGAATGTACAAGGACGTCGCCTAGAGGGGGGTGAATAGGCGGGTTATAAAAACTTCTACTTGAGAGCTAAACAAGGCGGAATAAAACTATTTAGTATTTACTTGTTTAGCTCAAAGCCTATCAACTAATGTTTGCCTAAGTGCACCAACAACCTATGCTAAGCATGATGAGCAACAAGGTGATAACAAGCTAGATATGGAACAACAAGCATAAGGATTATCACAATGTAAAGCGCATAGGTAAGGAGCTCAGGTTGAGAAGTAACCGGTGCACGAGGAGACAACGATGTATCCCGAAGTTCACACCCAAGGGTGCTACGTCTCCGTTGGAGCGGTGTGGAGGCACAAGGCACTCCAATGAGCCGCTAGGGCCACCGTATTCTCCTCGAGCCTTTCCACCAAGGGAAAAGCCTCGATCCAGTAAGGGACCCTTGAGGGTGGTCACCGAACCCGTACAAGCTTGGGGCAAACCCAAGTATCAAGCTTGAGGCAACTCCACAACACGGAGGCTCTCAAGTACAAGGCCACAAGAGGATACAACACGCCACACCGGCAACAAAGCCACCAAGACACCAACGCGCCACAACTGGCTCCAAAACCACAAAGGCTACCACACTCCACAAAGGCAACAACGCCACAAAGACGACAAGGCCACTAAGACAACAACACCACCAAGGTCAACACGCCCTCTACGAGACCGAAACCCCGGAGAGAACCCAAACCGATGCACCTAATGCAATGGCTAAAAACACCACTAAGATGCCCAAGTTATTCTCTCCCAAATTCCAACAAAGCTACAAAAGCTATTGGGGGAATAAGGGAGGAAGAACAAAATAGAGGAGGAACACAAAATTACTCCAAGATCTAGATCTAGCAAGATCCCCTCACTTGGGGAGGGATTCAATTGGTGAAGCTCTAGATCTAGATCTCCTCTCCCCTTTCCCCCAAAAATATGCAAGAGATAGTGGGGGGATAAAGAGGAGGAAGAAGCTCTCCAAGGTCAACAATGGAGGAGAGAGAATGAGTGGGAAGAAGTAGTTGGGTCGGAGGTGGAAGAGGGGTATAAATAGGGGGCCCAAAATATAGCTGTTGGGGCTGGAAAATGGTCAGATTCGCGCCCGAGCGGTACTACCGCTTGTCAAAGCGGTACTACCGCTCGCGCGCAACTGAGCAGAAAACAGATAAAACGACCCAAACCGGAGTACGCAGCTAAAATGAAATAATGCAGATGAAAGAGAGAGAGTGGACAACAGTGCATGTGGCAGAGCAGCAGGGCGCGCTCGTGAAGGCGAGCCAGCAGCAGCAGCAGCAGTGCGGGGCGCGTGGAGCAGCGCAGGTGGGGCCGAGCAGAGGCAGCGGCAGCAGCGCAGCAGCGAGCGGGCGCGCGTGGGGATCGAGCCTTGCTCTCCCTGCGTGGTCAACGCCATGAGCGCGTGCTGGCCGGGGGCGGGAGCGGCGCGCGTGGGTGGCGGCCTGGTAGCGGTAGCGGCTGGGCCGGTGAGGCGGCGGCGGTCCAAGGAGGAGAGGAGGGGGCGGTAGGGGAAGGCGGCCCACGGGCAGATCTGGTGGAGGCTAGGGAAGAAGGAGGCCAGGCGGGCGGCCGGTACGGCCGGACCGGCCTGACCGGCTAGGGCTCCCAGACTTGCATGCCCTGCCGCACCGGGCGTATCGGCCCGTAGTACCGCCCCCTTCTTTTTCCTGTTTCTTTTCCCGCGGCACTGAAAACTTGATAACTAGAGCTAGGAAACTCGGAATGCAGTGAAACCAATTTTGCTAGAAAGAGGGCGACAAGAGCTACCTCTACACAAGGTGAAAACTTGGAAAGGAGTGGATGATGATTTTCTCATGGTCATAGAGGTGTAACCTCTCAATATGGTATATCGGGAAAATCATCACCCTCGCACATGCAACATGCGATGCATCCGGAATCCGTTTCCGATGAGCTAGAGCTTGTCATGAGAATGAACACAAGCTCTATCCCATATCATGGATAAGAACCAAGAACAACAAAGAAACACGATGCAATGCATGTAAGGTTTGAGGTCTCCCCGATGATGCAACTCACTATCCTATCGAGCACAAACCTTATCCTTGCGCGTTCCTCTTGAGTCGGCAAGCTTCGTCTTCACCCTCTTCATCATTGTACATGCCACCGTCTTCCTCCAGCATACACGCCACCGTCTTCATCCATCTTGTACGCCCGCCACCGTCTTCATCCATCTTCTATGCCGTCTTCGTCTCTCTTCATCTTCTACACCGTCTTCATCTCTCTTCGACACCGTCTTCATCATTGTACTCGATCTTCTCCATCTTGCAACCTTGAGACCATCATATGGCTATGGACATGTCCTAATATTGATTCTCAATGCAACCGTTAGTCCATAGGGATTGTCATCAATTACCAAAACCACACATGGGGGCTCCATGTTCTTTCATTTGGGTAATACTTCCATCGAAGAATTCAACGATCCCCTATACTTGTGGGCATCAGATGCGTATCCTCCGCCCAGACCATATCATTTTCCATATAAATAACTATTTTTAAAATGAAAGGATTTACTTTCTCTTAGTATTCTAGGTCATCTAAAAAGGTAATAAATACAGGAAAATGCTATTTATCATTCGGGGGATCACTCCATCCTCCGCCTTCACCGTGCGCCACGCATCCGCATGGGCCGACTCGCTTTCATATCTCTTTTCCTGTCTCACCATGATGTGGGCATTACCCTTCGGGTAACCAATGTTATGCTACCTCCTACGACCCAACCAGGGGCCCATGAAGATCATCTACCGACCAAGGTGGGCCGATACGTCGGTTCCAAAGAAGGATTCTTGATGAAGAAGGCAAGAAGACGATGGGCAAGGAAAGTTTAGACATAGAACTGTTTGTAAACTAGTCAAACCCGGATAGAACTCTCGAGACCTGGCTTGCAATATAAGGGCCAGGAGAGGGTCTGCCGAGGGACACACACAATCAGCACAGCCAGATTCACCGCAAGTCTAGAGCTAGGTCATTAGAAATCTTAGCCTCTCGACGAGATCTTAGACATAGCCTTCGGCTACCCCATTGTAAACCCGATAATCTCGATAATCAAGATCAGACAAGCAGGAAGTAAGGGTTTTACCTCATCGAGGGCCCCGAACCTGGGTAAATCTCTCTCTCTGTCTGTTTGGTATCCGATGTCTCGTGTCAGCCTGCAGGATTCCGTCAACTCTAAGCCCCAAAAGGTGGGCATTGCAGAGGAGCACCCTCGTCACACCCTCTTCACCATTCTTCTCCATCGGAAGTCTCCCCAATTCCCCATCCACTTCTTTCCTATTCAATCCCAAGCGGAGGTCGTGCCACTGCTAAGCTATGGTTCCCCGCGGCTCATCGCATCAACCTGCCACCACCCTCCGTCCGCACGCGCGGTGGACAAAAGTTGTCAGAATTGTGATTCCGAATCAGAGCGGAACCTCTATGGTAGGATCGCAAATAGTAGGATCTTAACTTTTAGAATTGTAAAATCTTAGATTCCACCTAGTAGAATCGTGCAATTGTTCCACTTAATTTGGTTCATAAAGTCATAGAATCACGATTTTGACAACTATGAGCGCCCCCACAGAGAGCTCTCCCTTAGCCTGCTACTACGCCTGCCTCCAACCCCGAGCTCCCCATCCTCGGCCTCTGCTGCAATATAGAGCACACTACATTGTCGGCCCTGCGCTGCTATGATTGGCCACAGTCGATGCTGAGATAGGCCGTCGCCGATGCTACGACCGGCCGGTGATATTACGTCCGGTCGGCCCCACTGCTATAACAGCCCGCCACTGATGCTGCAAGCTATACTGCTAGTGCTACAAGCGCCATGAGCCGATGCTACAACTGTCTACTGTTGATGCTACGAATAGTCGTCGTCGTTTCTAGAATCCCTATTCACATTGCTGCAAGCGGCTCCGTCGCCGATGCAACAGGCGTACTATGAGTGCTAGAAGCGGCGGCCGCCGATGCTACAAGCCCTACTTGCGAGTGCTTCAATATGTGGCGTTAGAGTTTGTCTTCTTCGGCGATGACCGTGTCTCATTCAAAACCATGGGGGCACGGTATGGGATGTCTATGCTGCAAAGAAGGTTCCCATCGGCGGGGCTCACAGACGAGTTCCACCGTCCAGGTTGGGAGGAACAATGAGGGTGAGGGACTAGCTGCTACAAGCGGCCACCAAAGTCTGGGATGGCGGAGGGGCCTATGAATTTTGCGGGGATGGAGTGGGCCTGGAAATTTCGATGGGATGCAGCGCTAGGAAGGAGGAATCCTTTTCATGGGGGGGGCGACGCGAGCGATTCCATCAGACGGTCCGGACAGGTTGAATTGAACGACGTGCGAGGAGAGGGGTCGTGTGTTTCGATCTCCCAGCGACGCTTACTATTCGTCATAAATATAACTGGTACAATGCATTATCTCTTACCAATAATGCAGATTAATACATTTTAGTAAATTGTTTTGCTAAGAGATTGTTAGTTAAGAGAAGACAACGTTCACATGGGGGTGCATACATGTCTTGGGCCGAGGCTCACCTATGAGACGCATCCGCGTGTCCGGCGCACGTGAGCTCCGTTCCACCGTATAAAGCGGCCTCTTTCCCCAACCCCGCGTTACCGCCGTCTCCCCCTCGCCGCCGACCAAACGCACCCCAACGAGCTCCCGCGCGGGTTCATGTCCATCTCCCCTACCGAATCCACCAGAGGATCCCACCCGCTCGCGCCGCGCTCTTCCAATCCTAGCCCTCGTCATGGCACCGCCCCTCGCCGCGGCCGTCGCTCCTCCCCTCGGGTCTCCGTCTCGCCGCCCTCCGCCGCCGCGCTCGGTACCGGAGATACTGGCTCAAGCTCCGGTGAGTTTCTCTTGGGCTTGCTCGCTCGGCGCTCGCTCGTTCCCTTGCTTGCCGTACGTCGATTGTGCGATCGTATTGATTCGGGTAGATCTGGATTGGGTAAGTTTGCTGGGGTCGAGTGGCTGCTGCTGGGCAGCGCTTAGGTATTAGTATTACTACCTCTGTCCATAAATAGATGCCAAAAGTTTGTCTAAATTTGAATGTATTTAGCCACGATTTAGTGTATAGATACATCCGAATTTAGACAAATCTTTGGCATCTATTTATGGACGGAGGGAGTACTACTTTCTGCAGGAATGACATCATGCTTCGGGCGAAAGCTGTAAGCTATGGACTCTGTTTTTTTTAAGGACATTAACATGCTCATCTTCTTCACATAGAACCCCCCCTTCCATCCCCAACACACACGCTCACACACAATATGCTTCTCCTCGAGCAAAAGACTGCAATTTGGAAACTTTTAGTACTAGCATATTGAACATTTGGTTTCATATGAACATTACACTAATTAGAGTAGAAAACATATCGTGATATGGACCACTCTGTGCACCGAATGCACCCCAGGCTTTGGGCGGTTAGATGGACAAACAATTTACAAGATTCAGGCACAATTCGTGTTGCGGGCATATTTTACAGAAGAATCTTTTATTTCATCAAAATCAGCCCATGGTCAAGTTTATACTGTGGTTTCATTACGGTTTGAATTTTAATTTTGGGATAACGCACCATATTCTTTTTTGATGTAGTCACAGAGATTTAATTGAGGTTTTAATCAGGTTTGAATTATTCATCATGCAATTCTTCTTCGTCGCGGCTGAAGTGAGGTTTGACGTCTTAGTAGAGATTTAAGAAAAGTTCCAGACAGCTTAAGATTAGGTTTTACAGAAACTGCGATAAAACTTAAGCCGCTATAAAACCTCACTGAAGCCTTTATGAAACCTCTATGAAATCATGAAAACACTGTAGACATGGTACAACACACATCAAATTTTGTAAATGTTTCTTGAATGTACAGCCAAGTTTCAAGACAGGTTTTTTAAAATTTCGAAAAAACATAGTAGCTTGGTTCCAATGAATAAGGCGTATAAATTTAGTCAAAATTCAAACGTTACTTAGTTTGACCAACTCTATGGAAGAAAATATCAACGTCTACAATTTTAAATAAGTATATTATGAAAATACGTTTTATAATATTGATATTGAATTGGTATCGTAAATGTTCATATTTTGAATCGCATGACCAAATATATAGAAGAAAATAGCAACATCTACAATGTTAAATTGACACATTGGTCAAATTTAGATGTCGTTGACATTTTACAAAATTTATACGCCTTATTCATTGGAATTGAGTGAGTATTCAACATTGGTCTGGATCCAAAGATCTCGTCAAAACAAAGACAATGGTGAAAACAGATCATGAATTGGACATGCGATTCAATATATGTGACCCTTTTTGTGTTTTGACAAAGAATTAAATGCATATATTTGCTGATGGGAGAGGGATAGGTGGTCTACGGGTGCAAGTGTGCTAGCAACCTTCCACGAAGATCATGCCCCTCAGTTTCCTATCTAACGGCCCAAAAGCATGCGACGCATTCAGTTCACAAATTGCTGTGTTTTACAGGATACTTAGACTAAATATTGTAAATTAATATTTCCTGATGAAGCCAGATAGATACTATCCTACCCAGCTTGGTTTGGTCTTCCATTTTCTTGGTCAACGTGTTCTGTGTGAGCACTTAGTTTCCTTGCCTTATTGAGGTCTTACATTTGATCACGTTGACCGTTCCTTATGTCTTGTACTCCCTTTGTTCCAAATTAGTTGAAGTTGTAGCTCTGTCCTAAGTCAAACTTCTTTAAGTTTGACCAAATGTACAGGAAATGTGCTAAAATGTTACCCACAACATCAAATATATGTAGTACGAAAATACACTTTATGATGAAACTAATTTGGTGCTGTGGATGTTTATATTTTCCCTATAGACTTAAAAAAGGTGGACTTAGGACAAAGCTATATTTTCAGTTAATTTGGAATGGAGGGAGTATCGGCATATGTCATATGCTAATTGATAATTATCTGCTTTACTCACATAGGTTGTCTACATGACATGTGCCCTACTGTTGTCTTTCTTTCATGACATGCCTCACCAATCTATAAACCTTTCACTCCAGAGTAATTTTAACAATGGGATTCATATTTTGCAGACTCAGTTGGTTCAGTTATTGGACAATCTATTGATCCTTCCCAAAAGGTAAAGTGTTTGAATGATATGAGTGTTTTATTGAAATTTGTTTGTTTTTCAGCTTGTGTAGAAACATTTTTTCTGTTCTCGTCATATCCATGACAAAGAAATCAATCCCAGGTAGTTGGATTTAGAATATCTGGTGAAGAGAATGATCCATGTACCCAAGAGGATGACAATGTTTCGGAATGCCAGTCTTCTGGACAGGGGAGTTCGGGTCGACTTGAGTTGGTGGGCTCTCACCATAATTCTAATGAACTTCAGGGTAATGGAGCTCTGATGGCCTCTAGAAAGAATCAAGCTGTGAATGCCAATTATCTTCTGAATTTCCAGTATGATCCTATTTCTCGACCACAGCCTCGTGGCCCTAGAATATATCCCTCGAGAAGGCAAAGGAAGATTAAACCTTACAACAAGGACTTGTTCCTACAAGCAAATTTCAAGTTTGTTGTGTTGGATACTGGAAATTGTCAAATTGATTCAATGGATCCTGATAAGATGCTCCAGTGGGAAGACATAATCTGTGTAAGATACTGTAGCCCTTCCGAGGTGCGATGTCCCATTTGCTTGGAAAGCCCATTGTGCCCGCAGATTACATCATGTGGTCATATATATTGCTTTCCATGCATTTTGCGTTATTTATTAATGGGTAAAGAGGATTACAGAGGTGAATGCTGGAAGAAGTGTCCACTGTGTTTCATGATGATATCAGTGAAGGAGTTGAATACCATCTTTGTTACTCAACTTCAGCATTTCCATATTGGTGACAGTGCGACCTTCACTCTTCTGGGGCGGTCAAAAAATTCACTCACTCCTTTTATTAGGAATCTGTCTAGTGAATATTCTTCTCTAGATGAAGATCCCACTGATGTTTTCTCCAAGTTTATTTTGACATCTGATGTTGAGCTCACTGTTAGAGAGGCAAAATCAGATCTCAGTAATTGGTTGCACAGGGCTGACCTAGGCCTTGTTGATGACTTGGAGAATCTTCCATATGTTTCTGCTGCTTTGGAGCAACTCGAAGAAAGGATGAAATACTGGTCTGAGTACAGAAACCAAAGTAGCAGCCCCCCTATAAAGGATAGCTTCTCATCTGTGTCTAGTAGCAAAACGAAGAACTATGATAGTCTGAAAACTTCGCGGCTGAACAGTGGGCAGAAGCTCTCCCCTGTTTCAGATGGAGATATTATCGCTGGTATTTCAGGGCTTTCTGTTGCACCCCGATCTAATATCACCAATAAGGGAGTGCCACCCAAAATGGAAGAGAGACGTGCTGCCACCATTGAGTCGAATGAACAAGATTCATACACATTTTACCAGGTTTGTGTCATATCTGAGACTCTGGTGATGACTCTCCCAGTGCTCAAGGTTTGGTGTTTTCACAAAGATTGATGTTCAAAATCTTGTTACAGGTGTTTGATGGACAACACCTAATTCTTCATCCGCTGAACATGAAATGCCTTCTAAACCATTTTGGGTGCTCTGCTATGCTTCCACCAAGGTAATGCTGGTTACTAGTTTTTTCTTTTTCTTATTTCCTAAAGCCTGGAATCCCAGATGTTGTCATTATTTTATCATTCTTGTGCAATATAGGAAATGTGCCCGTGCGTTGCAACGGCTACATAATTAATAGATGAATACATGCTCATAACTCTCGACAGGTTTTTTTTTAAACCATTCGAAATGTTAGATTTCACTTTACATCTATTTTCTTTTGTTCCACATTAATTTACTTAAGTTAAAAAGAGAAAAATTTGGCACTTTCACAAACAGAACTAAACCAAATGAATCCAATTAATGTGGACGCGAAATAAATAAAAAATATAGACCATGACAAAGCTCTTGATGATGCCGAAGCAAACGAAGACATGACCTAGACCTTAGACAGACTACATCACTCCTTATGAAATCTTACAAACATTTGGTTTCCAATATCTTCTGCAATCAACCAGTTGTTGGATCATTATTTTCACTCTTTGCAAAGATAAAAAATACAGTGAAAGTTATATGCTATCTTTGGTCAAATAAAAAAGAGTGTTACTTTGTATGGTTTATTGTTTTGTCTGTATGTGGACGAAATTATTTTTTTATGTTTATAAGATACGATATTCAGGTTGGAGTGTGTTTTTATGTGGGATCTGAATGTTGCTATGTCATGCTAATGTTATTGGTCAACCTACTTGCACAGAGTGACTGGAAAAATCTTGGAGTTGGAAACTATAACACAGTCTGAGGCTACAAGAAAACGATATCGCTTCTTAAGCCATTTCTCATTAACAACAACATTCCAGGTAAATTTGATGCGCGAATCTAGTTTTGCTTTTGATCCTATTCTCATGTTTGGTAATATAAACTATGCAGTTCTGTGAAATTGACCTGAGTGATATGCTACCTCCGATCTCATTGGCTCCATTCATGGATGAAATAAAAAAGCGCGAGAAACAGAGAAAGCAAACTGCCAAGAAGGTCTGATCTATTGCTTCGTACATATTACTTGATGTGCGTGTTTTTTTAACCATCTTGTGACAATCTAAAACTTTGGACAAATGAGTTTTTTATGCAGCATTTGGGCTTATAGATATTTTGGGGAGTCACCAAGCACACTGTAGCAGTGTTAGATGTTTTTGGATCTGGACTTCTATAGCTTGCAATTTGGGCCTATGCCTGGGATATCCCACCTGGTTTTCAGTCTCTTTGAATAATATAGGTGTCTTGTCGAGAAATAGAAAAAAAAAAGAGACAACCACAGTTAGTAAGTAGACAACATTAATATAATGGGGATATGAAATACTACTTAAATTTAAACTGGTAAAAGTTGTCACCTTGTTGTGCAGTACAGACCCAGTTGGTAGCTAGCCATTTCTGTTAAATTAGTTTCTAAAGCAATTAGGGTGTATCCAAGAGTAAAATGCGATGCTTGTCACATTAGCAGTGCTGGCTACTATCTATGGAAGGTTTGTTTTTGCCTTGTGTATACCTAATGGTCTTCTGCGCATACATCTCCTTTTGCATTGTTGAGGGATGTTGTGCTGCTAAAAATTGGTTTTTGACTTCTGTAATGCCACGTAACTATTACTCCCTCTGTTCCATATTAGTTGTCGCGGATTTACTGCAAGTTCGTACTAAATTAGTGACAACTAATATGGGACGGAGGGAGTAGTTATCTTTGCAATGTCATGTACAAATAGTTCCTCATGCTTATTGTTTTGAAAACTTCAAACACATATCCCCAAAATCCTGGGCCTGATACTGCTTAGATGGAAAATAATATGTTTATGTTTGAATTAAAATTTAGACGTCTCATACGAAGCACATTCTTACTGTTTTGTAGGAAGAAAGCGACAGGGTTAAGGCAGAAGTAGCTGCTGCTGTGCAGGCATCTGCTATGCGTTTTGAACATACAAATTTTTCTCAGAGTCACAACGATGTTATGTTCTCTCTGGATGACTTTGAAGGTAAATCTGCATTTTTTTGTGTATGCCCTGTGTTTTGCATTTCGATGCATTGATAGGAAAAGAGTGTTTACAAATTTAGAAGCTCTAGACGAGCTAACACTCCACCATAAAACTCAACTAGACCTAAGCTGCGGCGGGGATCAAGGCACTTAAGCCAATCGCGCCTGACAAAGCCCAAGATCGAGCCTCGGATTGAATCGTGTCGAGGAGACTAGTGGAGTCGGAGCTTGCGTTGCTGAAGATGACCATGTTCGGGTGCTTCCAGATCCACCATGCCGTCAGCATAGGAAGCGACGAGGTTCCCTTCCGCGGGGGTAGATCAGATAGCCGTCACCACCACTCTACGAAGTCATCCTCCTCATCTGGAGGTCCAGCCGTGGATCGAATCTAGGATAGCACCTCATACCAGAGATCGTCCTACAGAATGGGCAGTCCGTGAGAAGGTTCCTCATGGTCTCCTCCGACTGGTTGCACAGCGGGCAGCGTAGGGGGGGGGGGAGACCCCTTCTCGCTAGCCTCTCACCCGTCCAGCAGCGATCTTGGCATGCAAGCCAGATGAAGAACTTTACCCTCAGCGGGGCCTAGGAGTCCCAGTTAAGCTCCCAAGATCGAAACTACCGATCTTTGAAAAAGGAGCTCGTAGGAAGATTTGGAGCAAGATTTGGAGGAATACTGCGCATCTGTCGTCTCCAGCGCCAAAGCGTAGCATCTGCCCTTACCGAGAGCTGCATGTCCCGCACCATGATCGAGAGCTGCATGTATTGCCAGAGGGCTCGCGAGGTCAGCGCGCCCTGAATATCTGGAAATCCAACGGTGCTCGATAAGTACCCCTCTCACCGTGCGGCGTTTCCTAGCGCGCTCTGGGATTGGCGCTATCTCCCTGATGGCTTTGTAATGCAGCCATCTATCCAACTAGAAGAGAGCCATGCTCCAATTGCCGATCACCACCTTTGTGGAGGCGTGGAACACGTCCTGCTCAACCTTCGAGAAGTGCATATCAATTCCGCTCCAAGGATGCAGTGGATCTGTATGCATCCTCCATATCCAACGTGTCCAAAGGCTGATAGCCGTGCGAGCGATCCGGGATTCCCAGGCCTCCATAACTCAATGGCTGGCACACCCTTGCCGAGTTGACATGGCACCATGGATTACTTTAGTTTGGAGACGACAAAAGTTTCTTACTACTAGATACAGTATATTCTACTCCTACGTCTTTGGTATATTCTAACATTTCATTATTTTTCCATATTTGTAATTCTTCGTGGATGCCTTATTTTGTTATTTAGAACATATGCCTTGTGCTTGATAATGATACCTTACTATTTACACACTGAAGCTCTGGGAAATATTGCTGGACCATCAACTAGTCCACCAGCCAATGAAAGAAAACTTTTCTCGGATGTTACGCGGCTTGGTTTTGCGTCTGCACAAGACTCGCCTCCTCTAAGAGCTGAAACTGGGGACACGGCTGGCAAAAATGAAAGCGCAAGGGACCAAGGTACGGCTCACCATATCCGGTATTCTACATGTGCCATACTATGAGTATGATGTGTACTAATAAGATCCTCACATAAACTGTGTTGCTGCTTGTGCAGGGCCGGCAGCAACGTCCTCCTTGTCCTTTGCCAGCATCCTATCCTCTGCCGGAGCTGCTGCTGACAACAGCATGGAGATGCCTAAGCCAAATGCAGTCGGTAAGAAAGGCAAGAAGCCCACAAGGGTTCTCTTGTCGACTGGCGGTGGCCGCCGATACTAGAGGAAAAGACTACACTGGAAACATTTGGTTGTTTCCGTTGTATAGTACGAGCTGGATTGTTCCTAATGCGTGAGTTGAGCATGGCAGCGAACAGTGTTATACTGATGCGAGATGGCAGAAGCCTGATATGGATGGGAAATACTGTAGTAAGTTGTACCAGCAGAATGGAGCATGTAATCATAAATATGAGAATGCTTACATCTCTATAGTTTTACAGCTTTTATTGCGTGATACATAAAATTGTCAAAAAAAAAATAGTATTGTATGTAGTCCAATTGCCGACCCCTGGTATTTTCATAGCTGTTATACTTATGTTCCACGAAAGACACAAAGAGGAAGATGCTACACGTGCACGTCATTGCGTGGACGTGGTAGCATGGTAGGTGACGGTCAAGATCAGTTGGTGCGTGACGGCTCAAACCTTGGTAACGAACTTGGATCCTCTAACGTGCTAATTCTCTGCAGTTTCCTGATTTTCGGTCGCTGATAGCTGCGTCGGATATCTAGCAGGCCTCATGTGTCTGGGGCTCAATGTGACGGCCCAATCAATTTGAATAACACGAATAGGTTTGGTGGATACAGAGAATTTGAATCTGAGGTGGGAATAGTAAGCAGGGAGATGAGAACAAGAGATAGAGGATGAGAGAGATACCACATGGTGTATGTGGTGAGCAACCTAAACAAACAAAAAAAAAAAAGATAGAGGATGAGAGACAGCGCTTATATTTTTTCTGATACGGATTACAATGTCTAGTTCGAGAGCTGAGACACACACACCACCTGGGGACCCCACTCTTACAAGCCCATGGGCCAGAATGCACGAAGTGCACTGATGGAACGCTACACCGTAGTAGTAGGGAACTGCTATACGCCGACCTGGTCGGCGCGTGCGGGGTGCCGCACACCCCGCCACCAGGTCGGGTAGTTTGGGCCGCGGCCCATTAGCTCAGGTACGTTTTTTTTTCTTTTTTTTCTTCTTCTCTTCTGTTTTTTTTCTGTTATTAATATTTTCTTTTTCAAAATCAAACATTTTTTATGAAATTATTTTTCAAGATTTTTTTTCAAAATATGAACATTTTAAATTCAACAGTTTTAAAATTTGAACGATTTTATATTTTAAATATTTTTCAAAAAATTATATTTTTCAAAATTTGAACATTTTCACGTTTGAACGGTTTTTTAATTTGAACGGTTTTTTAATTTGAACATTTTTCATGTTTGAACAATTTTCAAGTTTGAACGATTTTTAAATTTGAACGTTTTTAAATTTGAACAATTTTCATGTTTGAACGATTTTTAAATTTGAACGGTTTTCAGATTTTGAACGGTTTTCTATATTTGAACATTTTTTAATTTAATTTTTTAAAATATTTCTATTTTTCGAATCTGAAAAATAAAAGTAAAAAAAAAAGAAACAGAAAAAACGAAAGAAAAAGCAGAAAAAAAAAAAAAACAGGAAAATAAGAAACAAAAAGAAAGAAAAATCGAAAAGGAGGCAGCCCGCACCTTCGGGCGGCCCGTACCGTGGCGGGGTGTGCGGCGCGCGGTACGCGCCGACCTGGTCGGTGTATAGGGTTTGCCGTAGTAGTAGATGTTAGAGCATCTCCATCGCGTCCCCCAAATCGTCCCTCAAACCGCGCCGGATCGAACGTTTGGGGGACGTGTTTTGTTCGTGCCGCGTTTGGGGGACGTCGCTCCCCAGCCGCGTCCCCAAACGCCGCCCCTAAATAAATATTGGTGCACGAAAATAAAGGTTTTCATTCAATTTTGATTATATATTACAAAGTTTGAATGAAAACGGCTAGCTTTCATCTAAACCTAGCCTACGACCGCCGGCGGTGCGTTCGACGGCCCCGCCCCGCGTCGCCTGCCCTCCGCCGCAGCTCTGCTGCGCCCGCTCTCCGTGCGTAGGGCGGTGGCCGACGCCGTGTGCTGAAGCCGGCCGACGCTGGGCCTCGTCGCACCGCTTGGAGGGAGAGCTCGACGGCGCGACGAATCTGCGCCTCTTCGCGGGCACGGGCGTCGTCCTGGAGCTTCTTCTCCGACTCGAACGACTCGACGAGCGCGCGTTGGATCGGCGTTTCGTCCGGGTGTGGCCCGTCATCGTCGACCACTCGAACTCGTCGCCGTCGTCGTCCTCCACCTCGGTCTCCTCCGCGTCGGCCTCCTCCTCCTCCATTGGCGCCTCCTCCTCCACATCTGTTGGCGCCTCCATCATCGCGCCGCAAAATGTCGGCCTCGCCAAGCGGTCCGCCCGCCTCCCAAATCGCCGCCGGCGCCAACTCCGCTGCGACGCTCCTCCGCGCCTGCGCGCGCTCGATCGACTCCGCGCCGCGCGATCGCCTCTCGCTGTTCACGAAGGCGCATCCCGCTCATCGCGCGCGCTGCGCTCTTCAGCCACCGTTGCTCCATCTCCTCCCGATACGCACCGTCGCCTCTTCTCTCGTCGGCGTCGAACGCGCGCGGTGTCGCACCGCTGCTCGTGCCACGCCACCGGCCGCCGGCTCGTCGCGCCACGCGAGCGCCGCTAGATCCGGCTCGGCGCCTCGGGTCGGGTCGAGTGACTCCGCCCGCGACGTGTGCACGCTGCCCCGCATCCTCGCCGCGCCGCTCCCGGGTCGCGGGTCGGTGTCGACCTGCGATTCCGGGACTGGAAGGAGGAGACGGCGGTGGAGAGGAAGGGCCGCCGGGGCGGTTCGCCATTGCGGTGGTGGAGGAGACGGCGGTGGAGCGACGAGGGCTGTGTTTGTTGCCGGCGGGGTGTGGTGGCTACCATTGAGCCGGGAGGCCTTTTATAGACGCGGGCGTCGGGTAGAAAGCGCGGGAACAGGGCGAGAAGAGGCGGAAGATCGCGCGAACGGGCGGTGGCGTGCAAACGCCGGCGACGCGTGGAGGCTGCACCGACGAGACGTCTCGCCTCTCCGTCGCCATTAAGGCAAAGATGCCGCCGTGTGTCCGCGCGCGAATAACTTCCGTCGCGAGGTAGGCGACGGTTAGGTTAAAATTAATCGCGGCAGCCGACGGGTCGGCCCGCCGGTTCGCCTCGCTTTCGCGTTCGGCGTGCCCCGTGGGACGGGACGGGCTCGGCGCGGACACCGTATTGGGGCGCGCCAACAAAAATGGGCTTTGGGGAACGCTGGAGAACGCATTTTTGTCCGGCGCGCCCAAATCTCTTTGGGGGACGCTTGGGGACGCGATGGAATGCTCTTACATTGCCTTTCTCTTGAGATGAAGCTTCCTCCCAGAGAACGCAAAACAGTGTAATCTTCCCAAGTAGCATCTGAAACAGGTAAGGTCGACCACTGAACCTGAAGCTGGACGACCGGTTCCTGACCTTTCTTGTTCATTATTCTGTCAAGAATAGCCACAGGAGAGATCTCCTTAGCAGTCAAGTCTGGTGCTTTCTGTAGTTCAGAGAAAACCGGAGAATAGTTCGGCAGAAAGGGCTTCAGTTGCGAGACATGAAATACTGGATGCACTCGACTATCCTCTGACAGATTGAGTTTGTATGACAATGTTCCCACCGTCTGAGCCACCGTGAAAGGACCAAAGAACTTGTAACACGGTTTCTTACATGGATGATTTGCCACAGTAGATTGAGCATAGGGTTGGAGCTTAAGGAGCACAACATCACCAACCTGAAATTCCCTCTCAGTTTTGTTCTTGTCTGCCTTCTTCTTGAAACAATGTTGAGCTCTCAACAGATGATCGCGCAATTGAGTAGTGTGCAACTCCCGGTCTAACTCAGTTGCCGGTATAGAATTCCCTTGCCAAAACAACATAGCATCTGTATTAACATCTTGGCCATAGAGAGCTTTGAAGGAAGAACAAATCAAGGAAGCACGAGTAGTTGAATTATACCAAAATTCAGCAGCGGGTAACCAGCGACACCACTTTCGAGGACTGACATGCACTGCACAACGCAAGAACATTTCCATGCACTGATTCACACTTGTTTGACCATCGGTCAGCGGGTGATAAGCTGTTGAGAAATGCAATTTAGTGCCCGCTGCTTTCATTAGTTCACGCCACAGGTTACTAGTAAACACTGGATCACGGTCAGAGATGATTGTCAAGGGGATACCGTGCAACTTGACGACATTTTTCCAGAAAGTCTATGCAACCTGAGCAGCAGTAAACGGATGTCTTTAAGGGACAAAGTGAGCCACCTTTGTAAGACGATCCACGACTACCATTATGACTTCAAACCCTTCAGACTTCGGCAAACCAGTTACGAAATCCATGGTAATGTCTTGCATGGTGCTACAGGGAATAAGAAAGGGTTGAAGCTTCCTAGCTGGCTTGGTATGTTCGTGTTTAGCATGCTGGCAAATAGCACACTAACGAACAAATCATCCACAACTGACTTGAGTCCCTTCCAAATGAACAATTTCTTGACACGCTGATAAGTCGTAGTCATGCCTGAATGACCTCCCACAACGCTATCATGCAGTGCCCAGATCAATTTGGTCTGAAGTGCTGCATTGGCACCAATAAACAGCCGACCCTTGCAATGGTTCACTCCCTAATGCAAATCGTAGCCATTCTCATCAGGACTGTGGACAACAAGATTGATCAATAATTCTTGAGCCTCAACATCGGTTTTATAAGAGTTAGCAACTTCCTGTAGCCAACTAGGAAGACATATAGACATGGCTATAGCAGACAGTAAGTGTCCAACCCGCGACAGAGCGTCAGCAACACCATTTTCAGCTCCTTTCTTGTACTGAAATCGAAATTGCAACCCAACAAGCTTGGAAATGGCTTTCCGTTGCACGTCCGTGTCGAATGTTGATCCTCCAGATTGCATAAGCTTTTGTGGTCGGTGAGAATTACAAAAGGGCCGCGCTGCAAATAAGCGCGCCACTTGTCGACGGCCATCATGACAGCGAGAAATTCCTTCTCATATGTTGATAAGCGCTGATTTTTCACACCCAAGGATTTGCTAAAGTAGGCGATTTGATGACCATTTTGGACTAACACAACACCAATGCCTGTAGCGCAAGCATCCGTTTAAATCGAGAACGATCGATCAAAATTTGGAAGCGCCAAAACCGGCGTTTTGACCATGGCAGCCTTTAGCTGATCAAACAGACTCTGAGCTGGTTCAGACCAATTAAACCCCTTTTTTAGTGAGCAACTGGGTGAGTGATTTCGCAATTATCCCATAACATGAAACGAATTTCGTGTAATACCCGGTTAATCCCAGAAAACCTCTCAATTCTGTAGCATTAGTTGGTATAGGATATGCTTGCCCGTCACCATCAGATCCATCTACACCACACTGAAGGAGATCCATCACCATAGTTTATCATTCCGTCTCCCATCTCCTCCATAGCGATAGCCATAGACATAGCCATCACTATTGT
Source organism: Lolium multiflorum (assembly GCA_030979885.1). Lineage (NCBI taxonomy): Eukaryota > Viridiplantae > Streptophyta > Magnoliopsida > Poales > Poaceae > Lolium > Lolium multiflorum. Next base: position 111,234,015 of record CM061752.1, on the reverse strand, counting down.
AATAGAGATCCCCTTGAGAATTGGCGACCATTGTAAGAATATTGTGATTTCAATCCAAGTATTTGCCATAATGATTTCTATTTTTGATCTTGATATTATGTGTGAGTAGTCCTCACGGGCTGCGGGTGGGGTGAATCATCGCAGCGTTTATATGCATCTAATCTTATAAATATGTGTAAGAATTGAATAGGAGTTTGGCAATCTTGTATCATCGATCCATGTCTATCGGATCGATCAAGGGAAGAGGTGGGATGAGTGGAAAATGGCGTGCTATCGCGAAACCTCAGTGTCAGAAAAGGGAAAGTAACGACACATGTTTAGTGATTCATTTGGGATCAACGACACAATCATCTAGTTTAATGCTTTGGTATGAATTCATTTGCTTAATAATTGTTGTTACTCGCGGCTGTGGGAACAGTGGTTGGACTAAGATGCTCTTGTCACCTTTGGCTTTAGGGGCAAGAGTATTTACGGATGTGCTGCTCACAAATCTCTTATCTCTATTTTATTTACTACACATTTGAACTTAATTATATATCTATGGCATAGTTGCAGGACAATCCTTAACCCTAGCCTATTTCCATCCATTGAAACAACCCAACTAAGAGTAAACTAGATAGGTCCGGTAAACATAAAATAAAATCAACTAGCAAGTCTTGTAGATGTTTGCTTTACACCACTTTAGCATTGCTTCCCAATGTTTGATTGAACCTAGGTCTTCTATGGAAAAAGCTTATCATACTACAATCCATAATCCGGATAGAAGGTATCATTTGTAGGGTTCATAGCATAGAAAATAAAATTTTCCTACCACAAGAACGAACAACAAGCCAAGATCTAATATATTAGATGGTAGCAACGAGATGGGATCAACATACCCTCGAAGATCGCTAAGCGTTTAACGAGATGGATGTGGATGATGTAGTCGATCACTTGCCGCTCTTAGGAGCGAGTAGAAGATCCCGACAGTGCCGCAATCGGGCAGCATCTCCGCACTCGATCACACGTACAGTGTTGATGAAGACGTCCTTCTCCCCGTTCCAGCGGGCAGCGGAAGTAGTACATCCTTAACCGTTTTGCCAAATTCGAATTTGCCTTAGGGGAAACTCCTTAACCCTTAAGGAAAACGTGGATACACCTATTATTGAACCCTCCGGACTTCCTTAGACAGCCCGGGTCGTTCCGGACACTTCCGAAACCTTCCATAATATTCCAAACCCTTCCAATCTTTCTAGAACCTTCTAGAAGCTCCGGTCAAAAAGCGAACTTTTTCGAACCCCGGAAAATGACTTCCTATATATGAATCTTATTCTCCGAACTATTCTCATGGTCGAAGGCTATCCTGTATCCATCTTAAAGCTTGTAGCAAAACGAACTTAATGACTTGATCATATGCTATGCTTACTATGGGTGTGTGTGTCCATCACATCATTCTCCTAATGACATGATCTTTTTATTAATAACATACAATCACTACAAGAAAAGTTGCCATGGCACGAAGTAGTCGCATTGGTTGCTGGTGCACCATGGTGGCCGATTTTTGTCTCTCCGTGTGTGTGTCAAAACTTTTTTTTTCTCGTTTTGAGGCCACCTAGCCCTATCTAAACGGCCAAAACGCGCATGGTGGCCTGGGACGTGGTGCATCACGACTCGGTTCACGGCCGAGTCAACGCAAATCCGCACCGCCAGGGATGTAGGGCCCGGAGCAGCCTCTCTAGCATTGTTTTTCTCGCACGATCTCGTTCAACGCTCTCCGATGAGCTGTTGAGGGTCTGCAGGATCATGGGTCCCATGTCATCTGTATGAACCAAAATTCTTTCTTTTCTTGATTTTTTTGACCCCCTGATTTCTCGGCTACTTCCTTTTTCTTTGATCCCGTGCCGCCTTGGAAACGTTGAGACCGCTGGCTACAATGGGACCCGCATGTCATCCTCTATGAGAAATCAACTTTCTTTTCTTGGAGTTATTTTTGGCACCTCATATTTGGTCACTTGCCTTTTTCTTTCGATCCCCACCGCCTCTCAAACGGTGATACCGCTTGATGCTAAATGGGACCCATATTCATCCTCTATGTACTATAAAAACTTTTTCTTGGATTTTTTTGGCACCTCATATTTGGTCACTTGTTCCTTTTCGATCCCCTGCCGCCTCTCAAACGGTGATACCGCTGATGCTAAATGGGACCCGCATGTCATCCTCTATGTACTAAAAACTTTCTTTTCTTGGATTTTTTTGCACCTCATATTTGGTCACTTGCCTTTTGCTTTCGATCCCTTGCCGCCTCTCAAACGGTGATACGCTGCGCTAAATGGGACCCGCATGTCATCCTCTATGTACTATAAAACTTTCTTTTCTTGGATTTTTTTGGCACCTCATATTTGGTCACTTTTCTTTTCTTTCGATCCCTGCGCCTCTAAACGGTGGATACCGCTGCTGCTAATGGGACCCGCATGTCATCCTCTTCATGTACTATAAAACTTTCTTTTCTTGGATTATTTTGGCTCTGATATTTGGTTACTTGCCTTTTCTTTCGATCTGCCGCCTCAAACGGTGATACCGCTGCTGCAAAATGGGACCCGCATGTCATCCTCTATGTACTATAAAACTTTCTTTTCTTGGATTATTTTTGGCTCCTGATATTTGGTCACTTGCCTTTTTCTTTCGATCTCATGTCGCTTTTGAAACGTTGAGGAACCTGCTGGCTCATGGGACCCGCATGTCATCCTCTATGTGCTATAAAAGTTTATTTTCTAGGGTTTTTCACTCGATTTTTGGCTATTTCTTTTTTTTGATGCCCCGCCGCCTTGAAACGTTGAGTAAGTTGCTTACTATCATGGGACCCGCATGTCATCCTCTATGTACAATCAAGTTTCTTTTCTGAATTATTTTTGGCTCCCGATATTTCGTTACTTGCCTTTTTCTTTCGACCTCATGCCACGTTTGAAACGTTGAGGAACCTGATGGCTCATGGGACCCGCATGTCATCCTCCATGTGCTATAAAAGTTTATTTTCTTGATTTTTTTCCTCCGATTTTTGGCTATTTGCCTTTTCCTTGATCCCGCCCCTTTGAAACGTTGAGTAACCTGCTGGCTCATGGGACCCGCATGTCATCCTCTATGTACATCAACTTTCTCTTGGATTTTTTGACCCCTAATTTCTAGCTACTTTTTTTTTTTGATCTCAAGCGCATTTGAAACGCTGAGACCGCCGCGCAAAATGGGACCGCATGTCATCCTCTATGTACAATAAATCTTGGATTATTTTTGGCACCTCATATTTGGCCACTTGCCTTTTTCTTTCGATCTCATGCCGCTTTAAACGTTGAGTAAGCTGCTGTCTGGGTCCCGATGTCATCCTCTCTCTAACAATAAAAGTTTTCTTGGAGTTATTTTGACCCCTAATTTCTGGCTACTTCTTTCTTTGATCTGTCGCCTTTGAAACGTTGAGGATTGCTGCTCATGGGTCCCATATGACCTCTATGAACAATAAACCTATCCTTTCTTGGAGTATTTTGACCTCTAATTTCTGGCTATTTTGCCTTTTCTAAATCCTATGTCGCCTTGGAAACGTTGAGGATGCTGCTGCCTCATGGGTCCCGCATGTCATCCTCTCAGAACAAAAAATGTTTTTTTTGGATTTTTTACCAACTATTTTTTGGTTTATTTTTCTTTCGATCCTGATAAAAACGTTGTGACCTGTTACCTCATGGGTCCGATGTCAGCCTTCCTGTACAAAAACATGTGATATCTTTATTATTTTGCAGACAAATGTTGTATTTCGCTCTAAGCTATTGCAAACAGAAAAATAAATCTTTATTTTTAAATAAACAAACTTATATGTTGAATCCCCTTGTTTTTTGTTTTTGCGAAGCATTCCTGTTTTGGAGAGGGCTGAAATTGTACAGTCCAAAGGCGTCCGGCAGATAGTTCGAAGTCCCACGGCCAGATGCAGCCCAATTGAAATCTTTCTTTTCTTGATTTTTTTGACCGATTTTTGGCTACTTCCTCTTTCTCCATCGAAACGTTGAGTATGCTGCTACCTCATGGGTCCCGCATGTCATCCTCTATGTACAATCAAGTCTCTTTCTTGGATTTTTTACCCCCTTATTTTTGGTCACTTGCCTTTTTCTTTCGATCTCATGCGGGATCAAACGTTGAGAAGCTGCCGGCTCATGGGACCCACATGTCATCCTCGCTACTATAAAAGTTTCTTTTCTTCGATTTTTCACCCTCTTATTTTTGGCATTTCCATTTTCTTTTGATCCCGCCACCTTGGAATCGTTGAAGTGAGGTTGCGGACTCATGGGACCCGATGCCATCCTCTATGTACAATCAACTTTCTTTTCTTGGAGTTTTTTTTTACCTCTAATTTTTGGCTACTCTTTCTTTTGATCTTAAGCGTATTTAATCAAGTGACACTGTACGCCGTAAAATGAGACCCTTGATGTTTCATTCTTTATGTACAATAAAGTTTCTTTTCTTGGATTATTTGTCACCCTTTCTGGCTGTTTGTCTTTTTCTTTCGATCTCATATGCCGCCTTGAAATTGCTGAGGATGCTGCTAGTATGTCCCGCATGTCATCCTCTATGAACAATAAAAGTTTCCTTTCTGGAGTTATTTTTGACCGCTAATTTCCGGCTACTTCCTCTTCCGATCTCGCCTTGGAAACGTTGAGTAAGCTGCTGACACAAGGGGCCCGCATGTCATCCTCTATGTACAATCAACTTGGAAGATCTTGGAGCGAAAGAGTTTGTATAAGTGGGACCCATATATCATCCTCTATGTACAATAAAAGTTTCTTTCTTGGATTATTTTTTGCTCCCGATATTTGGTCACTTTCCTTTTCTTTCAATCTCATGCGCCTCTGAAATGTTGAGTAAGGTGCTGGCTCATGGGACCCGTATGTCATCCTCTATGTACAACAAAGTTTCTTTTCTTAGATTTTTTACCCCTGATTTTTAGTCAATTTGTCTTTTCTTTCGACTCATATGTCAGCTTGAAATTGAGGTTCATGGCTCATGGGTCCCACATGTCACCTCTATGAACAATAAACCTTTCCTTTGTTGGATTTATTTTTACCTCAATTTCTGGCTATTTGCCTTTTTTCTTGCGATCCCGTGCAGCCTCTCAAACGGGAGGACGTCGTCACTGGCAGGTCTGCCCCACATGTCATCCTCTATGAAGAATAAAAGTTTCCTTTTTTTGGATTTATTTTGACCCCTAATTTCTGGGCTATTTGCCTTTTTCTTCCGATCCCTGCCGTACTCGGAATGATGAGGATGCTGTCAGTATCATCCACATGTCACCCTATGAACTATAACAAGCCTTTTCTAGGATTTATTTTTACCCTATTTTCGGGCTACTTGACTTTTTCTTTGAAACGTTGGAGGACGCTACTGCCTCATGGGTCCCACATGGCATCTTCTCTCAACTGATAAACCTTTCATTTGATTAATGACAGGTTTATCTGTATTATTTTTACAGACTAATACAAGCTCTTTTTCAAGATCTTGTAAGTTGATAGATTAAATCATAAATTATTAGGATATGTTTTAAATTTCAAATCCACTTTATGAATTTTTAAAAATACCGTTATCCATGTGGGTGTGGAGCGATCAAGGATTTTCATATTGGGCATGAGCAGTTTCAAAAATTGGAACCCTATAATTCAAAATAAATAAAAACAACTTTTATGTAGAATCTCCGTGTATTTTTTGCCAATCATAGGATCTGTTTCATTAGAAAAGGGCCGAAATTGCATGAGCAGAAAAGGCCCATTTGTATTTATTGGGCTTCGACAGCCGGAGCAAGTAGACTGATAACAATTACCATGTAGATGTTCGCTGCAACCCAAAAGTGAAACATTGGGCCCAACAGGGGTTGAACAGTACTCTTTCTATTGGGAAGGTGGTACATGGGTTATCCTGACAAAAATGGAACATGGGTTACGAAGGCTGCCCATTTGTGCCTAATATGTTTTTCGCCAGAGCTTCACCTTTCCGCCGCTCCGCTTCTCGCCGCCCATGCCTCTTGCCAAGGGTCGAGCGAATGTGTACGACGGCATTCGATCTCTGGGCAACAGAGCACATGCGCCCCAAATTAAGGTACCTATTAAGAGGAGATACGTACCGGCGACGAGAACATCGGCCTCGGCACGACACCTACGATAGGTTCGGCTGGCCTTGGGGCATTTACCCCTAGCCTCTTCCATGCTCAAGTTTTTGAAATGTTTCTGGCTCTGCTCAACACTGGATCAAATTTGTCAACATGACCATTCTTATGGAGTAGCAATGAGTTGAATCTCTCAAAACTCTTTAAGTTCTAATATAACGACTAATTGGTACTACCTTATACAAAATGATTACATATCCTTATTTTGTAAGCAAGCAATCACACACTTATAGTTTGCTAGTCAGCTGCACGTAACGTTAAAAATCGTCAATTATAATGAATAAACCTGTAATTTTCACTTAAAAATGCATTAAGGAGCATAAAATTTGACAAATCAAACCATGTCTTACTGAAAATTGACATGTCTTTCTCATGCAGAAATGTAAAATTATCCATCATGTGCTTTTATACAGGTTAAGTTTTGCACGTATTATTTTTTGTAACTTTTCTGACTACCTTCAAAGCTCCTATCCTTCTTCATCATCTTTGTTGTACCGCACTGATGCAAGTGAATGCGAGCTGCTCGCCAGACGCGACTTCGTGTCCGATATGTGTACTATGCCTTCTCCATCTAGTGCCAGTTACGCCTCTGTGCTAATTAATTCTATCCCAGTTTACATCCAGCACAAACCTCTGTCATTGCAGCTATGACTCACCCTCGACCATTGGAGCCCAACCACAAGAGCGAGTCGTCTCAACCAGAGAGGCATGTGTCTCATGGTTAACTATCTACAGCTAGTCTTACTAAAACCGTGCCTATCATGGAGATCACCTCGCTGGTGTAGCAATGGCTGTGTAGTCGCAGCATGGGAGCTTATGATAATAAGAAAAGATTAAAAAATGGGGTGGGGCCAATAAGCAGGAAAGCTATCTATAGCTTTATGGATGTTTCTGGAATTAGGTAGAAAATAGTAGATGACACTTTAGTAGCGAATCCCAGAGACCAAGGCCGTTGGATGATGTCTAATGAACGCGTAACCGTGTTCAAGAAAACGGCAGAACAAAATAGCGAAATTAGCTTGAATTTTGATAATAACTCTTGTTCCCTCTAACATGATTTATCAACTTTGGGTAGTCCTCTCTGGACTAGTCTCCTCGTCCACCAATTATTATTATTATATTACCGCGGAAAGTTGAGGGCAGTCCCTAGTCCCGAGCACTTCGTCCACTTCCCCTGGCCTCATCCCAGAGATCTCACACCAACCACCTCACCGTCCGTCGACTAGCCGCCAGTCTACAGCCCTCCGAAGAATCCCCAATGGCGGCGACGCCTCTACTAGAGCGCTCCTCACGCGAGCGCATCATCGAGTCCGCCCATGTCTTCCGTGCCTGCCGTGTGTCGACAAGCACCGGCTTCTCCGTCGGCGAGCCGCCGGCCGTGGGCGAGGGTTTAGTGTCCCGTATACCATGTGAGCAGTGCAGCATCTTCTTCTCAGGGACACATTTGTCATGAGGGACATTTGCCCCCTCCTTGCCCCACCGGATGAGACTATCACCACTACACCCCGCGAAGAGGTGGTGCTGGATCTTGGCTTGTCCTCCAAGGAAGCTGCGTAGTGGGGGCAATGTCGTGCTAACTATGCGCGAGATTCTTGCCCGTGTATGGCTGCTCAAGAACCTGAAACCTCACGGAAGAGGAGTGGGACATCATCATGCCTTACGATGTTATGCACCTGATGTGGCAGCAGGCGTGTCGGGCCGGCCTATGGCTCCACTGACCTCTCTCGCACTCCTTTAGGGTGGACCATCGTCTACCGTCAACTCTGCCGGCGCTGCCATCAGCTGGGTCCTAGCTTTCTTGCTCTGGGTGATCGCTTGCACGGCAGCATATGCATACTGGGCTGCTCTAGCCGCACAACGGTGCTGCCTCCAGATGCAAACACCCGTTCCATAGGAAGTGCATCTTCCCCTGGTTTGCGAACGCCGGCTGCCCTATCTGCCGCGATAAAGTGCTGACCCATCTTATTTTCGATTTGTAGCATAGTATGAATAAAAACCCTGTATGATAGGGATGCCATGCCAACTCGAATCCTATGTCAAGAGAAATTCTATTTGATTGTGGTTATAATATATTTTGCATTATTTGATTTATTATCATTCTATTTTCCTATGGGATATGACCTATGAATCAAACAACCTGGGATTACTTCCACACAATTAAGTTTGACCAACTTTTGGTAGGACAACATAAATAATTTGTCATCATGGGATTACAATCCAACACATAATTGCCTCAGGACTTTATACATTTTCCGGCTGAAAGCAAACAAATCATGGTTCTTCATCTCACAGCATGATACTGAGACAAGAGTCTAATCATCATCATCATCATCATCACCTCCGTTTTCATTCTGATATTCGTGCATGGTCCCTCCTGCTCGCCGTGTCCATTCTCCTCCTGAGATTCACCAGAAGCTTCAGTTTATCCATCTCTTTGTCGACTATACTAACCTCAACAGTGAAATCTACTTCTCCATCATGTGCAGGGATACCTGTATCCTACGAGGTTTCATCAATGTCAGCAACTTTAGTTTGCATACAACCAGTGAAATCATCTTGCTGGGCACCAATTATTGGATCCGCATTCTCATCCAAATCATATATGTTCCTTGCCACAACTTTTGCACATACTGCCATCCTTTTCTAGATATGTCTTCCAAGAAAAGTACTGGCCGCTTGAGGTACCAAAATATATGATCATCCTGTACCATCGAGCAGTAGTATCGACTGATATGAAATACCCATCATTTCTGGCACCTTGCCCTTGTTTGGATCTTGTTGTACCAATAACACTTAAATAGAACCACATATCGGACAGTAACGTTATCACTATAGAACAACTGAATAACCTCTTCTATGTGACCATAATGGTCAAATGACTCTGATCTCTTTTTTCTGGTTGTCAAGTGATCTCCACTGGTTGTGATGCCACTATTTCGTGTCTTCAAATGTTGTTCACACTCATAGGTCTGGCCGGGCATAAAAAACCGTACCCGAAGCCCGAACCCGAACTGACCGAGACCGAACCCGAATTAAGCAAAATTTCGGTCTTCGGTTAGTAGATCGGTCTTGTCTTCGAAGTGACCGAAATAATTTCGGGCTGTTCGGTTGTTGATGCCAGGAGACCGAACTGCCCGAAGAGACCGGCCATTCTTCGCGAGCGCATCAATTAGCCCCACTTTTCTTTGGATTCCCCTCCTCAGACCTCACGCCCTCACTTCTGTGCTTGATCCCACCACAGCCACATCTCTCAGCCTGCCTCTCCATCCCCGGTCGCCAGCCACACCCACACCGCCTCGCCACCAGCCAGCCGTCGACCTGGCCGCCGGAAGCGAGCCGCACCAACTGGCCGCGACCCCGCCGGATCTCCGACCATGGGCGCCGCCAGCCAGCCGTCGACCTTGCCGCCGCCAGCGAGCCGCACCACCTTGCCGCGACCCCGCCGGATCTCCGACCATGGGCGCCGCCGCCAGACCCCCGCCACAGGCGCCACACCACCACGCGCAGACGCAGCTCTAACCCGTGGCTCCTCCGCTCTGTATTTGCAATATAAGAAACGAGCCATCCCCTGCCTCCTGTAATGTGCTGCTAATATGCTCTCCTTAAATCGCTGTTAAAAATGGGAGGTTGCTGCAACCTGCAACTGCTAGTTTGATCTACTAGGATCTTGTTATTTTGCGCTCTGATCTGATAGGTTGATTTGCTTGTTACTTCTGCTGCTACGGTGCTACCCATGTTACTTTCTCAATTCACCTATATCCTGGTAGGATCTGTCTTTCTGGGAGCCAATCCTTGTGTGGTTCACGTCATATGTAAAATACCAGGATAGTTGGACTGCTCTGGTACCTAGTCCAATAATAATCAGAGTTCTTTTGCGTTTTGGAGGCACTGGCAAAGGCACTGGCAAAGCGAGAGGGAAGCGCAAGGCCGATGGTCTGCAGCCGATGCATCCGCGGCGTTGGAAGATATGAGATTGAAACTTAATATTTGCTATTTGTAAGAGCTGTGAGTGTGAGACTGAGATTGTAAGAACTAGTGCTGCTTATTTGCTTTCAATTATCAACTATGTGAGACGGTGAGTGTTGCTATTTTGTGAAGCCAGCGTATCCTGTTGTGCTGTTATTTTCTGCTGCCAGGTGCCACAGTATGATATTGTGGTTCCATCTTTGTTGCATATTGTGAAGTTAAATGCATGAAATGATCATTGTGGTGTGATGCCATTTTCTATATACTTGAGCTGACATTTTATTTGTTTGGTCTATATGGTCATGACCGAAGACCGGACCGAAAAGACCGAAGACCGAATACAAAAAGACCGAAAAGACCGAAGGTAATATGGGTATCATTCTTGGATGACCGAAATTTTCAATGACCGAAAAGACCGAACCGAGCAAACCGAACAGACCGAACGCCCGGGCAGACTCATAGGAGCTGTAATGGACACCATTGGCATTGCAAGCTGCAGCTACCAACACCCTCTTATCTGGACCACGTGATAGGACAAGGAGATCAGCACTAACAGCGCATGGATTCTCCGCATGGAGTTTCGAGATCTATGATTACAAAATAGACAAGAGGTCATCTCATGTGAAAACACATAGACAAGTCAGAGTGCAATTGAACATCTTACATGTTTCTCAAACCAGTCCTGAAACCCACTCCCACGTGCCGATAGCTTTCCATTCGTTTCCATGTACAACCTGCAAAACATAGCCAAGTCAGCTGAATATATTTCATTTTGATACAATTTCATAGTATATGCGAGGAACTGAGTATTTCGTGTGCATAGTACTCACTTAACATATTCATCAGCCTCTGTAGCATTATTCAGCACATATCAAGACAGCTGTTCAAATTCAGACTGCTCTAATGTTTTTTGGTCCTCTTTCCTATTAGCTCAACACCATGATTAAAAACAGATCCTCCAACTTCCAAAATTCTGCGACCCCGATTGAATCTGGTCTCAATATCAGGAATATATCTTGGGGAAATGTATATGCTTTAGCAGCAATATACACTGCAGCACGTAACCTGATGTTACTCTGTCGGTTGAATCTGGTCTCAATATCAGGAATATATCTTGAGGCAAATTCATTATAACCTGATGTTACTCTGCCTGATATAGTGCCCAAAGCTGGATAATCATGGGTGCAATACAGTACAGCAGCACGTAATAGAAAAGTTTGTACTTTAGGTTGACACACATCCCGTGGGACACCCTCCCATAATGTTTGCAAGTCTCTAATAAGAGGCTGCATGAACACATCAAAATCCTTCCTAGGAGATTTGGGACCTGGGATGAGTAAGGCCATCATACAAATCGGTGCATGTCAAGCCTGGTTGTAAGGTGTAACTAGTATTGGCCACATGCTATACGAGTTGCTCATGTTGCCAAATGGGTTGAATCCATCTAGCAAGGCCAAGTCTCAGGTTCCTTGGATCTGCAGCAAAATCTGGATGATCCAGGTCGAGCTTCCATTCATCGCCATCAGCAGGATGCCTCAGTAAATCAGGGTCGGGCGTGAGAATCTCTTTGTGCCATCTTGTTTCCCGAGATGTTTGTTCTGAAGCAAACAACCTCTGCAATCTTTGTACAAGTGGAAAGTATAGAACCTTCCAAGGAATCTTTTTCTTACCACCAGATCCATCATGTTTCCATCTTGATTCCTTACATACTGGACATTCATCGAGGTCATTATACTCCTTCCAAAACAGTGCACAGTTATTTTTGCAAAAATCAATCTTCTCATATCCAAGTCCAAGTACCTTGATGTAATGCTTCCCCTCATAAAAGGATTTTGGCAGTCCAGCCAGGGAGTGCATCGCTGTATGTCTTCGCAACTGCATTGAAGGCTTTATTGGTAATCCCCTAGTATGACTTGTCATGAAGTAATTTCACAATTAATTCGAATCTTGACACAACAGAACCAGGGGCCACTAAGCGCTTAGCATCTTCTATCAGGTCATGGAAAAGAGGCTTTTTGTGATAACCATGGGGCTGTTGGCTTGCATATGGATACAGATCCCGTAACAAATTAGCAGTAGCCTCATCGTGGACGAGATCTTCAGGCTGATAACCATCAGAATAAACAGGATCAATAACGTCAGGCTGATCATAGTGTTCACCATGGTTAATCCACGATATATGTCTGGTCCATCCCATAAACGAATAAATGATCCGAGACTACATGTTGAGGCTTGGACCCAATATTCAAACATGGATGGACAAATCACTTCCTTTGTCGTGTTGCCGTCAGTAAAATCACTAACGTGCTTCATGAAGTCTTCAATACCACTCAAATATGTTGGTGTGTTTAATGAGTGAAATAATCCAAGTTCCATTCATCCGTTGAGGAGATAGATGGTCAGAGAAGCGATAGGCTATTTCAACAAACAGTCACCTTTAATGTAAAAAACATACCCGAGAAAACAGGTCGAATATAAAACTATAAATGCTACTTTCTGATCCATATTAATTGACTAATATGGATGTATCTAGATGTGTCTAGATACATCCATATTGAAGTCAATTAATATGAACCGGAGGGAGTACATTATTTGAGCCGATTTCAGCAAATGAACTGAGTGCAAAACTATGGCTACCTAGCGAACATATTTTTTTTAGGCTGACCACTGGGTTTCCCCACTTTGTATTTTTTTTATTAATAAAAAGAGGGAAATATGTACAAAAGTTGCTGGAGAGCAGCAACTAAAAGGATCATAGATCCCAAACAACAAAATATATATAAAATGTTCTACCCATGATATGATTTCCTCTTTGCCTTATGAACAAGGAGAGCAATTTCATCCTTGAATCTCTTGTGCCATCTAAAATGCTTGGGGGGCGCAGATCTATCGAACAACACAATACCAACACATTCTTTCTTTTTTTCGTAATTCCGCCGATCTATTAGCAGTGCAAAGAAGCCAAAAGTAATAAGATTACAAACATGTTCATAGACCACCAGGGCCGTACCTGAGAGTACGGAGGGCCTGAGCAAAACAAGAAATAAAGGACCTCAACATGATCATTGGCAACTAAAATGATTTTATATATACTACTCACTCCATTTCAATAAACAATGCACCCTTGTTTTCGTATTTTATCTTAAAAATATTAATCTATATCTCTCTATTTAAAAATGATGTTTCAATTTTATGTAGATATACATGTATTTAGATGAGTTCAGTTTGCAGATACATGCAAGTTTTGATGAAGTTGAAACATATTTTTCATGATGAAGTATATAAAAAATATTTGATATAAAACTGGTATCATTAGAAAGTATTTTCCAACACGATTCTAACAATGCTGCTTATGTATTATATGATCATGATATTGTTGTCCTTTTTATTTGGTCAAGGTTCACATTGAAATGTGGTAAAATAAATTAAAAGAAGTGCATCGTGTGAAAAAGCAATCTAAGAATTCAAAAGTGCTAATTGTTAGTCGAAAGATGACATCTTTCAAAAATGAATCTTCAATTAGTTCTTCATAAAAATCATTGAGACAAAATATTAATATTCATTGGAAGACTAACTGAATTAGATGCACTCGCGATGAAAGAGAGAGAAGATACGGGTAAGAGAAAGTACAATAAGGTACAGTCTTTTTGTTTGTTTGTTTGGGTTGCTTATCAAGCTTATCGCTCGATACAATAAGGTACAGTCAGCGGGAGTGGTGTTTGGAACATGGGTGCATAGTGGGTGGTATCGTGGAGTACTATCATAGATATGCTATATTTATTATAGTGGAGTATTGAAAATGGCATAGAAGGGGATATTGAGAATTGAGAGTGGCATAAACACAACTTCAGTTTTTGTAATGGCATAAACACAACTTGTGAATTGAGGAGTGGCATAGAACCAATTAACCCTTGTTTCAATAACAACCATCAAAAGCCGATCGAACGCACGAGAATGGATCCAAAATTTACCCATTTTAAGTTTCACGAGAAAATTTTAAACTTAAAATTCAGCCTAAAGTTTTTGAAACAAAAATCCAGTAAATCTTATATGTCGGGTTATGCATTCTGGGGGAGTTTCATCAGATTCAGCCATATTGTTTATCAATAAACCTCATTTTATGTTTTACAACCAACTTTAAACTTAAAATTCAAACTGTCCAATAAAAAGAACAACATTCCAGTAAATCTTATATATTTCTTCTGCATTCCGGGAAAGATTGGTCGGATTCAAAAAAATAGTTTGGGAATAAACATTATTTTAGTCTGGAAACGACTTATTGTAGAGTGATTTTTGGTTGGATACTTTCATGTGTGTTCGATTGGCTTTGGATGGCTGATATTGAACCAAAGTCAACGCTCGACTTTTGACCTGAACGTCACTTGAGCTGCGTCAAAAGTCCAGCCATGACTTTGTCTCAATAATAGCCATCAAAAGCCGATCGAGCGCACAGGAATGGATCCAACCAAAATCACTCAACCGCTGGAATTTTGACTGAAAGTCACTTAAGCTGGTCCATACTTGCCCAATGGTTGCGATGAATGTAAACCAACATATCTGAGCAACAGGTCGAATATAAACTATATAACTAAATGCCACGTTATTTGAGCCGATTTCAGCAAACCAAGAGGTCTTTTTTTTAGGCTGGACAGTGGTTTCCTCCGTGTATTTTTCACTGTAATAAAAAAGGGAAAAATTACTGGAGAGCGCAACTAAAAGGATCATAGATCCCAAACAGCAAAATCTAGCTAAAAAAGTTCTACCCATGATGATAAGCCATGATATGTTCCTCTTTGCCTTAGAAACAAGGAGAGCCATTTCATCCTTGAATCTCTTGCCTCCTCTGTAAAATGCTTGAACAGATCAATCGAAAGCAATATAATACCAACAAATTCTTCTTCTTTTTGGCCGTAAATCCACTGTATAGCAGTGCAAAGAACCCATAAGTAATAAGATTACAAACAGGTCCATAGAGGACTGGCACCAAGCGACGACTACGCGACATTGGGCAATGAGCAAGAGTACAGACGAATGAATTTGAGCAACAGGTAAAGCGGAAAACAATGTCAAACAAACACATCGAGAGGAAAACAATATCCACCGATCGATTCGAACGAACTAACGAACTTATAAGGGCTGGGCGACGGCGACTCACTTCGATTGAGCTATAATGAATCGTACTTGCCCAGGCCTGAAGATAGCATGCATACCGTGAGGATCTACCAGCTGACCGCGCCCGCCGGTGCGGCTGGAGAAGAACGGCGCCACCAGCGCCAGGCTGACGCGGCTGATAGACAGCGTGGGGAAGTTTTGGTGAGCGGCCTGGTTCACCGAGGGTGTGTCTAGAGTGGGCATCAAGGAGGTGTCTAGAGAAGAACAAGGTGGGATGGATGCTGGGTTAAAGGCGAGCGTGTTCGAAAGTTTAGGTGCGAGGGAGGTGTCTGCTGAATTTCCCCGTCCTCTTCTTTTTTGGGCTAATCTATTTATCTATAATATCTATCTATACCTCTATCTATCTACATGTTTTATTTTTTTCTATTCTATACATGAGTTTTTGAATTTGAATTTTTTCACTCTCTGTCAGCCTTCCGCCAATGCTCATTTGAAGTAATTGAAGCCGTTGATTTGCAGCTTAGAGGTGCTATCTACCGCTCATCATACAAGGACTCTTCAGATCTAACGGCTGTGAATGCACGGATTCGTCACCCATCCTTCCCTTGGACTGGCGATGCTGAAAGCCTGAAACACTGGAACCCTCTAGATACTTCGGGATACCTCACTGCCCCACATTATTAAACAGGCCTTTTCCAACATGGGAAGTCAAAAGTTGGGGGCTCCATGCAGTACATATGAATACTCGCTAGCTGCATGGTCTAGAAGCACTAGAGAAAATCATCAATTCATCAAATCAATTGGTGTATAATTTTTTTAGGAGCTAAGACGCAGGCATGAACCATTTTATCAACTTGAATGTTTACTACATGACATAAGAAGACTACATACTTTGGTTTTTCATTTTTCTGATTTTTTTAATTTTGTGCCCATTTGAATCTTGGTCAAATCCTAGGTTTGACCAAGATTAAACAAGTTTAAAACATGAAAATGAAAAGGTACTCATGGATCCTTCTTAGTCACTCTAAATGAAGCTTTTGGGATGTTCTTGAAATTTCATGTTTGAAACCCAAAACACTTCTGTTTAACTTATAATAGCAGTTTAGGGGTTAGGGGTAGATACATGATTTGTCTAGTTTGAATATGTCTAGACCTTGTTTATCAACTTTAATGCTTACTATATGACATAAGAAGACTATGCGCTTTGGCTTTTCATTTTTCTATTTTGAACTTTATGCCCATATATTTGAATCTTGTCAAATCTTTTTTTTGATCAGGATTTAAACAAGTTTAAAACAGAAAAATGAAAAGGTAAACCTGATCCTTCTTAGTCACTTCTAAAATGAAGCTTTTGGAGGTTCTTGAAATTTCCATGTTTGAAACTCCAAAACCACTTCTCTTCATGATTGACTTCATAAGAGAGAGGAAATAGGTAGATATATACATGATTTTCTCGGTTGAATATGTCCAGAACTTGTTTATCAACTTGAATGCTTACTATATGACATAAGAAAATCATGCTTGTTTTTGGTTTTTCATTTTTCTGATTTTTTATGTCTATTTGAATCTTGGTCAAATCTAGGTTTGACCAAGATTTAAACAAGTTTAAGACATGAAAAAATGAAAAGGGAAGCCTGTATCCTTTCTTAATTAGTCACTCTTAAAAATGAATTTTGTAAGATGTTTTTTGAAATTTCCATGTTTGAAACCCAAAACCACT